>VWPU01008310.1:0-98880 GCA_013398955.1 Callaeas wilsoni | reverse complement strand
CTCACAGATTGATTGGGGTTACCTTGGCCATGAAGAAGGGGGATAAAGATACATATTTTAATACAGGTTGTGCACTATTTGATAGCACTGTTATCACTAGATAAGTCTATTCTGGTGGAGGGACTAAGTAGCTCTAGTTTCCCACTGCGTTAAAAAAAGCTGGGAATGTGCAATGGGATCTCACAGTAGGGATCTCAGAGGGCCAGGGATGTCTGATGTCCTGCGAGTTCTCAGATTTCAGATTATTAACACTCGTTTACTCAACACATTGAATGTCTTTTCCCACCTTAATGTTTCTGTAATTCCATGATTTCTTGATCTGAGAAGATGCACAGCACCAAGACAAACCCCACTGAAGTCAGAATGGGAATTTTTCCCGGTTGTCCTTTTGGGCTTGAGAGAAGGTCGTATTTATTTTCAGAGTTTTTACCAGAGTGCATGTACCAAAGTACCATAAAAACAGATGGAAAATATGTGAGAGAAAGTACTTCTCAATATCTGAAGTTATTTCACAACCAAAAATTTCCCTGAGTGTTTTTCTTGGTGATTTTAATATTGCACATTTTCAAATTCACTTATTTTCCCTAAGGAAGACGATTTTCATGCAGAATGAAAATAAAAGTATGTGTTTGTGACCTGAGTCTGATATCACATCTTCTAGATCTACGAGCTGTTGATCAAAGCTATTTTACAAGTGGAAATGCACACAGATATTTTCACTGGCATTTTTATTTACATATTCTTAGGCTGACTCTTCATGAGGTCTTCTAGACATTGTGGGGAAGTTCTTTCTGATAGCCATTAACATTCCAGAGGCAGGAAGAGTATTCACAAGTTCAAAGTGTATGAAGAAACTAATAATAGCAATAAATGACCTTGGTGTTTCTTAGGTAACCTGCAGTTTCAGATAGTTAATACTCATTTGATGAATACTTTGCAAATAAGATGATATTTTGCAGGGCTACAAACCTCTGAACAATGTGAGATTGATGATGGGCCCCTTCTTGAGATGACAGTCTAAACATACCAGTATTTGAATAATTCATATAATCTATTTAATGGCATTCATAACAACTACCTTTGGGACTAAAATAATGACTTAATAATAAGAAGGAACAGACTAAGCAAGTTTTTAGTCTGTCTAATTATGTAAACTCTCTGAGGCATAAATTGAAAGTTCTCAACAAAAGCCAAATGAAGTAGGTGCTTTTTGGTAATTCTCATAACATATGTTCCTCCACATTAGCATTACACGGGCCAAACAATCCTTGTATTTATGTTTTCCATACCAAGTAGTGTCTAACCTATATTCTGATCTCTTCACAGAGAGGCAAATTAAATTAGTGGTCCAATTTGCATCTCTGATTCTGCATGCCTCATTTGAAGCATGTACATGAATGTCTCTTCGAGGATGGCTGAGGTGATGAGTTGTTTTCAGAGGGTTGGTTGAGGCTGGGGTGCAGGGGAGTACAGGGAAGCCCTGAGAGGTGTTTGTTGTTACCCTGAGGTGTGATAGACTGGAAACAACAGGAGGATGAGTTTGCAGGGGATTTAATAGCAAACTTACGAGGATGCTTTGCTGGACCTGCCTCTACATAAGTGAAACAAAACGAGCTGGGATCAAAAATAACCTGAGTGTTTAATTGGTCTGTCCTCAAGGTACAATCCCACAATCACACTGGGAATTACTATTTTCAAAGCAACCTGTAACAAACGTTTGTTCTCCTACCCTATTACAATACAACAATTTATACTACCATGTGAATATTTTACAATAAAACATGCTTTTCTCCATGGGGCAGACCTCATTCCAGCGTGTCAGCAACAGCTGCAGTGCTGCCATGGATAAATCACTGCACTTCCTCTCTGGGTGCTGCTTAAAACACACATCACTGCTGCTGTGCTGACTGCATTAATGCCCTGAACTAAATCCGGGGGAGCTCTGCTGACAGTGCTGATTAGGAGAGTATCAAAAAGCCACAGACAGGCAAGACAGATGAGCACCTTGTGTGCAGGTGCCAGCGAGGCTTTGCAGCGGGGAAGTTAATAGTGACTGACCTGCTGTGCCCTTCCTGCTCCGCATCGGAGCCCAGCTCTGCAGCTCCTTGCTCCCGGTGTGGCACCAGGGTGAAACAGCACCGTTTGTCCTGTTCAGGGGCTCTAGTGCTTGGAGACTGAAAAGGAAGCACGGGAGGGAGCTTTCAGACTCACTGACTTCCCCAGCACAGAGGGAATTGCGTCAGGTTGTTCCTTTCCCAGGTTTATTAAAAACATTTCCATTGGCAAGTGTCCCTATTTTTCATCAGAAGATGTTTCTCTGGGTGCTTTCTATCTAGCTTTGTCAGAATTATGACTTCAAAAAGAGAAGAGACAAAAAAAATTAAATTTCAATCCTTCAAAACCTGATGAGATCAGCAGGGAAGGGTTGCTGTAATAAATCTTTTAATGCCAGTATAACCTTGATCTCTTATTCAACCCCATTTTTATATGAGTAACGGTGAGTAGCAGTAAAGATATATTTACTTTGTGCTAGAAAAGATGAAGAATTATTTATGACAATGCTATTCCATCTCATAACTGAAACAGGTAAACACCTTTGTTCTCCATAAAATGTGTTTCTGTTTATGAATCTAAAACTACATTTAAGGACTCAAAGACCCAAGGTTTCATGTAGGGTTTAATTTGAGCGTTTCTGGAAAGCTTGGTCTGGAGGAATACTTCAGACAAGGCTGTTCTGTAGGAAATGTGAGTGGTGTTATTGCTAACCGTGAGATAACTGAGGGGAATATGTTTATGGATTCTGTCCAGGAGCAGCACATAGGGGTCTTCCTGTAGTCACTCTGTCTTCTCATCCCTCTTCTCCTCTCCTGCCTGCAATAATGTAGATAAGACTCATGCAACTGGGTGTTTTTTTAATCTTTTTTGTCAAGTATATAGCTTCTGCAAACTGAATATAGTAACATTTGATCATAAATTGTAAGAGGAAGATGAACACCTTCCACTGCAGCTGTCCCAGTCCCTGCTGTTCTGTTACATTCACACATCATGATTCTGAATTTAATCCTCTTTTTTCCTATGGCTCTAAAGATTGCAAACCATGCTGAGAAGTTACTTATGGCCTTTGTTTTGTGGAGCCCTTTGGACTTGTTTATGAAAAACAAGCTCCTACATTAACTCACAGCTACTAGTAGAGCTGCATACAAACCATGCAGATTTGCAGGACTGGTTCTGAATTGCCTCTCAAAATGGTGCACAGTGCAATCAACAGGAACTCATAAAATCACCTTGTTCATATTATCACTTCCTCTCAGAGAAAAAGTCTTTCTCATTTATCTCCTTTCCAATATGTATTTTTTCAGGTTCCAGTAAAATCTAGGTTGGGTATGTCTTCATCGGTGCAGACAACTGAATTATTTAGCATCCCCAAACAGATTTGAGTGAGTCACTGGAGTCAAAAGCATTAGTGAAAATTGTTTAATAGATAATCACTCCTACAGGATCAGTGCTGAGAGCAGTAAACACAGCACGCTGCTAACTTCTTCCCCTCCTGTGGAGAAAGGCCATGACTCTGTAACCTGCTGTGATCATCAGTGTGGTCTGTGTTATCATGGAGGTGGGAGGACTTTGGTGGCTGAAACAAATAAGATTAGAAGAAATTTCAGAGACTTCTTAAACTAAAGGGGTTTTTATTCCCCAGCTCTCGAGCATACACTGCTCTAGAGGATATCTACCTCAAGTGATTTTATTTTATCTGTTTTGGCTGCATGGATGAGTTCAATATGCAGCTGTGTACCCAACACAGGACCTGAGGTGGTGTTTTCTTGTCACAGTGCCTTAACTCACATAAACTGAGCTGACTCCGTGCCTGTGCTCTCCTTGTGCTTTCCTCAACACCAGCCCAGTGACTTTGCACCATTCCGCCCAGCGTGCGGCACAATCCAGGTCCTGCAGAGTCACATTTAAATACATTGATATCCAACTACTGGCTTCATTTTACACGCAGTTTTACCTGAGCAACTCAGTGTTCACCACTCATTCTAGCCCCTGAAATCCTCCTCATTCCCATGCAAAGGTCATCAGAGCAAATTCCATAGCCTGCAGATGTCAAACAGAACCTTATCAGAGTTTCATAAGGTTCTTCATGCCATAAGGTTTTAGGGCAATGGGTGTCCTCGGATTGCAGCCAAATCCCTGGCATGTTATGGATGAGTCAAGTCCCATGGAAGTTACTGGGTGCAGGAGACGCCTCTGAGCTGGTGCTGAACGCAGGTCCCTGAGCAGAGGTCGAGTGTCAGGTCTGAATCTCTTGCTCTTAAAATAAATTTAAATGTAAATATTAAAATGGAAAAATTGATATGTTTTCTCTTTCTTTCTTTCTTCCTCTTTCTTTCTTTCTTTCTTTCTTTCATTCTTTCTTTCTTTCTTTCTTTCTTTCTTTCTTTCTTTCTTTCNTTTCCTTCTTTCTTTCTTTCTTTCTTCTTTTTCTCTCTCTCTCTCCTCCTCTCTTTTTTCATCTCTTCCTCTCTTCCTCTCTCTCTCTCTTTCTCTCCCTCTTTCTCTCTTTCTCTCTGTAAGTAGATTCCTCAAATGTCTACACCAGTATCTTCTTAAAAGGCCTTTACCATGCCTTATTACTTAAATTAATGGGGTAAATCCCTCAAAACATGATCTTCTTTCATGCTTGATTTTTAACAGTTCATCTAGGTAATGATAAGGGTTCCTTAATAAATGAATCCATTAGCTTTTTAAAGATGTGTTATTCTTTTGTTCCTGTCCTGGTGACTTTCACCTCTTTGTTTAAAAACATCATCACCCATGTAATCAAAATGTAAAACTTTCTGTCCTGGATGGGAATCCACAAAGCAGAGCTTCCTGAGCTGTTTTTCCTCACAACTGCCACAGAAAAACACGTTTGAAAAAGCTTTTAGAGCTAAAGGATGTAGTTCACATTTCTTCAGAGTTTCCTACTGAGGTATATTAAATAAGAAAAATTTCAGCACCTGCTTCGTTACAGCCATTGCTAAAGTTGTAATATTTTCAATTTTTGCTGAGGTCGAACTTGAAAAATTTAAAACACATAAAAGAACCCAAAGATACAAAGGGAAAATTAATTCCTGGTGTATCCATACTCACTGAAAAGCATGATATTAGCCCAGAGGAGATTTCTATATAAGCAAGCCATGGGCATTTGAAAGCTTTTTTATTCTTCCCACTTCACTGGGATTTTTCTGCAAACCTTGACAGGATATGTAGACCTTGGAAAACAAGGCAGCCTGCTTTTATTTCTTGTGTTGTATCAAGTTCAATACTGCTTAAAAATAAAGCTCAGCTTGTGACTCAAAGGATGGATACTGATCAAGAAATCCTCTAAAAGGAAAGATTCTGCAAATAGGAATGGGACATCCAGTGGTTAAAGGCATGGCTTTGTCAGAAATTATTGTTTGTGAGTAAACAAGGAAGTAAAATCCTCATAAATACTCACTCAAAAAAACTCCCCCAAAGATTATTACCTGGAAAAAGAAAAATTGGTAATTAATCTGAAAAAATATTAGTTATCTGCATCAGCAGATCAAACAAAATTCATTTAGTGTTGCATTATACCTTCCTTTGCCCATGCAGTGAAATGTGAAGATGCTACCAGTCAGCAAATAATCAATGCCTGGTTTCTTGGTCACTGTGCTTTCTAATTTGGTTTTGCAGATGGTATTCATCTCATTACTAGCCATTTTGTAAGTACAGGGCAAATTGGTTTACTTGCCTGTTAATTAATATTCTGAAATTCCACATAGAGCATGAAATACTCCTAAGAGACTTACAGAAATCTTTAACTGGATACTATTCCATGTTAACTACATTTTTAATGTAGTTATGGGACTAATAGTAGTCTACGGAGCTGTCCTCTTGCAAATATAACATATTTATTTTGGTTTTTTCCCCCCTCTGGGGGACCAGGAATTGGGGAAAAGAAGTTTTCCAAGGCTGCAAAAAGGCATGAATCTCTTCTAATTTATACCTGCCTGAATTCCTGTTTTGAGTCCATTCTCTCCACTGGAATTGCAAATGTTCCTGAGCTTTCCTGGTATATGTGAGAAAGATCTTGTAAAAAATCTGGTGTTCTTATAAGAGGCTTCTCCTCTCTCAATGAGTCTAAATCTCAAAAAACACACATTGTTAATCTGAAGATGTGTGAGCGTTTATTAATTTCTTACAGGGAGAACTATGGTAAAACCACACCAAAAGCCAACTATCCCAGAAAAGTAGCAGAGAAATAGCTAGACTCACTCAAAAACAAAACAAAACAAAACAAACAAAAAAAAAAGAAGAAACCATAAAATCCTATCTTTTGGAGAAAGAAACCAGAGGTTTCCTATTGTGCACACAGAGAGATCTTGAAACACCAAAGTCTGATCATCTTACATCCTCCACAGGGGTTGGAGTTTATTACCAAGGGGGAGAAAGTCTTCAGGCCACACTGTAAAGAATAAAGCAATTAAAGAATTTGGACAGCAGATCTGCCTCTGAGTCCTCCCATACCTGTGCTGGGGCTGCTGCTCCAAACAGTGGGGACTGCACTGGGTCAGCTCCAGCGACTGGGGAGCAGAGATAAGACTCATTTGGAGGAGACAAGTGCTAATGTGGCGTGATGGATTACTTACCCTGTCTAGTATTTCTGCTCATCTCTTTGCACACCTGCCTGCACCTTCACGCAGCTCTCACAGTGTCACAGCTCTTTGCTGAGCTCCATTTGGTGCAAAAGCCACAGATTTCAGCTGAGAGGGTGGGAGTGCAGCTGCCACAGACTGAGTCGTGATTGACTTTGTCCCAGGGACCAGTCTGACAGTGCCAGCACTGTTGGGTTTGAATATCACACTCTGAGTTGTCAGAGAATACTGTTGGCTTTCCCACGCCACAGGTGAATAGGGGAGGCAGAATTAAGACTGCTGGAGTAATGTTGAATTCGTTCACTCTGAACATCTTCATTTTGTACTTCAAGGTGCTGCATTCAGCTCAGACAAGCACACAGGGAATGTTCATATCCACTGATTGATATTTTGCTATTGACTGCTTTAGGATTAGCATTGCAGCCTTGATCTCTAGATACATGAATTTTCAGTGAGAGTCAAGAAAAAGTCTCATTTCTTTGCTGTCAGAACTTCCATGTATTTTTAGTTTCACACAGAAATTTTACTTGATGTTAGCTTAGGAACTTTTTTTATGGTATTGCAAATTGGTTTCTAACAGAACAGAAGATACAGGGTTTGGTAAGTAATCACCCTGTTTCTTTTTCCTTTCAGGCAGGAAATAGGTAGGAGTAACCCTATATGCCAGAATTCAACAATGTCCCAGTAATATACCAGTAATATTCTGTATATACATAATATATGTATGTATGTGTGCACACACAGAGGAAATAAGCATAGTCCAGGCTTTTGGCTGAATTTTTTTCATTCATTTGCTTTATATGTTTGCACATGAAATTCGTGAAAGATCAAAAGAATTAATGCAAGTGTAAAAGCAGTCTACATAGCTACAGCTATGTGTTTTCCTCTCATTTAAGGAAAAAAAAATAAGGGAATCAAAGGAATCACGGATTGTGTCCCTCGGATTAAAAGTGTGCTGTTATTTCAGATAAACCTGCAAAAGAAGATGCGAGTCACTGGAGTTATAACCCAAGGTGCCAAGAGGATTGGAAGTCCAGAATACGTAAAATCTTACAAAATTGCATACAGCAATGATGGGAAGTCGTGGACGATGTACAAAGTAAAAGGCACAAAGGAGGACATGGTAAGATTAAGTCATCTGTATCTGAACACATCCTATGGTTTAGCTGCCTTCAGAAGTATGAGATGTCTCTGGTATTTAAGCCTAATTGCCTGGCAGTATGGTATAGGTTTCACTGTCTCTGGGAAAAAAAAAATCAACAAATTTTCATTTTCTCTCTGCTAAGAATTTCTTATACTTTAATTGATGGTTACGTAAATACTATTTCCCCAAGCTAGAATAATCCTGTTTATTACACTTAACTGATTTTCATATTAATTAGTTTACCAGTAATTACTCATTGCTCTGTTTTCAATTTAGTTTTATTGCATTGGCAGATTAGCGTTAACCCTTGGAAATGCAGAACCCATTCATCAATGCTAATCTCTGTGCTGCACAAACACTATCATCCAGCGGGGTGTGTGTGTGTTTACAGCTCATAGTTACCACTTATTTTTGATGGAGCTGTGCACACAAAGCAGCAAAAAATCCCCTTTGCTGCGTGAGTTTGCGTGGAACTCAGGCACTGTGCAGCATTAGATGTAGTTTCTCTGTTAGGAAGTCAAAATGCTGTGTGAGGAGGTGCGTGGTGAGGGGGGAAAACACAGCACAGGGATGTCTGGCTAGAGTGACAGGCGAATGGGAAAGTGCCCATATTCATACCCCCTGTGATCGATGGGAGGGTTACAGTGCACTTCAGAGGGAGCTGGACCAGGTTCTTGAACTAGAGAGGAAAAAAATAAGTGTCAATCAGCGCAAATAACTGCAGGCTAAATTGAACTGGGACTATTTTACACATTAATCAAGAAAAGAAGGCATAATTTAGTTGCATCAGTAGCTTCGGTTTCTGGGAGTGACAAGACAGAGACCTGGGTTCAGCACAGGTGGCAAACTCCTCAAGGTGTGACACAAAGGCAGGACATTCTGCTGAAAAACTTGTGTGGGGCACTGGAGGTGCTAAAACAGCTGCTCTTTGGGGAAAATCTCGCATAGACAGAACAATGCAAAAGTTTTTGAGACACGGGACCGCGTTGGAGCTCCGGCCACCCTCCTGACGCATTTTTTGTGCAAACGCTGCTTCCCCGCAGGTGTTCCGTGGCAACGTGGACAACAACACCCCGTACGCCAACTCCTTCACGCCGCCCATCAAGGCCCAGTACGTCCGGCTGTACCCCCAGGTGTGCAGGAGGCACTGCACGCTCAGGATGGAGCTGCTCGGCTGCGAGCTCACAGGTGGGATCTCCACAGCCTCCACCCCACCCAGCGGCTCCCAGCCACGCGCCTTTTGCTCCCCCGTGAGGTGCAGTTGGCCGGCCTGGGTTTATCCAGTCACATCTTTTCATCCCAGTTATAAAATCAGCAACACTTGGCTCAGCTAAGTGACAAAAGCCACTTGCAGAGGGATGGGAATTGTAGTAAGGTTGTGTGGTATCAACCCAATAACACTTCATAATTTTTTCTGCACGCTTTATCTCCAGTTGGCCAACCTAGGAAACCGAATTTAGCAGTTTTAACAACTATTGATGGCTGTGTGGACTTGTAGCACCCTGGGCAGGCTACAAGGCAGAGAGCCTAACCCAGGGTCTGAAAATGGTTCCTGAGCCCCAGAGTTGGCTGTGCACTGCTGCAGACCCACGGCAGCAGCGAGAGCCACACCTGATTTGGGTAATTCCTCCTGGCTGTGCCGTGACACCACCCCTGTACAGCGTGACATCCTCAGAGGGATGAGCCTGCTTCCCCTGCTGACAAGGACCTCTCCAAGAAGACACAATTTGGTTGGGCTGCTTTAATCAAGGTTTCAGTTTGGATTTGTTTTCTGGGTTTAGCAGAAGCAGGGATAGCATCTTGTAGCAAAAAGTAAATGAGAAAGTGGGCACAATATAAACCCTCCTCAGATTCGTATTACAGCTCTGAAATGTAAAGCCTGACCTCTTCCCACCTTCAGCAAGAATTGTGTTCCCTTACAAATTCAGAAAAGCATGTAAATTTTTTATCCTTTTTCAAGAGACAAACCTTTTACTGGTGGGAGCACTCCACTAATTCATTTAAGAGTGATTTTTATGTAGCTGCCTGTTTACTCTACAAACAGTAGTCAACCAGTTCACGAGTGATACATCAAAACTGCTGGAGTTAAACTATTCTCACTCAAAACCAGATTCAGAAATGAAAAGTTAATGCATTAATCTCAGTGTAGCCCTTTTCCAATATAGATAGGTTTAAGAGTAAATAGAAATTCCTGTCTAGCTGCTTTGTCCTATTAGATTTTTTTTTTTTCATGTCTTCCACTTCTGGAACCACAATTTAGAGTAAGTCCTTGCCAGAATGACTAGGAATTGTTTTGCTCAAAGAACTGTGAAAGCTAGAGAAGTGAATTAATTTCAGTGGTCTCCTAACAGTGTCAAGGTCATCATTTCTTAAAACTGTGGACAGCCGAGGCTCAGCAGAACAATTTCAACCTCACTGAAAGAAGGGCATAATAACACAGACTAATTCACTCTTAATTCCAGGTGGTCTGTCTTGGGTGGAAAAGCACTTTGAGAGGTCTGGCTTCTCTAACATGCCCTGGTGCTAGAGAAGAGTCACTGCTGAACAGAGGGAGACTTGCATAAAAACCAGCTCCTTCTCAGGACAAACTTCAGCAAAAGGCTCAATGCAATCTGCTTTAGTCTCATAAATATCTTTACTTACCAGGACCCACAGTCGGATCTTACTGAAAACCACGATCAATGCTAGTGGAACCAATCATCAATAAATTAGGCGTTAGTTTTCATGGCCCTGTGTTCCTGCCTTACTTGAGTTTTGCACATCTCTGTGTCCTGAGCTCCCTTCCCTTCACAGAGTATTGACGTGAGGGGAGAAGCATATCACAGCTACTGCTTATTAGAATGCCTTTATTCATTAAGCTGTTATTAATAGCAGCATCAAGCTGTTGTTTTTAACAACAGATCAGTGTTCACACAACAGTGTCACTTACTCGTGGAACTGACTCATGCACTCGAGCATCTGCCTTCCTGCAGGCAGCCCCCGCCACGTGCTGCTGGCAGTCAGGTTTGTTGGTGCCTCTGCACTAATTCAGCCAGCTCTTGGTGTCTGGGGTTTCTCAGTTCATGCAGAGGGATGCTGGCCCCCAGAACGTGAACATCCCTGCGAGACTCACTCAGAGATATCTCCTGAGTGTGTCATTTTCATCTCCTTTGGGCATGTTGTTCCTCAGTAACTGTTTTTTTATCCTAACAGTCCCTACAGGCACCATTCATGCAAGGCTGACACACAGGGGGACTTTATCACACCTGCAGTTAAAGACAGATTCTCCTTTCCTCATTGGTCCTCAGAACTATGTAATCTGGAAAGGAATTCTATGTTTGTTACTTAGAGGCCAGGTTGGATGAGGCTTTAAGCATCAAGGTTTAATGAAGGGTATCCTTGCCCATGGCAAAGGGATTGGAATTAGATTTGCAACCAGATGATCTTTAAGGTCCCTCTCAACGCAAACCATTCTGTGATTCATGAATATCAAGAAAATTTTTTACATCTCTCAATTTTTAGAAAGAAAAAATATCACAATATGAACCAAAACACCTTCGCCCTCAACTAATTGACGTATGTTGCTTTTGCCAGCACTACACAAATCTTTGTCCAAGACAAGATTCATGCAGACCTTTGCATGCAGATCTGTCTGTGGGTTTGTCTTTGCTACATTGGTCATGGAATATTTCCTTTGAGGGTTTGAGCTTTCTTGAAAGAAGAGGTAGAAGAGGCACATGGTATAGGATGCAGACTGAAGAGTAAAAGATTCTGCCTTCTGGAGAGTCAACAGAGAATAACCCTTGTGCTGGTTCTTCCAATTTTCAGGTGCTAATCCCCACTCTTTCTCGTTATTTCCCTACTCCTGTTTCATAGATCTAGACCAAATAAGACCTGCAAACTTACACCTAGTTAGATTTAAACACAGAGAGGTATCAGACATCATTTATCACAGATGGAGGTATCCGAAGCATCTCAAACACTTCAGCCTAAGATGTTCCACAGCTGTAACCTGTCTGCATCAGGGTGTCTGCATCAAGGTGTCTGTAATGGGTGTCCGCATCAGCCATCTCTGCCTTTAACAGGTCATAAAAATGAAAATGGAAATCGAATCCTTTCACAGGGACACTGAAAAGCAAATTTAAAGATAAAGTGCGGAGGAGATGTTTCAGGGAGACATAAAGGATTATTATAAGCAGACACCTGTGGAGGATGACCACCTGCAGACAGAAAGCTCTGTGCTGGTTTGAGGGTCCTCTCCTTTGCACTGCAGGTTATGGCTCGGTCATCCAAAGAGTCACAGTCTCCTGTGGCAGGGGCTGGGAAGCTGCTGCTCTCTGTGACACAGCACCAAGACGTCGTCCTGCCACCCCTGTGCATCACGTTTGCCTCTTCAGATTCTCATTGCTCTTCTCACTTTCTCCTGTTACCTTTAACAACTGTCTTCCTACCCCCTTTGGGGCCATGGGGAAGGCAGGCGAGTGTAAAATCCCATTAATTCATGCACGCATGCACAGGCACACAGGCAGGCACAGCTGTTGTTTCATAAATCAATAATAATACTCAGAAAAGATAGAACTGGTTTTGATGGATTGGGCCAGTACTGAATCACAGCTTTGACAACCCGTGGTTTTGTGTCAGGAGCCTCCTTCAGATTCCTCGGATGAAACATTCTTGCTGACAGTCCTTGTGATCCCGGAGTGATACTTCAGAATTTAATAATAACCAAAGTCCTTTTCTAAAGCAGCAGATTAGTCTCTCTTATTTCTACTATCAATTGCTCCCTCCCACTCCCAGGAAAACTGTTTTGTTGTGTTTTTGAACGAGTCTATTCTACAGACAAGGCTGCACGATTTCCATTTGTGCACTGAGAATCAGTTCTGAAAGACTGGGGTTTTTTTTTTCAAAAGTTAACTGTGTTTTTGCTTGGTTTTTCATTTGTTTGTTTGGGTTTTTTAATTTAACATGAAGCATGTCAATATTCAGATTTTAAATACAGGAGATACTGCATTAAAGATCACTTTGTTAGTATTATAATGTGTGTCAGGTAATGCACTTTTACTCCTGCTGTTAGCCCCCCGCAGTGGTCCTGTGGTCTTACCTTCCTGATTGAATCTCTAATAATTCCACCTAATTCTGTGCATTAATCCTATGAGAGAAACAGAACATGGAATCCGACAACAAAGTCTTTGCTTGTAATACTAAAGAAGCTAAAAAAAAGATTTAAAAAAAAAAAAAAATCAGGTGTTTAAACGTGGGTAAACATACTGTGAGGGAAATAGACTTTTAAGGCAAAGAGAACCAGCTTTGCTGTCTGGCTCAAATAAAGTGAAAAACAAGTTAAGGACTTTGAAGGTGACTCAAGTGGCCACACAGCGCTCTGGCTGTGCCAGGAGCCACCGGCTGAGCAGGGTCACGGTCTCAGCAGGAGCGGCTCCACGAGCTGCCCTGGTAGGAACCAGCTCGGTGTCAGGGAGGTGACAGGTGGAAAACCTGTGCCAAGGAGACAGGAAGCAAAGGTTCTGTGCCCTCGCAGTGATGGTGCACCCCTTGCCGAACCACGCTGCACCCTGGGCACCCTCAACCAGTTACGGGTGTGTTAAAATATTACTGGTGATTTGGCGGAGTCAAGCCAGCCACTGGGTGGGTTCCCTGAATTTGTGAAGTGAAAACTTTGGAATAACTGCACATATGCAGGTTTTTGACTACTGGGACAGGAAGGAAACAAGAAAACAGCTTCTTTTTTTATGTTTCCATCTCCATCTTTTCCATCTTCCACTTTACCTCGACTGTCAAGCATCACTCCACCCCCCTAGCCATACATCCACCTTTCCTGTCCTCTTAGCAGCCTTCTCTCTCTCAGCCATTTGCCTCTCTTTTTCTGATTTTTTTTTGTTTAAATCTTAAAACCATGCAGCTCATCTGCCTTCTTTGCTTTCCAGTCCTGTCGTTTCAGCGCTGCTTCAGCTTGTTTCTTCTCTCTTCTGCATCCAAATGTACCTTCCACATTCCCAGCACACAACAGCAAGGCAGAGGAGCACAGACTCACTTAGCAATTTTTATTTTTCTCTTTTTTTCCTGCCGAACAGAGAAGGGAGAAGCTCAAGATCTATCTTTGTTAGAGTCAAAATAGCTCAATGGTGTGGGATGTCCACAAACAAATAAGCCATTAACTATTGATTTCTCCTAAGCGATCTCCTCCTACTGCTCTCCCTCCTTCACAATTGTTTTTCTGTGGTCCCCACTTCCTTCAGTGGAGTTTTGGGCTCTCTGGATTTTTACCTAGATGTCAAGTAATTCAAAAGTGTAAAAGAGCTCAGTGCTTTTTAACATTTTACTTCAGCAGTGGCTTTAAGAAAAATTAATGTTTCTTCAGTAAGCAAAACTCATGGTTGATGTGAGGTGGCATGAGAAAAATCAAACTAAACAGGGGAAAGAATATTTTCCTGCAGGTCAGGAAAACAAAAATAAGATAAGCACAGACGAAAGTCGTCTTTTCATTTTGTTTCGCTTCGTCAATTTATGCCAGGATAAAATATGTTGAATTCTCTATCTTGATTTTGACTCACCCAAGCAATCATTGAAACAAAGTGCTTGGAATTGACTGTTTTTTCATTTATGTGTTTTCGAGTTCTTTCAACAATAGTCTTGATTACATCTTTCTCTTCAAGTATTGCAGGTTTTCTTTGCCATAACAGAAAACCTAAACCCCTAACAGAGATAAGCAGGTAGTGCCACTCATCTCGCCCTGCTGTTCCAGGTTGCTCTGAGCCCCTGGGGATGAAATCAGGACACATTCAGGACTTCCAGATCACTGCCTCCAGCGTTTTCCGTACTCTCAACATGGACATGTTCGCTTGGGAGCCCAGGAAAGCCCGGCTGGACAAGCAAGGCAAAGTTAATGCCTGGACCTCTGGCCACAATGACCAGTCACAGTGGTTGCAGGTAAAGTTTCACATGCGTTTTCCCAGTTGTTTGTCTTCTTTGTGTTTCAGGCATGGGGAGGGTTCTGGGGTTTAGTTTTGTATTCATATTCTTCTGTTCCTGGGTGCAACCATCCTAACTCTGCCACGTGTAAGCAATGAAGCTCCAGAACCCAAAAAATCTTCATGTTTGTGTTACCACCATTGCAAAAAACTCTACTCGGGGATGCCTCCACTAGCCCAAATTTTCCTTTGTAAATGAACAAATATGGTAGTTGCAGATCTGTTTCACGGAATTCTCCTCATTTGCTGAGAGAGATGAGTTTATTTTCCTCCATTCTGCCCTTCCAAGGCTCCCTGGAAAAGCATATTTACTTTCAGCTCTGTGCGCCTTAGCAAATCCCGCGCGTAGAAATTATCTTTGTCTAATTGAGGCTGCCCAAAATTACCTTCTGACAGGACTCTGGAGGCAGCAAGACTGATTCAGCACCTGAATTCATTACAAACCTGTGCATAGGGGTTGTTTTCAGCGCAGGAGTGATTTACGCAAGTCACTAATGTGAGAGATTTCAATAAATCACCGGTGTGGAAGCCTGTTTGACCAGCCAGTGACACATTTACATTTTTTGAACTGTTGAAAATAGCAGAGTTTTCAGTCAGCTGCCACATTGCAGTGCAGCTCTCAGTGGGAAGCCTCAATATCACTAGACATGGCTACTAACCCCCTGCAATCTCTTCAGATATAAACTATGACATATTAGCCTTTTTGCCTACTGTTGCTAAGCAAGTTAGGAATATGATTACTGGGGTTTTTTTCTCCCAAGTTTACACACTTTCCATAAAAGGAAGGTGAAATTGCCGTATCTATTTAACTTTGGAATAGCTGAAGATTCTGGAATTTGCTGAAATTTTTTTAGAGCAGTTTGTTGGAACAGCAGTTAGTAACTTCTGGAGAGGATGAACATTTTATTGCTGTGTTTTATGGTGGAGAAGCAGCTGAAAATGTTTGTCCACAGGAAAGAGCAGTAGTTGCATCATATCTTAGCCCCATCAGTCAAACCAAGGGTGTGCAGAGACTCCACATGGATTTCCTGTTGTGTGTTCTTGCTCCTGTGGACGACAGTGGATTTTTAATTACCTAAAAATGGCAAAGGGCTGCATAGTTAATCCTTATATTCTCAGATTTTTCATGCTGTTGTGAGTCTTTCTACATTTGAATTTACCTGAACCTGCAAATTTAATCTGACCACTTGCAACAGTCTCTGCAAGTCCTTGAGCTATAAGGAATAGTTTTTAGTGTCTGGTCAAAAAGAAAGTTGTGAAGAAATACTCATCTTTTAGTTAGTTCGTCATATGGCTATGTATTGAGTTCAACAATCTCACAGGAGTATTAACAATCTACCTTTTCCTGAAAATCATGATACATAATGGTATTTCCGCAAAAAAGGTTCCTAACATTTCATGTTGGGGGGAAAAAAAAGGCAAGTGAAAAAACCACCAAAACCAAAACCCAAAAGGTATTAAATCCACTTGTTTTTTCAGTGTTTGAGGTGGTCATTAGCTTCTGCTACAGGCTGGTTATTCTGAATTCAGGCCTTGACTTGAGACGATCTTACAAGCTTCAAGTGTAGGTAATGATTCTGTAACAGAGACAAGTCTATCATTTGAATTCATCTGCTCATTTTTGTTCTCCCTGCTGGTAGTTCTCTGTGGGTTTTTTGTGGTTTTTCTTTTCCTTAAAACACAGAGTATTATATTGAAGCATTATAACACATTGACTGGAAGATTTATCATCATGCTGCTGCTTTCACAGAGTTTAGTCAAAACACATTTGTAAGGAAAAGCGTGTGAAAGCAAATGTGTCTCTATGCTCTACTCCCTCAGCCATTCCACAAAGAATTAGGCCCAGAGTGATTCCATGGTACCCTGAAATGGGCTTAAAGCCAGACATTTAGCCCAGATTTCTGGATTTTGCTAAAGTAGCTGGCTTTCCAGTATCATATTTACCGTGTCAGCTTTCCATGCCTTTTGAATGTTGTCCACATGCCTTTCTTGCTTTACGTTTTCTAATTTTCATGAGAAAGCCTGCAAAACTGGGGGAAGGCCTGCTGTTTGCCTTTTAGGATTACTGTTGGGGTATGTGGATGACTTGAACCGATCTGACCTGACTAAATGTTGTTTTGGGGTATCCTTGCCTGAACACCATTGCTATCAACAGTTTAAAGCTGGTGTGCTGACATCCTTCTCAGAGCACCTGCTGTGATAATGTTTGCTGAGAGGTGATGTTTGAATCATGCATCAAATGCTGCTTGCACTTTTGGATGGACCCCTAGAGATAAATTCTCCTCTGTCAGGAGCTGGGACTGTTTCACTCGGATTTCTCTCAAAAAAGATAATTCTGAATCACCTATGTGTTCTAAAATGCAGCCATTAACAGTTAAGCTCTTTGTTTTAAAGTGTTTTGGATTGCTGCATCCATAATTTAGGAATGTGAAGTATTTTGTGTCTCCAGGCACAGAATGTGCATTTTCAGGGACAAAAAGAATACTCAATTTAATCATCCCACAGTTGTCGAAAATCTGTTGTGATTTAGACTCTACGAGATCCAGGTTCCACAAATAACATTTATTTACACCAAACACCCCCATTAGTCATCAAGAAATGTAATTTATTTTTTTTTTTTTTAACCTGGAGAGAAAGTTAAATAAATGAGATTACCAAAATCGGACTTTTTTAGCTCAGTCATAAACTTGGGGCTGAATTTCTCACATGCTTCCTCAAAGATAACCTTGTCATTCCCTTAAAGAGGATGCTGCAAGTTTTTGGAGTGCTCAGGCTCCTTCTGGACAGAGTCCAGGATTGCTTTTCCATTTGGTCACCCCACTTCCCATTTCTTCAGTTATTTGGCATCAAAGGATGGGATAGAGAACTCCCTGCCTTATGCCCAAAATGAGGCACTGAGGCTGTAAAGATTATTGAAAAGAAGTGCAACTGATGTTTCAGACGCTTGGAGAATGCTCTCGTAAATAGATTTTCGCCACTCCATATCTCAGTTTCCTAACTGAGGATATAACTCAAAAGAATTAACATTTTCCTCAAAATCCATGCCCGCTCTGCTACTAATTTTCTGCTGTTATAAATTGTGAAATCAGGCCAGCAACTTAAACTCTCTTTTCTTTGTTTACTGTTAGTTAAATTCTGGTGTGTCACTTCATTTGGTTTCTCCAAACACCTGGAGCTTTCTCCTCCCCACTCTACCATCCCCTTTTCATAAATTGTTTTGTGTGTTTTCATCCTCGTCCTGCCTTTGTAATCATAGCAGGGTATTGCCAGTATTTTATCTTAAAACCGTTGATGTGTTGGGTTTTTTGAAGGCAATGGCAGTGTCATAACGCAATGTTTCTCCTGCTGATTGTGGACCCAGCTAAGCACTATTAGAGAAAAAGCAGTTGGTGATAAACAGATTGTTGGGAGATTGGCAGAGCGACTGTTGTACCTATGTGTTTTACAAATGTGATGATTGCCAGTGATAGAATAGATTTGGGTTGGGTATTTTCCTGCCAAACTAATCTCCAGTATTAGGAAATATTGCTGAGATTCTTTATCATCGCTGTTAGATTGTCTCAGAGCTGCAATCAAATTATTCTTTCAGTTTAATGCATAACCATATTTTTCACATCAAAATGCCTCTTGTTTAAAAGCAAAAGCAAAATCGCATTCCAAATAATTATCCTCTTTTTGTTATACATATGCAAAACCCATCTCTATCATGCCATCATAAGATCTACTTATATTCATTTTCTAGCATTTATTTACAGTGTTTAAGCTTCCAAGTGATCAAATGGAAGAGTTGTTGTTTAAAAGCTAAGCCAAACCCAGCTTCTACTCTTTTTTTCTAGAGTAGTTTGCAGAAGTGGAAACGTGTCTTTACTCTGCCAATCACAGAGAAAGATGGACAATTAGCTTAAATTATAACAGGAATTTTTGAATGAGGAAAGTTACATGAGGTGACTCTTTCCGTTTTTTAATATGAGAAGAGAACATTATTTTCTGTCTCATATTGGTTAACTGAGCTTGTTTCAATGCTGATGTTCATCTGTCACTAAAAAATAAGGAATTTTTTTTACTCTCTCATGTGGTATTTGCTTCTTGCCTTGTCTGTTATTCCACCTGACTCTTTTTTCCTCTTTTTTTGATGTATTAATCTCTTAATTTGTAATGAATTCTGCAGAATCTTTCTGGATAAGAAATCACTGTACCATAGCAATTCCACAACTCATCCGGAGATCTGTTCAGCAACTCATAAGGAGAAAACTGTGTGGCTTGTTTAATTGTCTTTTGACAATTTGTGTCATTAGCAAAGTATATATTAATACCAGTACTGGTTAAAGTAGGCAAAGAAGAGATTTATGTCTGGCCTCCAGTTTAATTGTTTTAACACCCACACTGTGGGGGGAAAAAAAAGAAATACAGAGAAAATGCTTAACAACATCTTAATTAAATAAGGGCTTGAAAGACGCAAAATTGGAATAGGATGAAATGTTCGTTTAAGACCAATGTGGTAATTAACATTATGAGGAAATTGTATAGCTTTTCTAAGGGTTGGATTGCTAAGCTATGCATCATGAGTGGTCTTGGAAAGAGAGGGTGCTCTGTAGGAGGTGTGAACTGAAATATATCACATTATAAACAGAGGACACCCACGTGTCCCTGCAGCTGCAATTCACCACGGCCCTCACCACCAGGCCACGAAAGGAACCAATGCTCTCTACAGGACCAGCAACAAAAGTGGTCTCTGGTTCTCCAGATGCAAAGCTGGTGCTGTTCTTTCTACTAGAACTTCTCACTATTCTAAATTTCTCAGATTTCAGATAGCAAAATTAAAATTGTGCAGAGATCGGCCTTTTTTGCGCTTTTTATTGGGATACAAAACCATATCGAGAGTCAATATCGATAATTTTTTACCTTTAAAATGCAAAACCATCTCTTCTCTGGCAGCCGTCACTTGTGCTTGAAGGACTTAGTTTGGACACTGAGGTTTGGCACCTCGTTGTTCTTGTGCCTACCTTGATGAGCAGCTTCAGAGTGTGATATTCTGCTCACACAGCCCGGTGGCTCACAGGATGCAGCAGCACCTCAAGGCAGCTTGGGAATAAATTATTAACACAGGCCCTTCCCACACTTTGCCAGACACTTGCTACAGACAAATTTTCCTGCAAGAAAGAAGCCAGTGGTAGGATAAGGTAGTAATGGCCAAAGAGCTCTGAGTGATTTAGTCAAAGACAAAAGCAGATAAAGACTGATGACCACTTCTAAATTGCACACTGTTGAATTTACTGACTCTGTATCGCCTAGGCTAGAATGTTAAGCAGGTCACTTTATACACTTCTTCAATTGCCCATAAACCATAGACTTAAGTTTTGCAACTAGATGGTCACTATTTGCTTTTAGGGCAGCGTGCAACTCAAGATGGCAAGATGAACAAAATCCTTTTTTCCTTTCCTTTTTTTTTTTCTTCCTTTTTTTTTTTTAATCTCTGTACGTTGCCAATCTGTTTTTAACAGTGCTAACAAACACATATCTTACAGAAATGGTATTAGGAGCTATGCCTTGATTTCCTACTCAGAGCTGCCTTCCAGCAGTATTTGATGGCCATTCCAGAGGTCGCACTCTATCTCGGTTTTTTTCCTAAATCATTTCAAATTAAATGCATTATTCACATTAATAATGTTACTAAATTGTGCATTTCAGCATTGCCCTTCCTAAATTGCTTTTGACTTTGCAAAGCTTTCTTCTGCAATTCATTTTATGGAAATGTTTATAGTAGTAATTGAATTTAAGCCTAGAAATTAAATAAGGCAGCATAAAATCTTGCTTTATTTTGCCTTTTAAATGCTTTATTTAGGCTGTATTCTATCATTTAGGTAGCAAAGTCTGAAGCCTCCGTAGAATCATTGATATTACTCTGGCAAAATACAGAGGAATTATTAGAAGGACAGAGTATAGGAACTCTTTGTTGCAAGTTGTCCAGAAAACAGGCATCAGACACACTCAGCATGATTATATTCTGTGATAAAAATTTGTGTGATGTCACCTTCATAGAATCATAGAATCATCAAGGTTGGAAGAGACTTTTAAGATCAACAAGCCCAACCATCAATCCAGCACCACCAGTGTAACGCCTAAACCATTAAACCATGGACAGGAACAAAGACCCTGTCTGAGCTGTAAATTAGCTATGGATAAGAGTTTATAGTAGAAAAATGTTGTGTTTCACATCAGTCTGTTCCCTGAATTATATCCCCCACCCCCTCTGTTCAGCTTTCAGTAAAAACTGAGGGGTTAAATCAGTGCCTCAGAGTATTTGACACCTAACAAATTCATCATCACTAGCAAAAATTCCTTGGGAAGTTTCTCCAAACAGTGGAATCCTGTATAGCTCTAAAGCACTGCAAGAGAGTACTGTCAGCTCCCTTACTGACTCACAGGTTTTCTGTGAGTATCACTCCCCTGCAGATGAAAGTTAAATTGAGTAATGACCCATTTCCTATTACAATAACAGGTTTTGATGTTGCCTCAGAAAATCTGGGAGTGTAAGCAAAAACCTCCTGGTTGTTGTGAATTTTGATGTACTCAGGACCTGAGTCTGAAGCGGTTTTTTGTTGCTGTGTGTTCACAGTGGAAGTGTTGGTGTTACTTGAATATCAGCACCTTCTGAAAACGCAATACATGAAATTTTAATGGAAAGATGTTAGTTTTTCATTGTTTTAAATTCCTGCCTGTTTTACCAAGCTATCACTTCCACTGCCTTGAAATAATGTTCTATTTGTGAAACAGAGGCATATTTCCCTTGCTCTCCCTTAAAAAAAGAAAATAGCTACACAATTATCTAGGCAGGAACACAGAAAAAAAGGGTCCAAATGTGTTTCTTATTTGTGCCCTCTTCTTCCATGGCGGTGTTTCAAAACAGCATCCACTTTTTTTCCTAATAAAAGTGTTTGTTGTTTTCTTAGCTACCCCGAATTGGTTTTTGACTCAAGCAGAGCTGGTCACAGTTGCTGCCCTACAGTACTTTGAGTCTTGACAAGAAAAAAGGATGGCAAAGAAAATACAGATGATGGAGAGACGCGAAGAGACCTTGTCAAGGTCAACCATCTTTCAGTAGCAAAAAATACCTGATGTAAACACAGATGAGGCAAAAGCCAGAGCACGATGAGAGTGAAAGAATGGAGTGGAACTGCGTCTAGCTTCATTTTCCAAGAACTTGATGCTTTATTAACTAGGATGTGATATGTTTATTAGCCCTGAACATATTTTCCCAAATATTACTTCTTGACTAAGTGAGATACTTAGTATTTTCTTCATGTATCTGTCAGGATCTCATGAGTAAAATGTACACGGGTCAAAGAAAGCTATTCTTCTCTGAATGACTCAATTTTGCATTCTTTTTATGCCACTTTAAAAACATAGAGAAGCTTTATTGTGAGATTCTAGCTTACTTCAGAATATTGTTGTTCCAAATCTGCTGTTCGTTTTTGTGTTCCATTTCCTGCATGAAGAGCACAGGAACAGATTGATTCCTATCTTGTCAAATGAGGAACAGAGATGCTATCTTTTTAGCTAAGTAAATAATGAAATTGAGACACAAACATAAAGGAGTGGTGGAAAAGGAGCTTCAAATTAATCTAAATTTGGAGGCAGCAAACCATCTTGCATCTTTCTTCAGAGGAGGGGGAAGTGTGCTTGAAACCAGGCTGACATTTACTTAGCAGTAAGCAGAAAATGAAATAGTCATATCTCAGCATGTTAAAGCATCACATAAAGTAAATCTGAGCATTTCTCTGTAGGTTTCTGAATTTTAACCTATTCATTGGTTTCATCATGTATTTTTCCCTAATAACACCCTACTCAACTGTTGATCCCTAACAACACAGTCAACTGTTGATCCCAGCAGAATATTTGCCTTTTTTTGGTTTTTGATTTCCATGTTCAGTCTGGTGTGTCTCTACAGCAATGTGCTGTGCAAGACCCTCTTCACACTTAGCTTAATAACATTCATCCTGCTCACTCCTCAAGTAAAGCAAGAGCAGTTTCCCTGTCAGAAAAAATGACAGAAAAGAAAAATCTCAGCAGAGAAGAGACTTTAAAAGGGAAATCACTGTAGACATGGAAATACTGCAACTAAACATTTCTCCAGTTATCTGGGTCTTGTTCAAGCACCTTGAGACTTGTAATGTAAAGTACCACAACAGGCTTTCATCAGAATTTCCTCACTGGTTTTTTGGGCTCGTGTCTCTATTCACTCACTTACTCAACAGGCATAAAGATATGAATAAAGACTTTTATTTTCAGAATGGAGACATGTTTTTTAATGTTATAATTCATTTATGAGATTAGGACAGAGCTGAGAAGATACCTGAGTGCTCATACTTACATTTGATAGTTTTCTCTAAAATAAGCCAGAAAATAGGTAATTTTAAAGCAATACAGCTTTGAAAGTTAGTCCTTGGGATTACAAGAACTTGCTGCTTAATTATGTACTATACATAACCAAGCCTTAATTGCTTTTGTTGCTGGAGTGATCTCCTTAGAAGCTTCATGTTTAATTAACTACAAGATATATTAATCCTATTTCAAGCCATCCTTTCTTTGTTGTATAATTAAGCAGAAAAGTATTTTCACAATTAGAAATTAATTCTATATACAGCTAGTGAAAAGAAAACAAGAAAACACCTCTGTGAAGAAGACACATATCTGGTTTTTTTCCAATGACAAAAGTAAAAATATTTAGACTCATCTTAATGGGTCATCTTTGTTAAGAGATAATGAGAGTTATAACACACCAACACTATTTTCAGCTGAGAATTATTAAGAAGAAAACTATCAGAATATTACTTAAAGACCTCACTGCAGATGGTTAATGACCTCCCTTTGGCAGAATCAGAAATTCAAAGGCTTGATAGGTTATTTATAAGTATTGGAGCAGACCCTCCCTGCGTGTTCCTTTATCTGAATTTAGTTTTCTTGACTTTGAGATGTTCTTTGGTTTGTCTTATTTATACTTTAGCTGTGCTACCTCAAACACTGCTGCTATAAGACAAGAGAGAAAAGCATTGGGTTCAGTTTTGTGCTTTGCTACATAATCCTGAGCATCCTCAACTTTTAGAAGCCTCAACAGCGAGTTGGAGGAGAAGCTAAGATTTGTCCTTTTTTTTTTTGAGAGAGGGGTAGCAGGCAGCTTTAGCTGATGCAATTTAATGGAATGAAAGAATAAAAGGAAGAGATTTTTAGGTGTTTATTTGACTCGGTCGCTGCTTTACATGATGATGCTGAGCCTATAAACCTCACTGGATTTGTGTAGGTGCCTCCATGAGGGCCCAAGTGGAAGCCTGGGTCCACCACAGACTGGGCTGAGCCCCAGCGTGGGCAGCAGGGCAGGGGGGATTCTGCCCCTCTGCCCCTCAGCTGAGACCCCACCTGCAGAGCTGCCCCAGCCCCGGGGCCCAGCTCGGGAGGGAGCTGGAGCTGCTGGAGCCAGGCCAGAGGAGGCTCCAGGATGGGCAGAGGGATAGAGCAGCTCTGCTGGGAGGAAAGGCTGCTAGAGCTGGCATTGCTCAGCCTGGACACTAGAAGCTTTGGGGTGACCTCACTGTGGCTTCCAGCGCCTGAAGGGGCTGCAGGAAAGAAGGAGAGAGACAATTGCCAAGGGATGGAGGGACAGCACCCAGGGAATGGCTTCCCACTGCCACAGGGCAGGGCTGGATGGGAGATTGGGAAGGAATTGTTCCCTGGGAGGGGGGGGAGGCCCTGGCACAGGGTGCCCAGAGCAGCTGTGGCTGCCCCTGGATCCCTGGCAGTGTCCAAGGCCAGGTTGGACACTGGGGCTTGGAGCAGCCTGGGACAGTGGAAGATGTCCCTGCCCATGGCAGGGGTGGCACTGGTGGAATTAGAGGATCTTTAAGTGGCCTTCCAGCTCAAACCATTCCATGAGTCAAGAAGGAAAGCCTTGTTGTTTTCAGCACCTCCCACTGAGGTTCCTCATCCACCCCCACAGAATTTCTGAAAACACCACAGTGTTTTTCTGTGTACGAGTTGCGTCTTCATTCTTGCACAGCCAGTGGGGTGAGCCTCAGCCACAGGTGAGGAATTCTGCACCTCAGCAGGAGTTCACCTGTTGGGCCACACACCAGGAGAACGTGAGCCAGACCCAAAGGAGCTGGTGGGAGCCTGGCTACCGGGACAGACTTGAGTGGTGACTGAAACACGAATGACACATTCACTCTGCTCCTTAGACAAGCCTGGCTGTGCCTTCTGTGCAGGTTTGCCTCCACTCGGAGGACTACTTCAGTCAAAATAAACCTCAGACCTGCCTTAAAACACCTGCCTCTTTAGTTATTAGTGCTTAACCATTTTTCACAGCATCTGCCACCAAACCTTTTATTATTTTCCCTTCTCCCCAAACGTACACACAGATATAAATTGCAGGACCACAGCAGGATTTGCTTTGCTTTCCAGAACACATCAGAAGTGTTGTTTTTTATTTGAGAGGAGCTTAGAAGTCTTGTTTTCCAAGGTTCACAGCAATAATTCGTAGTCCTAGAAAGTCTTTTGATATTAAAAATTAAATCTCTGTTTTATGAGAATTTAAGAGCTATTTGGGGGTTATTATTAGAGAGTCTTAACATTATTCCTATTATTCTCTTTATTCCCCATCCTACTGCATATAATTTTGTGTTGCTAAGGGAATATGACCCTGTAAATATGAGCTACTATTTTTTTAATAATTCTAATGTAATTTTACATTTAAAATACACATCATAGACAAAATACAAGAGAACGAAGGAAGGGTCTTCTGAGAATTTTGTATGTCTGAGTTTCTTTCTATCTCTGCAGATGCACCTCTTTTTCCACCACAATTTTTTCAATTTTCTGATTGCTTTGCACTCCACTGGAAAAATGTTGTAAAAAGGTATCTGGTTTTAGTTCTAATGAAACAATAATGACACCTTCTATTAGAGCAAGAGAGGATGGGTAGTGAAGGACCACAGCGCTGTAATTTTCTGGCCCTCTGAAAAGTTAAATTTCAAGTGGAATAATGGCGTTCTGGGGTAAATGGAGCAATTGTAAATAAGTGCTGTCATGTTCAGTAGCATCTAGCTCTGTGATTTCAAAAAAAAATCTCTCATCTATTATGGTATCTCACTCAGAAGGTGGAAATTGTGGCTAATCAATTTGCATTGCAGTCCTCCCACACTGCACGAGCCTTTCCGTTTCATTTTGGCTGAAACAAGAACTGAACCCTAGGAATTAGGTTTTATTTCTTGCGTATAAAAGATATAAGCAAGTTAAACTTTAATGCAGAAGAAAATAAATGAAAACATTAAAATTAATTATTCAAATTTAATCTGCTCCTCAGTTTTCCAGAGACCTGTAAATCTCATTTTAGCGTGGCATTTTATGCCATTTAGGCAATGTGGTCTTTAAAACCGAAATAGGGACTCTACGAGGAGCTTTCTGGACAATTTGATCATCTGTCACTTTGTGTTGTGTCGTTTCATTATTCCACAGGTTAAAGGGAAAAGCATAAAAAGAAACTCAATGCCATGGCTCTAAAAAGGCACTGCTGTTAAAACACAGATCTCTTCAGTGATTTTAATTGTCAGGTAGCAGGAATTAAAATCAAAAGGCAGGCAGTTCTGTTTGTTATATCAATTAGTTATCACACCAACTTTAGGACCTGATTGCTGCAGGAGCTATTCAGGAGGATTTTTACAGCTCAAGAACTGCCATTAACTGATACATTATACAAAATGTTGGGGGTTTTGTTTTTTTGTTTTTTTTTTACAGAAAGGTCAATATCCAGGATAAAAAATGCCCACTTGAAGCATAGGTAAAAGTGGCCAGCTAGTGTATGTTGAGATACGAGTTTTATTTTTCAATTTGAGACAAGTTCTCTGTCAGAATCATAACCAAGAGGAGAGTACAGAAAAAGCAGGTTTGGTATGCAGGATGAAGCGTTCATCACAATATAAAGATTAAAAGGTGTGGCAGGAGAGAAGAAGGTGGCAGGTTTATATAAATTAAAGAAATATATTCATACTAAGCACTCACTACAGTAGCAATAGTCCATACCAGCAGTCACCTATGGACTCTATGAACTTAGGAATTTTATGCTTTCTGCACCTCCTTTTCTTCTCTGTACTCCCATTGGGGAATAATAAGGCACTGCCTGTTGTGGATAAAGGATGTGCAACAGGAACCAGAGGGTATCAACCGTCAGGGTTTAGGGGGAGGTTTTACACACGGCAGGACAGACCAGCCAAACTCTGACAAATGATTTCGTGGCTGTGAGAAGGAGATTTATGTCCAAGGGGAGGCAGGACATGATGACATCTAGTACTTACAGGGAGAAACCCACTGGAAATTAGTAAATGGACAGAACACAGGAGGCTCAAGGAATTCCCTCATCTGAAAATGAATGAAAAATGCCTCTCTGTGTGTATGTGTGTATATATATATATATATATATATATATATATATATACACGTGTATGAATATATTTTGTCTTTTGGATGCCATTCTTTTGTTTGGGGTTTTTTTGGGGGGTTTTGGTGGGGGTTGAGGCTTTTTGTTCTTTTTTTGTTTTAAGATTTCTGTGCACATATGTATACCGGAAATCAAAATAGTTTCTTCCACTGAGCTTGTATAACTGCATTTACTCGGCAGTAATGCCAAAAGACTAATTTATGGATTTTATAGAGCTTTCAGGTTTGTTTCTGCAGAATCATATCCTGCAACTTTTGCTCTGGTTTACAATGGGAGCTTTTAGAAAAGATAACTTTGATATGATTCTTTACTGTGCACAGGTGTCTGCACATTTTTTATAAGCAAGTCACTGGCACTCCATCTCTCTAGTCTCACTTAAAGGAAGGCAAAGAGAAATTACCACTTACCTGAGGTGCCTCTCTGGAAGACAAAAAAATGAACACCCTGTTCCTTCTATTGTCTCTGCTGAGCTGACATTGTTACCTTTTGTTGGGAGCCTACCTTTAACCCAAAAAAAGGTCTACCCAAATTTGCCATGCAGTATTTTTAGTTGAAGCAGTTTTAATATAATTATCCAACAGGTTTGGGAGGTTTTTTCCCCAATATTATTGGGCTAATAATCTGAAATATGTCCCTCCACAACAATTTCAATGCAGCAAGTGGCATCGTGCCAGCATGCCCTGAAGTTAACACGCTTCTTTTCCAGTCAGCCCTCAGGAAATGGAGAAAATCCTGGGGGCTGGCAGTGAGGGCAGCCTGATGGTGTGGACAGATGACATGAAGTACTTGGGATTTGCTTTTAGCAGACCTACTGGTTACATCCATATCGCTGAGCTGAAAACTTCCCTCAGGCACTGGCAGGTGGACAAGGAGGGTGATAAGTACCTGGTGTCTGCCAAGGAGCTTCCTCATATCTTACAAATCCTCTGTGTGCACATATTCCTCTTTTGATTCCTACATTTTTCATCTCAAGCACTCTGCCGTATTTCCCATTATATGGCTGACATCCTTTCACCATGGAATGAATTACCTACATGGCAATTAAGCAAGTAGCCAAGAGAACGACACATTTTATGTTATTGCCTAATAATAACTGCTTCATTATCAGTATTTCTAACCCCTTAAATTACCATTATGTGTGTTAGTGTCAAGTGATCCTCACAATATTCTTTCTGCTATGCAGTAATATTGCACAGAGGAGTTTACTCTTCATGAAGGAATTGAAAATTACTGTGTAAAAGGACAGAAAATAGTTTTTCACAGAAGACATTTTGGAGAGTTACTAATAATCAATCAAATTTTAAAAGTACTGACACTTGCTTTGATTTATACAAATGACAATAGTTTTCAGCCAGGTTTAAATACTTAATTGGAGAATAGACAAGATGCTGATAGCAAGATTTGTGCAGAAAGCTTAATTTACTGCAACGTCCAAACATGGTTTTGGCACACCGATGAGTAAGAAACCAAAGCATAGACCATAATTGGCTCTGTCCACTATAAATGTTAGCAGGGTGAAAAAAACAGACTTAAAATCTGAATGCTCTGCTCATGCTCTGTGTGAGTCTCCAAGAACCAAAAAATTTACCTGTTTTAATAGCACTTGTGAAGTGTGCATTGTCAGAACACACCGCACGAGGTGAAAGCGCTTTGTGTTAGCTGGAGCTTCCAGCAAGCAACAAAAAAAGAGCGATTTAGGCGAAGAAGTGGTAAGGAAACCCTGGATGCTTGGCACTGCATCAGAGCAATACAAACTGCTGCAGTTGCTATGAGGGAACCTTACAGGGAGCACGAGAGGCACCGGGAAATTGGCACAGAAATGAGAACTTGCCCACCCAACAAAGAACAAGCAGGTGTTTCTCTCTCGTCTGTTCTTGTCATCAGCTGAAGAAGGAGGAATGTTGCCTGCAAGATATACTTTTCTAGGTCTGGTTTTTATTTTTCCCCCCGTGGTGGTTTAATTTGTACAGCAGATTCATGGATATTCATGGATAACGCAAGCTGATGCTTAAAGACTTGTTTAGACATCCTACTTTAGAACTCAACCTTTTCGTCATATTTATTTTTGTGCTAATTATTGTGCAGGTTTCCAAATTAGGACATATTCACTCAAATACACATTTTTACCAACTACACGGAATCCCAGGCTGGTTTGGGTTGCAAGGGACCTTAAAGCTCACCCAGTGCCACCCCCTGCCATGGGCAGGGACACCTTCTACTATCCCAGGCTGCTCCAAGACCCATCCAACCTGGCCTTGGACACTGCCAGGGATCCAGGGGCAGCCACAGCTTCTCTGCGCAAAAGAAATAATTTGAATTATAAATTACATATATGCATAGATAAATAACTTTAAATATTTCAACAAATGCCGAAATACTTGTAAAAATATTTAACCTTTCATAGTGGCACCGTCAGTGCATTTGCATTTTATTTTTAGTGAGTTTTATGCACACTTAACATGAAGTGTGCTGCAAGACCTAATGAGCTGTTCTTGATTAGCTGCATCACAAGGGGTGAAGTGGTGACTGCTGTTTTTGCAGGATCCCTCTGAAGCCTCACAGGATGCTCAAACCCATCGGTCTGAAGCAGCACGTTAGACTGGATGTGATATTGCAGTCATGCACTGGTCACACTGCCAGAATAAAAATTAAATCAGAATTACCCAGGGTTGGTAATGTTGTCACTAATGGCGTCTCTATTTCTTTTCAAATTCATGGGGAGATTTTGCTCAATAACTGTAATCCACACCTTTGCACTGCTGTCTGCCGTGCCAAAACTGTGGGATTTAGCAAGCTGATAAGGGTATCCTGAGGTGCATATTGATTTTATAACATAAGTGTGTCACTTCCAAGACAAAAAAGGGCATAATATTTCAAACATTTTTCCAATTAAAAGTAACACCGGTACCAGGCTCACGTTAACTTAAAAGTTAAGTCAGTCACACTATTGAAATATCCAATATAGCCTACCTACCTTGAAAAATTATTCATATTAAGATAACTGTGCTGTCTCGAAACAGGAGCAGCCTGAGTTGTGTTGTCAACATCCAGATTTACTTTTCTTGTGGATGTTTCGTCCCCTTAAAACAAACAAGTGTCTGCATTTAAGTGCCTTTACCACCTGTCCTCCTGCCTCCCGTGGTTTCATCCTCCTCAGTGATGCCACATTTGGTGGTGCAGGCTTTTGTCAAAACTCTGAATATCCTGCACCCATATGGATTTAGCATTTATACATCAAAAGAGGACCAAATTATGAGACTAGAGAAGTTTGAGCATTAACTACTCCAACACAGGTAAATCTAATATCAGGGAAACCAATTGCAGCACGTTGCATGATAACTGATCTCTCTTTGTATTTGTTACTTTAATGATCAAATGCAGTTACATGTATTTAATCTCCACCTGTGTCAACACATTTCTAACCCATATTTAGATTCAGGTGGGTGCTTGAAATAATCAGCTCTCTGCGGGATGGTTTATGGTGGTGAACATGCTATGAGTTACATTTCAAGCAGTAAGTCAAGAATAATGAACAGCACTTTTAAAATACTTTCCTTTAAGAAGTATTCAGCTGGCTTTACTCTTCAGTGGAGTAAAGAAAAGTCACAGAGTTTAATTTTTAAGATAACTAAGCAGATTGCAATATGAGTGAAGAGGGCTAAGGTGACTGCATGGCTACCTTTCAGTAGTAAAACAGTTTTGGAAACAAATTGTGAAACAAATAGTCTGATGAGAATACTCCTAACTGAGCAGCTGTGGGAAGCTTAACCTTTATATTTTTTGCCTGTCACTGGTGGTGTAGCTGCTGCGACAGCTCCCAGCATTGTTCCAGGCAGTGGAACAAGAGGCAGGCAAGGCTAATCTCTGTGCTCGTGGGAACTGAGAGAGTAAGACACAACACATCCTTCTCTGGAGCCCGTGAAAGCCACACTAATTTAAGATCACAGTCACAAAAGGCAGAAGAAGGTTTGCGTCTCGTGGTTCCTTGCATCAGCTTGTGGGAAAGAGTCAACCTGAAAGGTAGGTGATACACCTACCGGTTTTCTAGTGCTGCTGTTTCTAGTTTGGCGTGGATGAAATTGCAATTTCTTGGGGTGGTCTGGCGACACATCAGCTCTGTCCATAGCTATGAATTCTTTGCAGTCGTGCAGAGGTACCCTTGAAACAACAGGGGTCTAATTTAGCACAGATAAAATTATCAGCATTTAGGGAGGAAAAAACCATATGTCATATTGCTTCATATTGATTTGATATTCTGTTTGGAAAAGGACTGGCTTCTGAAGGAGTCTGTGCAGCTAAAAATATATATTGCAGAGCTCTACATTAAGTAGTACATAAAAAATACTGGCAAGTCCCATCTCATTTATTTTAATTCAGTGCTTTCTCCTCCAGAAAGGTTAGTCCCATATTTCTACAGGATCATTACATTTCATCAGCTGTGCAGAAATAAGCCTGACTTTCTCTGATATGCAGCCTGAGAAACCATAAACAAATAAAACACAGTGTTCCATGTGCAGAACCCTTCTTTCTGTTGCAGTGGCAAATTTAAGACACACAGGACGTGACTAAAGTGTAGCAGAGAACCTGTCAACAGGTTAAAGGCATGTTCAGTGCCCAGTAAAACTTTATTTGTCTTATTTTGACCCAAAATATTTTTGTTGATTTTCAGAAAAGCCAGCATACTGGTAAGTAAGGGTAAGTGCATGTAAACTGGTGCAGGAAGCAACGATAAAAGGAGGCTATTCCTACAATATTCCAAAAAATATTTGAGGGAGCACTGATGTGTATAGTAAATAACACATCACCTGCATGCATCAGTGAGAATGGAGCTGAGACAAGGTTTGCGCACCCAATGGGTATTCCCAAAGGGGCCAGCTGATAGGCTTGCTGCCATTAACAGGAAGAGCATGTCCTTAATTTCCCCTGCTTTCAGGGAATACTGAAGCATTCCTGGTCGCCAGAGGGGTAGTGCAGACCTTCAGAAGGAAGCATCAACTTCACACTGAATAAAAATAATGTAAATAAAAGTTTTAATATTTCACATGGGGTTTTTTTGAAAACGATTAGGGAGTTAATATCATCCAGTATGTCCTTGGCACCAAAATGAAAGTTCTCAAGCTATGGGTGTGAGTTCTTTGTTATAGATGCCTCAGATACAACAGCCACAACATTCCTCACAATTTTATTTTCATTTTTTCACTATATCACCTGCATTGCATCTCCTGGTCTTTGAATTCTTCTTCTTCAAGAAATTCACTTTTCCTGCTGGGGCTCAGCAATGTTTTTCTCTTTTAAATTTGCTTCTACTTCCACCTAATTGCAGTTGAATTTATTGAAAGCTTATATATATGATTTATATGTATAATTGGTATGTATTATACATTTATACCTCTCTACAGAGAGATATGCATAAAAATCCATATATATTTCTTCCTGGCATGGGGGAACAAAGTGCTGTGGTAAGGGCTGGTCTCAGTGTGCAAATAATTTGGAATTTTGATGGGAAATAAAATGAAGAAGTATTTTGGGGAGAATGCACATGTAACGTCAAGAGCAAGTTCACAAATCAGGAAAACCATGAAGCGAAAATTACCTGTGTTTTAAATATGTATGACTGAATATGGGTAAGTATGTATTCCTCTGTGTGTGCGTGTGTGTGAACATCTATAGATGATGTAGAAATAGATAGTAGAGATATAAATGATAGAGATAGAGATAGATAGAGATAGAGGATAGAGATAGATGATAGAGATAGAGATAGAGATGTAGAGATAGAGATGATAGAGATAAAAATAGAAATGATGATAGAAATGGAGAAAGAGATAGAGGTAGAGAAAGAAATAGAGACAGATGATATAGATTAGAAATAAACATGAGTATTTCTATACTCTCTGTGACCTTTTGGCCACAAATGACTTCCAGAACAGAAAGGAGAGCCCTCCAAATGCACTGAAAGCGTTCCCTTGTTTAAATCTGCACTTTTCTTCTGAAACTTTGTACGAGAATTTCCGTCTGAGTTTTCCATCCACCATGCACGAGTCGCCTGTGTAGCACCAGGGCTGGGTTTTGTTCCTTGGTACCACGCACGCCTGTGATGTTTTGCCCTGCTCTGCTGAGCTGCAGCCACTTAAAGAGTCTCCACAGGGCGCTCCTCCCACCCGCTGTCAAGAGCTGGTGCCATCTTACAACATCCTGAAATAAAAGCTCTTTCAGGATCCTGCAGGTGTTAAGACTCCAGTTGGCTCCCAGGCAATAGAAATACAGCCAGGCTGCTGCTTGCAGATAATTTCACTGCCACCCCAACCAATGGGGCTTTCTGTGAGGCGACCCAGGAAAAGGGAAGGGATTATGTGTGGGAGGTTTTTTTTGTTTCATTTCTAAAAAAACATTGTCCATTTCAAATGTGTGTTGCTTGGACAAGCAAAATGCATCTGCTTTTATTTAAGGTTCTCTTTTGCAATTGAATGTGTAGTCAAAAAAGGGAAGTAAGGAATGCAGGAAAGATAACTTTAAAAGGATGAACGCCCATCTCTGATTCAGCCCCTGATCTTTATGCTCTTGTGCACCAGCAGAACTGCAGACATAGAGTCATGGAGTCATGGAATGGTTTCAATTGCATGGAACCCTGAATCCCACCCAGTGCCACCCCTGCCATGGCAGGGACACCTTCCACTGTCCCAGGCTGCTCCAAGCCCTGTCCAGCCTGGCCTGGGACACTGCCAGGGATCCAGGGGCAGCCACAGCGGCTCTGGGCACCCTGTGCCAGGGCCTGCCCACCCTCCCAGGGAACAATTCCTCCCCAATATCCCATCCAGCCCTGCCTTCTGTCAGTGAGAAGCCATTCCCTCTTGTCCTGGAACTACTCATCCTTGCAAAAAGTCCCTTTCCTGCCCTCGAAGTATCTCTTTAAACCAAAGTTCAGAATTTGCAGCCATCATAGGATCATCATCTCAACCTCTAAAATAAATTACTGTATGTAAAAGATAACATCAGCATTCATACAACCTGATTGCATTGGTAATTCTGGAAATACTGGTAAAATATCATCATGTTTATGTTTGTTGTGAATTTGGGAAATATTTTATTGAGCCTCAGTGTCACCACTAAACCCATTGCTGTGAACTAGCTGCCAGCTTTCTACTAAGAAAATCAATGCTTTTTGTAGTAGATACTTCTCTTTTTTTCCCCCCAGTCTGCCCTGTTGTTCTTGTTCATAATATGGATCATTTTCCATGGAGACTCACAAGGTACTTCTAAATCAGGGTAGCCCTTAAGTATTTATAGAATCAGGGAATCACTTTGGTTGGAAAAGAGCTCCAAGATCACAGAGTTCAACTGTTCCCCCAGCACTGCCAAGGCCACCACTGGCCCACGTCCCCAAGAGACACATCCAAATGGCTTCTAAATCCCTCCAGGGCTGGGGGCTCCACCAGGGCAGCCCCTCCAGTGAAGAAATTTTTCCTCATACCCAGTCTAAACTTCCCCTGCCGTAAAATCAAAAGCATCTGTAGGAGAAGCTTCCTCGTGAGTGGCTTTGCAGTTTAAAGGACCTGGAATATCTCAGTCACTGGTCCTGGGGGATGATCTGTACCTTGGGGGCGAGACCTGTGATCCAAGAAGGTCAAGTACACTGAGCTCATAACTCCTTGTGAACTCAGGATCTCTGATGCCTGGGCCCTTGTGCCTAAAGCCAAGGGGGTATTTTATTTTGCTGTATCTTGTGGGAATAACTACACTGGTACTTGTTCAGGAGGTTAATCAGCCCTTTTTGCGTGTGTTTTTGCGGCTAAAACGAAGACACTTCAGTCCCAGCTGAAAAGCAGCGCAGGGCTGGCTCTGAGCAGAATATTCTCACTCAGTTCCACGAAGCCTTTAAGGCTGGTTAGTTTAACGTGACATTTGGGGAAAGCACAGCGGTTATATTCCCTGTGGGTGTACCCTTGGCAGGTGGCTAAAGGCAAGGCTGGTGGCAAGGCATTTCAGCAAAGACTTGCTAGGAATCTTAGTCAGTGAGGAAAAATATTAAAGATGATGTTTCTCAAAATATATAAATTTTCTATTAATCCCCGTGCTTTTTAAAATGCAGTTTTTTATGAGAAAAGCAAACATTTTCACTATCGGATACCACAGCAAATTTGAAAAATGTGTTCTTTCACTGAGTCATCTGACATCAGCACAATAATCTGCTGCAAGACACAAATTACTGCTGATTTGTGTTATAGTAATAGGGGTATATTTTCTGCTGCCTACAGAGCAAATCCTTAGGGAGCAGTCCACTTCATGGAACTGCAGTGCATGAGTGAGAAACATCTACTTACAGGCAGTGGAGAAAATGTAACTTTTTATTTGAATTCCTGATGGAAAATGCATCTGCAGAAAGAAGCTGAAGATATTTTATGTAGTTCCTTCCTTTCTGGTAGAAGTTAATTTACACTGACACATGGTTTTATATAGAATTTTTGCTGCAACATGCGATTGGTAGACAGTCAAGTTTATTTCTATAATTTATACACCTAAAACAATTTTTTAACCCCCGTAGTAAGACAGTGGATGTGTCGCAGCACCTCCCACGTGCTCAAAGTTGACTGAAAAATTCTGGGTTTCAAAACTGTGGTTGTCTAAGAAATTTGCTTTCCAAAACAGTGCAGATTCTCTGATAGCAAACACTGGGTTTTGGTAAACCAGACTTACACCCACTTGACAGGGCAAGGGCTGCAGGAGCTGTTTAAAAGATTAATTTTTGTGAAAGGAACAATGGGAACACAAGGGAAAAACAAACAAACAAAAACAAAACAACAACAACCAAAAAAAAAAAAAAAAACCAACAAAAAAAAAACAAAAAAAAAAAAAACAAAAAAAACCCCAACAAACAAAAAACAACAAAACCAGAAAAAAAGAAAAAAAAAGGCAAGAAATATCTGATGGATCTAGAAGGAAAATACATGGCCCAGAGCTGAAAATATGTTCCTTTCAGATTTCTGAATGTTGTGATTTCACAGATTTCTCTGCATGCTGGTGTTCAAAACTTTTAAGATTTCGACTGTGTTAATAATTTATCACCCTCTATCTCTGTGCTGTTTCATGGCAGAGCAGAGTTCCCTCTCTGTGCTGTGTGCAGTTCATTGTCAGCTGGACCAGATGTCAGCAGGAGTTGTGTAGGTATATGCAAATATAGAATTTGCAAATATTTTGCTTCAGATATTACTTTCTTTGGGATCCAGCCTTGCTAATTGTAAGGAACAATTAAGTTTTTGAGAGGGTATCTTACCCTTTTCCAGCCATAGCTGTACATGTCTCTTTTACTCTCTTTGGTTCAAGAAAACCCTGTTATTTCCTTCTTTTTCAAAAACAGTGGTTGCAATTAGTTGTGGCCAAAGTAATCCTAGTGAATTTTGGAATACATATTAAAAAAGAAACATTTTTACTAACCTGCTCAGTGAGAAAATGGCCTGTAACTTTTTTCTATCTAAATCTTTATTAAGTCAATTGCAGAAAGAAGAAAGCATGATGTTGGGAACATATGTATAGTTACTTATAGTGGAAATAGTGGTGTATTAATTTAAAAAAACTAAAGAAAAAATATTCTTAAAAAATTACTGTTCAGGGCTGATATGAATTTTAGGGGTCATTCACAGAAATTCTGACATTTTCCTAAGGAAGACGACTCTACTAAGGAATAAGGAGAGATCCTTAATTCCAAAATAGACATAATTTCAACCACCACACTCCATGCCCTCAGACCTCCAGTCTTCTGTGTCAATTTCTTTTTCAAGCTTAGAAGAGTACAGATAAAGCTAGGAAATAGTTTGTCTGCATTGATTTACCCTGTTGCTTATGCAGTAAAACATCAGACCTCCTTTGATTAATTATTTAACAGTACAAAGGATGGAATAGCTGTCATTTTTTATCTTAAAAAAAAAAAATCTTGTAACAATTGAGATGCTCTTCTTATTTGTACGAAAAGGCATGGAAAACATTCTAGGGGAAAATGCAGCATCTTACAATTTGCTACTAAATTCAAAATGTTTTGACAGTCATATTCTTACTTTTGGCATTCATATTTCAACTTTCAGACCTGTTTTTCTGAAAATAAAACAGCTTCATATATAATTTTGAACTCTCTTCTATAGAAATTCATTCCACTATTAAAAGGGTCAAGCTTTTAATTATGTGAAAAGTGACACTCACATTGCAAATCAATTTTGTTAACACTTCTGCATACTAAAGATCTGGTTGCAGAGTAGCTTTGCTTAATATTTAATTTAATATAGTGCAGTTTGAATTGGCTGCTACTGCATCTGTGGGTTCTAGTTTAAAATTTGGATTTGAACAGTTTGAAAGTTGATTTAATCCCAATTTCTTCTTGAAAAGTTTTATTATACCCCCCAGCCCATCAGTTTTTGTGAAACTTCCATCATGTAGGCTTTAGAATGGAATACCTATATGTTAAAAATTCTAAAAGTTATCCAATTATTACTTTTATCTGGAATTTGGAAGTCCATTCTCATGGCCCTTCTTTTCACCTCCTGGAACCGAAAGTGAACCTGAGCCAGGCAGACCTAATGGACAAGATGTAGATCAGCTCTTTCAAAAGCAAAATTCTTCACTTTTTATCTCTCAGAATGTTGATGGGTTTTGTTATGTCTGGGGGGTTTTTTTGTTTGTTTGTTTTGGGAGGAGTTGGGGGTTTTGGTTGGTTTTTGTTTGGCTAGTTTGTTTATTGCGGTTTTGGGTATTTTTGGTTTATTGGTTTTTTGGGTTTTTTTAACTTCTGACAGCAGGTAGTGATTTGTTTATTTCTTTTTTGACTTTGGTGAACAGGAAAATGTTTTGCCAACCTAGCTCCAGGCCTGGTCAAGGCTTTCAGCAGAGCATTAATCCCTTAAATCAGCCACGGCTGGTGCTCCCCGCGCACCCCGCGGTCGGTGCAGAGCCCTGAAAGCCTCACGGGGTGTTCTGAAAGCCAAGAAAATACATCTGTGCCAGATCAAAGGCAGAGCTGAGTCCCTGGGTTGGATCTGTCCTGCCAGGAGCCCAGGCTTGTTTTGACCAGAGGTCTATTTGCCAAGCTCTGCAACAGGGGCTCCAGGGTGCCCTTTCGAATAATAACAGATAATCTTTCTTATGTCCTGCAGAATGAAGATTAATAGACCTTTTAATTGCATTCAAGCAAGTATATTATGAGATTTTTGCCCCAGAAGTGACACGACATTCAGTCTGAAAGGGAAAAGAAATCTGATTTCTTCTGTAAACCTGGAAAAATACTTCTCTGGCTAAAAAAGCCAAAGCTGTTTCCTACACTATAGTGTGCGCCTTTTACACTTTTGTGCTGGTTATTAACAGCATATCACTGGGAAAAAAAGCTTGCCCTAACATTTCAGTGGGTAGCACACACACAAAAAAAACACCCAAAAAAACCCTAAAATCAAACAAAAACACAAACAAAAAACACAACAGGAAAAAACACAAAAGGAGCTTGCTGTTGTTCTCAAAGTCTAGTATCACAATTTTGGCATTTTTAGTTTATAGCTACAGCAGCATGGCTGTATGGAAGAGGTTATGCATGACAATCCCTGGTGGCAGATGGGCAAAGTCATTCCTAGAAACGATGGCTGAGTGATGCTGTCTTGGCTGCACTTCCTATGGAAGTAAGAGTTATGGAAGTAAGGAAAAAGCAAAAGCAGTCAGAGCTTTTAAACACAAGGAGAAACTTTCAGCCTCAACCCCACTTACCTTCTAGGCAGACTTAACTTTGCTTACAGGCAGGTTTTCGTTAGTATTTCAACAGTTCAGTAGTTATGTTAATTATTGGTCACTTTGCAGTATGTGGCGTGCAAGCTCATCCTCACTGTTCTCGTCAATCCGTAGCCCAGATACTCATACATTATTGAGACATTTTTATGTCCTGCAGAAAATATTTGCAACGTTATTAATTACCTGAGGGGAGAAAAAAACCAACCAGGTAAATAATGCACTTCCATATCACCACCATTACTTTTCGTTTTTAAAACAAAATGAGCCGCTCGTGCGTCGATGAGCCCGTTTATGATTCCAACACTTTTTGCAAAGATATTTATCAGTCCTGCAATAAAAGGTGTTGTATCCTCTCTAGTGAAAGCCAAGCAGAAGGTGGGATATTTCATTGGTAGGGAAGGATTTTTGTCTTCCCAGGCGTTGCATCAGCAGCCTTTGATTTCCGTTTAAAACCCATAATGCGCCAAAAACCCAAGACAAATGAAAGCAAAGACGCTTATATTTCTCCTGGCTGCCTTTAGAAGTGTTGCTATGAAATGTTAGCTTCCCCACTCTTCACATTTCTATCAAGTGCCATTCTGAAATTTATGGTTAAATACACCTTCTTCCCCTGCTTTTATTCCAAATTTTCTTCTCTATATTTTGGCTGGTATTTTGCTGATGTCTTACCCACTCCAGCACCTGAGGTTACCAGTAATGCTCTTTAACAGAAAAATAAGGAATCTCCACTGGGACAGAGCACAGGTGTGCAGGAAATCTTACTGATACATTTCCTTATCAACTTGAGATACATTTTGGTAAAATAAAGACAGGCAACAGAACTCCGGTCTTGCTCTTCTCTGTATCTCAGGAGAGTGGAACAATCCTATAATCTCAACGTGATTTGTTACTTATAAATTAAAGACAAGCAGAAATGCAAATAACCAATTTTTTTTTTCACTGTGTAATTTTTTCTTTTCTGTGTTATATTTTCCTTTCTATTCATAGCCAAGAAATTTGATCAAAAATTCTCGGTATCATTACTGTAAGTACAGCAAGAACCACTTCAGGTCACATCTTCCAGAAATAAAGCTACTTCTTATTATCACACAGAACGATGAAATTTTTGCAAGTTTTGCCTTTTTGGCTGCTTTATAATGAACTGAATGTAAATTAATTTTTTTTTTCTCATTTCCTTGTCTGTTTCTGTACATAAATAGGAGCTGGGATCAGTGCACTGCTGGCAGTAGTGTTCAGCTGAAGAGTTTCACAGACAAGCAGCACAACACACAGTCAGCGTGCTGTGTCATGATCATATTCATATTTCTATTCCCTCTGCTTTATTTTAATGGCTAAGTTTTGTTGTGCCCTTGGCTTTCCCATGAGAGCTGCAGCTGCTCGACCTAACACAGGACAGTGCCCCAGATTTTATCAGCTCTTGGAGTGCACTAATGCAGCTCAAAGGCTTCTCCGAGCTCCACCAGATGTCTAAGCCTGCTTAATCACTGGTAATTTAATGGGCTATTTTTAAATCTCCTGGCATCCTCAAGGGCTGATGGGCTCTGAATGCTCCACAGAAGAGAGGCAGATGTTTTATTAGTGGTTTCTTGACTGTTGGTAACCAGTGCAGCCAACGGTGTCATCGCTGCAAAAATCCTCTAATCACGATTACAGTGAAAATATCCCGTGCACAGATGTGAAATTCCCAGTGGTAGGAGAAAAGGTCATGGATTTAATCATCACTGATGTTAGCATCCCAAAATTCTAAATTTTCTTTTACTTCAGACCTTAAAATACTTGGCACTACCACTTCCCGTGCGAGTACAACCTGATAAGTTGTGAGAGTTATCCAGATCCGTGGAGCTCATTCTGGTTTGCAGGATTAGGAGGAAAACAGCATTACCTTGTGTGTGCTGTGGGCAGGATTTACCAGGGTGCTGATACAACCACAGCACATCATCTGCCTCAAAGGTCCCAGAGGAAATGGGTAACAAACTCCCTCTGGCACTCTTGAAAATCCAGAACTTAGAATTTGAATTTGCCTCTTTTTTCTTTTTTCTTTTTTTTTTAATATTTTATTTTTGTAATATCAATGAAATGAGATATTTCACGGCTTAGTAGAATGTGGTTATGAAAACCTGGTGTGTAAGAAATAGATACTGCTCTGAAAATGGCCACGCGGTTGATCATATACACCTGTTTTATCTGAATTTCTACTGAAATGCTGAAAAAATATTATAGTAATTTAGCTGGGTTTTTTCCTCCTTTTCCAGTAATATCTATATAACAGGGATTATTAGGTATGTAAATATAGTGAGAAAGGATTCACACAATCTGTACTTTTTAAGAAGTAGCTGCTACTTAAGAAGTTGCTTGTGGAAATAAGGTGACTTTTTAGCCTGGTTGTGTGTTTCACTCCAAAATTTTCAACATAATGGCCTGAGGGGTATTTTTGATGGCCCGTGGAGATTTCAAACAACAGGCTTCGCCCTCCAATTTATCACTTTTAAATTGTAGTGGAGACAGCTGATGGTACATGGAATTCTTCCTAACCTGTTTCTTTCGTGCAGTTACTGCAGCCATAAAGTCATTCAGAGGGAAAAGCAATTAAGAGCAATAAGAAAATAAGACCAGTATTTATTATCTTAGCCTGGAGGACTACAGGCATTAAAAATGCCTGTAACACACAGTGTTAAAGTCTTGCTGAAAGTCTGAGCTTAAATGAAAAAGAAGCCAGCAAAAAAAATTCCACATTTTAAAGGAGAAAGAGTGACACTCCAGTCTTATTTTACTTGAAAACAACCCATCTCTACCTGCGTTTGAGAAGAAGTTTAATTTTAAACATATGACAGCTGATATAGCTGATGCACACCCAATTAAAAGAAAACACATTTTATTTTATTTTATTTCATTTTATTTTACCTAGGAAACATGAAAATCCTGCATAGCGGAATATTGATCAAAATGCTAAAAAATGCTTCTTTCTATCAAGTTATTATGGCTTCTTCTAGAGCAATGCATTTTCTGTCATAATTTTCTTTAATTTTTTTCCGCTTGTATTAATAGGTATTTACCCTAATAATACATATTTAAAGGATTACACAATAAAAACCCTCTCCTATGTAAGATGCTGTGAAGAAAATTAGATTTCTCTACAAAGAGCATCTAGTTGCTCAATTAATTTTTTCCCATAAAAGTTTTTAGATCCAATTGGTCATGATGGATTACAGTTTGGGTTGGTTTGGGGCTTGGGGTTTTTGGGGGTTTAATATGAGCCTTTATGAAAAAAAGGCCTGAAATGCTGAGTTTCAGTTTACAAAACAGAACTGCTGCTGAAATGTTGTTAGAAACATACAGATGTTGCACATCTGCAGCAACCATATTGTACCAGCATTAATTTTCCTTTATATCCAGATTTTGGGCATGGAGGAGAGCGCAAAGCGCCTTGACCTGATGCAATAAGATAAGGAGAGCTGCATTTCTGCCCTTGTCCTGTCCCTCCTTTTCTTAGGCTTCGGTAGAGGTAGCAGCTGTGGCTGTGCCAGTTTACCCTGATCTTAAATGAAGAGTAAATAACCTGCTCAGGACAGGTTATTTACCTGGAAAGGACATTGGACTCTGTTGGTGGGGTTTGGTGTCCAACCGTGAGTTCCAGTCATTATTTTAAGCATCTCAAAATAATCTGAGACTTCCTTGCAATATCAGGATATTTACTAGGCAGATCTGCACTTTGGTGAATTATCAGCTGGAGATAATGGTGGTCTTCTTTTTTCAGTCTCTTAAGGGAAGGGGACACTGCCCCCACCTTGGCAGTGCTTCCCTCTTCTTGTCACATGCATTGGATCCAGGTTTCTTTATTTCGGATCCTGGTGATTTTGTATTTGCCAAGTAGATTAGGATTGCCCAGCAGTCATCAGTGGTATCTGATTAATGATTTAAAAAAAAAACAAACAAACAAACAAAAAAAACAGTCTACAGGATCATGAAGGTAAATAAAAGCAAACCTGTGGGAAAAAATGGCATGTCTGAAATTACAAGAAAGGCTGAGCATAGGATTGGCTATACTGGGAACAGAAACATAATGTCTGTATAAAGACAGGACTAAACTGGACATTTTAAATACTCCTGAAAGGATGAGCAGCTGAAGGTCAAGTGAGCCATTTCACCACTATCTTCACTGTGAAACAGGGCCTGGCACTCCCGGCATCCTGAGGGCTCTTTCTCCTCCTTTAACACTGCGAGGTTGACGAGGAGTGTGTTATTTTTAAAGACAGTCTTCACTCACGCGCCGGTTCACATGATGGGCTACCCTCACAGAGCATGGATTCCCTTCAGATTAAATTAAGCCAAAAGATGTGCTGCAAAAGCTGGCCCAGTGTATCTGGAAGTGGAAGCCCTGCAGCACAGCTGTGCAGACACTCTGTTCTGTGTTGTCAGCGTCGCAGGTCTGCTCCCACTCCCCTGTGGTGCCTGTCAGTGTGAATGCAGCCTAACTGTGCCTCTTTCCCAGTCTCTGGCATTTTGGGCTGCATGGTTGGGTTTTGCCGTGTGTTGGAGAACCAGAGAATGGCTGAGGTTGCAAGGAACCTCTGGCAATCACGCATGAACTCCACACAGACACAGAGCACTGCACATCCATGCAGCGCTTCATTAGAAATGTTTCACACTCTGCTGTATTTGTCTTTGTGCTTCCTTTAAATTAATTCTCCTCCAAACCACGCCGAATTGTCTGCAACATCTGAAACAAGGTGGGAAGAGGGAAAAGGGAATAGTTATAGCCCAAGAGAGTTCTTCCAGACACAAGATGTTAAACTGTCTTTTGATCAGCTGCTTGTATAAATGTACATTAACTGTAGACCATGGTTCTTCTTGTAACCAGCTAATGATCCTATCAGTTGCAGACTAATTGCCTCTACCTCCTTCTAAATTCTGCTGCATTGAAAAACCCAGAGCCACATTCTAATCCTGTTAATCACATTCAGCTTTGAAGGGTACATACTGGTTGTGTGTTAATTCAGCTTCTCTCCCCGGTAATTTGTTTGATTGCCTGTTACTTGCAAACCGCACTAACTGAATAAAAGTGTTCTGTGTCCTGATGGGAAGTTACGACTTTCATTTAAGCTACTTTAGTGCAGATGTTTTACCTAGAAAGTGGTGTAAATTCTCCTCACCTCTCTGTTCTAAAGTAGTTTCAATAGGAAGAACAGAAAGCACTGTAGAAGGTAATGAGGCTACAAAGTAAAAGCTGTATTTCTTTAATTTAAATAATGACCTTTATTGCCTGAAGGCTTCTCATCTGCTTATGAGTAAATAAGCAAACAAGATTCTAAAATATGAGATGGAAATGCTGATGCTATATCCTTTATTCTTTTCCTTCATCTCTAGCAATGTGTTGTCTCTATTGTCAAGACCTAGAAGAGAGTCTATTTATTCATTACTTCTTTTTCCACACTTTAAAAAAAAATAAAAACAAAAAACAAAACCACACACATATTCTACACAGTCCTACATAAGTCTTATTGAAAAAAACCTGAGCATATGCCGAATTACCTTCCAGCTTCCCACATCATTTTCTGAACAAGTGTGCAAGGCCACTGGATATGTCCTATAAGCACAAAACAATCATTACTAGGACATTTTTATTAACACTGGATCTATGTGATAATAAAGATTTATTGTGATTCTACCTTTGCAATCCCCTGAATCTTAATGAGAAATTTTTTTTCTCCCTGTTCTGAATTTCAATGAGAAGTACTCTGAGTGTCATGGCCATGTTAAATATTTGTGAAATCCTCTCAGCTCACTTTCAACATTTTAAAAATAAACAACTGGTTTTGTGGAGGCATTTTTTCAAGTTAACAGGAGAGACATTGACTCTTAGCATAAGAAGCATTCTCTGCTAAAAGGAGGTTACACTTGTAAAATGCTAATGTCAAAATTATTTATAAAGAGAATCTAAAGTTGACTCTGAAATGGTTAGTTCAAAAGCTGCCTGAAAGTGTGGACCAATTAGTGACTCCTTACCAGATCAGTCTTTTTAGAAAAACAGACTATTAATTTAGACTCCAGAATATTTGGAAGCAAGGTCTGGAGACCTGGCATTTTATTAATTCATGAAAGACTTATACTAATTAGCAGTGCTTATTTCCCAGGGGCCCACTTAGGCTGTGGAACCCAGCTCCCCTGCACTCCTCGCAGAAAAGTCCCTTCAAGCCATCCATGAAAGCTCCCAAAGCAGGCTCCTGCTCCGACTGGTCACTGATTGAGTCCCTCTCTCTCTGTTGAACAAAGAGAACACAGAAAGAGTTTTGCCCCCCAGGGACACTTCCTTCATATCCTGGGGTGCCCCAACATTGCTACTGGCAGTAAATGATGGCAATAAATTAGTTCATTCTGGTAAAACCAAAATTCTTGAACCATCTACAGACACTGACGTTTTCCCCTTACTGTTTTGGTATCTCAGTATTGAGTATTTTAAATGGTTCCTTTCCTTGGAAGGATTTACTATTNCTTGAACCATCTACAGACACTGACTGTTTTGGTATCTCGGTATTGAGTATTTTAAATGGTTAATGTTATTTGCTACTGTTTGCTCAAATGTTGGCATCTCCAGGCTTCCCTTGTTTGATTCCTCTAAACAGCCAATTTTCTCTCGTCTGTTCTCATAAATGTACTCTCACACTTTCCTGTGTTTTCTTCATTATAGAGTCATATAATTACAGATTGGTTTGGGTTGGGAGGGACCTTAAAGCCCACCCAGTGCCACCCCCTGCCATGGCAGGGACATCTTCCACTGTCCCAGGCTGCTCCAAGCCCTGTCCATCCTGGCCTGGGACACAAGTCCAGATCCCAGTGTCCATTTTCAAAGGCATTGTCTAGGACCAGCTGACTTCCTAAGCTCGTTTGTTAGTGTTTCTCTCCTCGTGATTAATTTCTGGTGCTCCACAGCACATCCGTTCTTCTGCCCAGCCCCACGTTCCATTCAACATGAGTTCGCTCAGGGGGCCTCAGCTTCCTGAAAATCCAGTGCTGGACCTTCAGCATTTGATCAGCCAGAGATTCTTTATTTCTTCACTTTCTCTTCTTAATTTTTTTTTCTCCTATAAAAACATATCAATCATTCTCTTGTGAAGTTCAGAGCTCCTCTCACTTTGCTGTAATATTTTTACTCTTAGTCTCTCTTGCGTGATTTAACGGACAGTATTAAAAATGCCCACTGCTTCACAGTCATTTATTGTTTCAAATAAATCTACCTTTTTTATTTCTTTTTTACTGGCTTGCCATATTGCTGGAGGACACAGAACGAAACTCCAGTTATACTCTCAAATTTCAAGAAAATACCAGTTTTGATAGGGAGTTCAATTCCTTCACTCTGCTTCTGAAATTACATTATTAGGTCAATTTACTTCTGTTATTGCATTCTCTTTCTTGGTCATTTTAATCCAGGGCATCTGGCCCAAATCTGTTACATTCAGTGTTGGGTTCTGGTTCAAAAAAAACTGATCACAGACATGCTGACTCACATGGAAACCACTTGAAAGCTCAGATTTTATTAGGCTTTAAGACTCCTGCCTTGAATTTTTAAAAGTATTGTGCTAAGATTATAAAATAAAGAACTCAAAAAAAAAAAAGAAAAAAGAAAAGAAAATTCAAGAAATGAGAAAATTTGAGCTTTTGAGGCAGAAAAAGAAAGAAAGGCATAAAGTGAGAAGGAATTTCAGGAAGAAAAGAAGCATGATAGCAAATGTTTTAAGAAACTTATTAAAGCATGGGCTCGTGACCCGAGAAGGAAATGGAAAGTCACTTGGGGAATCGGCCTTGTATTCTGATTATTAGGAACACATGGGAACACTTTTTAGCTACAGATCATTCCCATCACAGACTAGCTGGGATTTTTGGGGCCGTGTATGACACTCAGCACAATGGGAAAATGTGTGAGATTATTCCATATTGTGCCATTAGGTGGTATCACCAAGAAGTTTAAAAAAAAAAAACAAAACCAAAAAAAAAAAAATTAAAAAAAAAAACAAACCATGGAAAATAAAGGTAAATTGATTGACTTAGAGCTTGGAAAAGTAAATTTACTGTCCATAGTGTGAGCATACAGTGGGAGAACCATGGTGGGAGCTGCACCATTTGGCTTTGGTGTGTTGCAAAACCAGAATGGAAACAGAAACTCTTCTAATTATCTTCTCCTCTGTTTGTTTTAATTTTTATTTATTTTTGTTTGGGTTTTGTTGTTTGTTTGGTTTTGTTTGTTTTAATTTTAAACTGTTCTCTTTAGGTCGACCTGCTCATCCCTACAAAAATCACTGGGATAATCACCCAAGGAGCTAAAGATTTTGGCCACGTCCAGTTTGTGGGGTCCTACAAGCTCGCTTACAGCAACGATGGGGAGCACTGGAAAATATACCAGGATGAAAAGCAGAAGAAGGACAAGGTAAAGCAAAGAGAAAAATCGGTATTTTGGTTGTGGTAATGCCGCTGGTGAGAGCCAGCAGATCACCTCACGGGGTTCCACGTGCGTAGGAGTCAGGGTGAATAAAAGTCATAAAACACGGTGGCAGTCACAGCGCAGGGACACCACACCGATCAGCCCCATGCGCCTGATTCAATGCCATTAAATACAGGGCATAAAACTTTACACTTCTCCATTAATCTGAACTATTTCTTCGTTTAATCCTGGAGCAGAAGACGTATAAATAGCAGTGTATTTGTAGATCCCAAAAAAAAGTGTTTCAGGGCATTTTTTGGTAGGTGTGGACTATTTTCAGTGGTTTCCTGTGAAGCACATCCTTGTTACCCAGCCATTTTGGACAGATTTTTTTTTTTCTCCCTTCCTAATGGAAATTAATGGCCAGGGTTTCAAATACCCAGTGAAAATATTATTTTTATTACGCTATAAAATGAACATGAAACATAAAAAAAGTTTAACCACTTCTTCTGCAAATGTTTAATGAGAGGCATAGGGAAAGTATAGGTTTGCTGATTGATTTACCTGGAAGCATTTAACTTTTCTCTCATTATTCATTATACCTTTCCTTTAAACTGTATAACACTTTTATACTGCAAATACCTGAATTTCATAATAACATCTGTTAAGAAAAATATTACAGCATATGCATCGCTTAGGGAAATGTTAAGCAAGATGACAAAATGTGAATTATTTATTAAATGTCTTAGTGGGGTTATGCCTGATTGAAACAAAAGATAAATTTATTGAAATACCAGATGGCTGATACATCTGATAACATCTCAAATCAGGGTATACAGGGTGATAGATGTTCAGACTTCCACTTATATTTCTTAGTAAAAATAAAAATTCTTCAGAAAAAAACCTGACATATTCTTCACCCAAGTCAATTAAATTAATTATCTTTCAAACAGTGAGAAAACTTTTGATATGCATCGACATGTGTTGTATGAGTACAGGGAGACCCAATGATGAGGGGTTAGACAACTGCGTCTCCCACATTGCACGAATTTTAAATGATTGATTAAATGTCATTGATCAGGGGAATGTGTCCTGAATTACTGGATTAAGTATGTGTATGACTATGTCTGTGTCTGCATTGCCAGGCCCTGCTTTCCAGACATGACACTCTGAATTCCCACTCCTGAAATACAAATGTCACCTTACTGTGGCTTTAACCCAAACTGATTTTTTTTTTTTTTCCTAAATGATTTTAGATAGAGAAAACAAAATCAGTTGGTTTAGCCACCTGGCTCAGAAGGTTCTGACACCAGTGATTATGGATGTGTCTGGTACAGCTGGTTGTCAGATAAAAATTGGTAACAAACAACTCACCTTTCGCAGGCGTACCAAAAATGCATTCAATTTAAGTGATAGATAGCGGCTTCGGTACTTTGTACACATCCTATTTTAAATCCCTGGCATTTAAAAAGAGAGGGACACGTTCTGCTGTGAAAGAAATGTCTTCTCTAAGCCAAACTTGTGCTGTGAATGCTTGCATTCATTTTATTGTAAAGGACAACATGGGTTAGAGTCCCTGGTGACAACACAGCCACAGCAAATCTGAAAGAAAATGCACTCTGACTTAAAGTACTGTTCCAGTCTACACCTGTTTGTACCATTGGTCAGAGCAATTAAATTGTTTTTGCTTTCTTCATCAGATGGACTGTTAATTGCTACACACATATTCCATTAGGAACAATGGAAAACTCTAAATTATTGTCTCACTTAAACACATCACGCCTCGTATCAATTAACATCCCTGAGAATAAAATAGATGCATATTATTATGATTCTTTAACAAGTCAAGACCAATTAAAAGCACAATAAGATCAAATGCACTTCACTGGAAATTAGAAGTTAGGATTTGTGAATCCAAATTTGTACAAAATAAACAAACAAGCTCACTTGATTTGAGTCTAGGCCTCAGCCTTTGATACACAAACATCAAACTGAAATGCCTGGGTTTGGGGTGGTTTTTTCTTCTATTTCACAAACATCCAGAAAAGTTAAAAGTCTGATGACAGAGTCTGACTTTCCAGAAGTCAAGGAATTTGGAAAAAGGACTGGAAAGGGTCTCAAGACCGCACTTGGGCATGCACCTTTTGACCTGTGACTATGGTCCTCTCCTCTATGCCCTCTGAGGGCTTCTCAGCATAAAATGGGATTCAAGAACCACCAAGCCCCTCCCTGTCACCTTGGAGTAGGTGCAGACAGCTAAATTTCAGAGCTAAGACTTAATTCATTCAGCTGTCCTTCACCTCAGACAAGGCTGTACCATCCTTCATCAGATTATTATTTAATATTTTCAAAGAAACAGACAGTGATGAAAATCCTACAGTATACACAGTCAGCTCCAGTGTTTAAATATCCTCTAAGGTGGAAAGGTGGCTTATCCCCCTTGCTGCAATACACCCACCCTGTCCTCAGAGGACACAAAAAACTGATTTTATTTTCATTTTTTCTTTTTGTTTCCCTCGGAGTAGTTCAACCTATTCCTTCTCAGCTCACATCATCCATTTCATTACTGAGAACACATAAATTTCTTCAGCCAGAGGAATGGAGTGTCACCCAGTAAACCCTTTTTGACACCAAACCCTTCCTCACCACTCCAGTGTGCCCTTGTGGGATTTGCCCACTGGATAGAAACCCTGGCCTGTGTGCACTGGGACAGAAATATGAACAAAAATAAAATCACAAGGAGAAAAAGCAATTCTGCACCTCATCCATGAGGAGCAGGGGAGGAGCAGCACCACTGGTCCTGTCTGATATTATCACCTTTGCACAAGATCCACAAAAATTTCTTTATCTTAAGGTAAGATACAAGATTTGCTCCCAAATGCAAGAACACTGTGAAAGAAACCAAGTTTTCACTGCAAAGTGAAAATTCTGTGAAATGTTACACCTGTTTTCAGGAGATACAGAAGGGAGGTTAAAGGTAGATACCAACAACTAGCAACAGCAGCAAGCATAAATTATTAATATTTTACCCTCATTTATTATATAGTGTATATATATTATATAAATGTATTATTAGATATGATACAATATTATATTATATATATTATACACTCATATATTTATACAGTTCTATTTATTAACTGAACAGTCCCAATTTATTCTACAAAGGATAGAACACATAGATTTCTTATTTCTTCTGCAGGTGATTTAGCCAGCCTATACTCATCCTGTGATCCTTGTTTAACCAACAAATTGTTTGGAGGAAAGGTGGCTCCAAAACGTTTCAGGGAAAGGAAGGCAGGATGAAAGAAAAAAAATAACTTTTAAAGTCACAGAGACAAAAATTATGGAGATAGTGGTAGGCTGTTAATAATGATTTGTGGATCTGGTGCTTAGCATCTTACTGCTGATGTGTTTACAGGATGAGTCCTAACATATCAGTGGATCTCACTGAATTCCTGAGGCTATTCACTTATCCCTCCTCATCATTTTTTCAAGTTCATTTACAGAGGAGAAAATGGCTGGCCTCTTGTATCATGTTGTATATAATACATTATATTTTACTTACATGTTCATATAAAGACATAAAATATCATCTCTTGCACACTGTGTGCAGCGTGTAAATTGGGTCAATCCTTAACCAAATAGTGTTTTAGAGGAGATGGAAATAGGGTGTTCAGTTTTTGCACCATTTCAAATGGAAAAGCTGTTCCAAGAACAGTGTCTCCTGCAGCTCCTGCTTGGCTTCTGCTATTTTAATGGCCATTCATTTCATTTCACATCTGTGCTGAATTCCTGTGAGTGCAGACAAAAAGCTACTGGGGTTTAAAAAAAAAAAATTTTAAAAAGCATATCTTTAGGAAAATGGAGCCTTTCTCATTCATTTTAAATAGTTTGAATGAGTTGCCTGGAAGAAATACAAAAGTTTTGCCTGTTGCCTTCAAGAAGCAAAATAAATTATATTGCAGGCTGTCACGTAGGAAGAAAATATATCTAAGTAACAGGACCAGAGCTAATAGCTATCTTGTTTTTCTCAACTAGAGGTCAGTAGCTCACTGTGCCTCCAGAGCTGAGGACGTCCAAACCAAATCTGACCTTTTTCTTTTTTTTTTTTCTTTTTTTTTTTTTAATCACATTCCACATGTGATTTATAAATTGCACAGCCTGCTGTAGGTAACTCAAGGCCAGCTGCAGCGTCAAATGGCATTTCAGAGGCTGTTTTTTACAGGAAGATGAGAACATTTGAAAGTAGCCTAAAGGAGTCTGGCAGTCTGCAGCACTGCCAGTCATCATCAGCCATCAGCAGTGCAATTAACTGCAGGTAGACAGTATCCAGTATGCAAATGGCCACTGGGTTTGTGCACAAAGTGATGAACTAGATATAATTTATAAATTTCTGAATGTACAGTCCATTGCCAGGGTGAGACAAGAGAGGAACCTACTTATTACAGAAAAGTTATATCATGTGAGGGTAAAAATCTTTCTGCTAGATTTGCTAATGGTTTTTTCTGATGATGTTTAATGATGGTTTTCACTGATAAATTCAATTCCTACATATAATCTACATATTTTGCACAGGAATTGAAATATTTTTTGAGCAATATTACTTAAATTATTACTATTTGATACTATTATTTGTAATAATAGTTGTAATTTCTAATCTAAGCAACTTTTTTATCTACACTAGCTTAAATGATGAGAAACTTCCACTACTTAGAGCAGAATTATCATGATTTGTGTCAGATGAAGGCCTAGCTATGCTCATTTCAGGTGTGCCCTCAGCACACACATCTCTCCCTCACAGCACACCACAAGCTGGGGGAAGGCAAAATGGACAAAAGACAAAATGCTCATATTAACAACCTACCTTGAATTTCTGTAAGCATTTCTGGAGGGAGGTTGGTCTTCAAAATATTTCTCTTTTTGGCTTTGAACCTCCTATAAACCATGCACAGTGGACTAAATTCCCATTTTTTGTAGGAACAACATGCATATCAGATGGGAAAGATAACATGAGAATGGGAGAGTATGTTTCACAAGTTTAAAAGTTTTATCTCCCTCTATCTATTCTCAGCCTGAAGAAGTAATAAAGGCTGTGTAACAGATATTCATGGATATGATTTGTACACACTTTATGTATAGTAACTGAGAGAAAAAATGTCTTCTTCTTCTGCTCTTATTCACTCCAAAAATGCACGTGCCCACAAACACACTCATGTGCCACATAAATTTTTCTGAATATTGAGATGTTCTGCACTGAAGCAAACTCCAAAGAGGAGCAATGACTGGATATTCTTCATAAAATATTCTTCCTCTAATGTGAGCAGGATTAACTGCTCCATGAAATAACATTTTTGAAATATTCTGCTCGGTGTGAAAAATGTTGTTAAGGTGCAGCAGACAACATTCCTTTCCCCGAGCTAATCTTCGGGTATTTCTCCTAAATTATTCTGTCTTAAAACTTAGGACAATTTTCTTTTTAAAATTCTAATCAACTTACATTGTTGTCATCTGGATTTTCTATTAATGCCATAAAATACTTTACTTACGTTGAAAAATCTCAGCGAGTGTTTGAAGTCAAGACATTCAAATTGCTTGCTGGACACAAGTATAAATAAGAATTGTTTGTATTTCAGAAAGCTTCTCAGCAGAGAATATCAGTACCTATTTTCCAGGCTTTCACTCTTTTTTCCATAAAATAATCATGATGTAAGTCATCATATTCAAAAGTACATCAGCACGCATTTTCTGGCTTTTTTTCTTTTAACAACAGCTTCAAGAGGCTGAGCTACAGGGGAGCTACACATGGGTGTGGAGGGTCTGTATGTGTAAAACTGCTAGAGCTGCTGAGCAAATATTCCAGCCAGCTGCACCTTTTGAGTATGCAGACTGACATAAACAGATACAGACACTAAAATCCGTAATGTTCTACAACAGGGTCATCAAAAAGCAGGAGCTTTTTGGTCCACTTGTACCAAAAAAAAAAAAGTCACCTTGTAATGTGGCAGCCACTGGTTTTGGGGAGGGTGAAGCTCTGTCCAGAGGAAGGAGCATCCTGTAGCAAATGACCAGAAAATTGGAAAAGTAGGGGTTTTTATTTTTCCTAGTGCCTTTTCCCAGCTCTGGCTTTGGTTTGTTGTTTTTTTTTTTTTTCCTCCTGTCCGTGTCCTTAATAGCCCCAGCTGCTTTTCCCCCCCCACAATTTATCTGATCTTTAGCAGCTGTGGAAGCTGTGCCACAGTTTAATTATGTGTTGAAAGGGGAGCTGTGACCTTTATCTGGCTCGGGACGACCCTGCTATCACTGCTTGTCCCCTCCTGGCCCTGCCGAGGGGACACTGCAGTATTGCCTGCTATCGATTTTCCCCACGCCACTTATGGTTTTATAGACATCTACAGCATCTCCTCTCAGGCTGGAGAGACTTACCTGGTTAATAACTCCCAAAAAAACCTTCTTCTTGCTGCTTCTCTCTCTGTATTTGCTGTTTGGGATGAGGCAGGAGCAGACCTGCACCCAGCAGGAGCTCAGAGTGAAGGTGTGCACTGGCTGTGTGCACTGACACATTGGAAACTTACATTCTGGTCTTTATTTCTTGAGCACGAATCACCCTGGAGATATTTTGTCACCGGGAATTTGTATATTTTACATAGAGCTATATATTGTAACTCCAACATCAGCCTGTCAAATGCTGAAAAATCATGGCAGTCTTCAGAGCTGTCCTGAAAAAAACCGCTCAGAAACCAACTTGAGGAGTGGTCATTGAGAGGCATCAGCTTTTCAAGGGCTTTATTTGCTTTGGTGGCTTATTTAGTATTGACTGGGCATAAAGCAACAGGTAGGTAAAGAAAAATTACTTTTAGCTAGACAAACAGCTGTTTTTTTCTACTGATAGGTCATGTTTTGTCCTTTATCTTCCCTGCTTTTTCCAAATTCCTTGACTCCGTTAGTGGATTGAGGCTAAAGAAGAAGGAAGGGTGGCAAAGCATATGTTTTTTCCCATAAAAAATTTGCCACAGGGCCACAGAAAAAGAACAGTAAATTTCTGCTACAATGTTGTATTTCATGCAGGTCACATCTGTGGATGCTGAAAAAGCTTCCCTCACTTTCTGATACATTTATTTCCCTAAAATCCTTATTCTGATCTAGCACATTTAGGTAATTTCTTGAAACTAGATCTTGAATTTTGAGGGAAGGTGTATTTTGTATTTGCATAAAACAGCCTCTGAAACAGATGAGTTAGACTTAAAGTGATAATGAAATCATGCATGAGTTAAAAATAAAATTTAATTCTTGTTTTCTGCTGTAAGTAAATGACATAATCCTCCCTCCTTCAGCTGTATTAGTTGCTGGTTTTGCATCACATAATTTTATTTATCTTGCATATCTATATGCAGATATGAACACCAGGGCTGTAGAAAGGTTCCTCTGGTAAACAGCATTTTTTCTTCTAAGCCTTCATTTAAATGTTATCTTTGAAATGCATCTTCCACAGGAAGAATGAAACAGTGAATAAAATAATTTTCCAGTACTTCTGCAGCAAGAGCTGTCTGCAGTTCTGCATTACTCAACATCTAGCCTGATAAAAAATATTGATATTTTACATGCATGTGCAAGAAATCAAATTAAAAAACAAAACAAAACAAAACAACCAAGCAAAAAAAACCAGCCATTTTTCACTTTTGAACTTTCTTAGCTGCGTTTTGGGAGGTGCCAATCTCAAACTGTAATTTCAATTACGAGCTTTGTGCCTGTTATTTTTTGCTACAAATGAAACTAGACTTGAGATGTAAACCTTGGTAACCCAACCTCCCGCTGATTTACGTATCAGCACTACTTGGGCAGCAAACAATTTTACCTGTGGTAAATAATTTTGGGTGTTTTTTTTCCTTAGACTCACAAAACTGATGTTTCTGTGGTCATTTTCTCTGCTGCTTTATCCACCTGTCAGAACTCACACATCCTTTAATGCTCCCACCTCGGTGTTGGTGTGATGGCAGAGGAGAAGGGGAATTGATCACTCCTAAAGGAGCATCACCTGGGGAGGGGACAGATTTTGTTTGATGTGCTGAAAGGATGGCATTGGAGAGGAGCTTCCAAAATCCAAAGAGGTGCAGCATGGAGACCAAAAGGCTTTGTGAACACGTCACAAAGGAGCCAGAATCAGGGCTGAAATACTAGATCATCCACCTCAGACTTCAAACTCTGATATTTTCCCAAGAACTTCTAGGAAACCTGTGATTCTGCATTAATTCAGTCAAATAAGCACATCTCCAGGAGGTCCATATTCTCCTCTGCATGATGCAAACGACAGTCATTCATTTCAAGTCGAAAAGCCATCAGGTTCAGTTTTTACAAATGAGCAGTGAATTGGCTGGCATTTTAAGAGAATGAACATTTCCCATAAAGACTGAAAACTACCCAAGGGGATAATCTGATCATTTTGCCAAAAATTGGTGCTGTGGCCTTTGAATTTAAATGGTGACTGGCAGGGGAGAAACCTGGCACTGATTTATCACAGACAGGAGTTTGATAACTCACTTTTGTGTTGCTTAACCAATACAAGTGGAAATAAGATCATAACATGCACTGTACTGTGCTAGGATGTTTTATCACAACCTGATGCCCTTAATTCATCTGCTGACTTTTGTTTGACATGAGAAGATAATAACCTTGATAATCACCAATTTTACAAGGGTTTGTATAGTGGCATCCCAACTATGTTCATAAGTGATACAACAAAAATTCTTAACTTTAATTATTAATGTTATTTTCTCTGAAACAGTAACAGGATCTCCTGGGATTAATTTGAGATGATACAAATGCCAAGTAAAAAGACATTTAATTTTTAAAATTTTAATGATTTTTGTGTAACTTTCAAAGTGTGACCCCGGCAGAACAGCAGGTGAAGCTTTGAGTAGAAGGCTCTAGCTGCACCAGGGCTGAGTGTCTCGTGCCATGCCATGAAATCACAGGGTCTTAGCAGAGGCAGGGGCTCGTGGAATCACAGGTTTGGGTTGTAAAGAGCCCATGATATTCCACCCCTGCCATGGCAGGGACACCTTCCACTATCCCAGGCTGCTGCAAGCCCCAGTGTCCAACCTGGCCTTGGATGCGAGAAATGACGGTCTCACAACCATTAAAATTTAACAAATTTATTAAAACAACAACTGGGAACAAGGGAGCCAGGGATAAGCCCAAGACTCCGAATGGCAAGGCAGAACAAGCAGCACGCGTGACGCTGGGTGTTCCCCCTTGTTGACCGGCCATCGTCCAAAGGGCGAAAGACCTGGAGCAAGGCACCAGCTCAGCTCTTATAGACAGGCCTGGCTCTCTGATTGGTTGGTTTTTCAATCTGCTGCCTGATTGGTCCTTCTCGCTCGACGCTGGTTGGCTCGTTTCTAGGGTGATTCGTGACCAATAATTTCCCCAAAGTCCTTTCTGATTGGTTGGCGTCTAATCCAATCAGAGTCCTGATGTCACCATGACTTCATCCCTGGAATTTTCTGGGATACGGCTCGGCGTCGCCATCTTGGCGCCCCTCCCTTCCATTGATTAACAGAGAACATCAATTAAATACGACATTTTAACCCGAGCAAACCTGTTTGCAGCAATCTAACTCACATTAAGCAGCAATTCCTTAAACGTTATTGAACCTTCAGCATTACATATTGAACAAATGAAACATTTTGAACTAAGTAAACTCGACCTTAATAATTGAACCCTTTGAGATCATTAACATTCAAACTTGAATAAACCTGATTTTAGCAATTAATCTCATCATCAACATAAACAGTGGTAACTTAGTAACTTCGTTTTAATAAACCCTCAAAATTGTTCATAACATTGGACACTTCCAGGGATCCAGGGGCAGCCACAGCTGCTCTGGGCACCCTGTGCCAGGACCTCCCCACCCTCACAGGGAAAGATTCCTTCCCAAAACCTAATCCAAACCTTCTCTTTGTCAGTTTAAACCTTAAGCTGTGCGTCCCGATGGTAAAAACTCATCGCGGAATCCAGAGACATCAGAGTTTCACCGCAGCCCGGCCGGTCTTAAAACTTCTTTGTTGCTTCCCCGCAGGTGTTCCAGGGGAACTTTGACAACGACACGCACCGCAAGAACGTCATCGACCCGCCGATCTACGCCCGGCACGTGCGCATCCTGCCCTGGTCGTGGTACGGCCGCATCACCCTGCGGTCCGAGCTGCTGGGCTGCGCGGCCGAGGACTGAGCCCACCCCGCGCTCCCGCTGTAGAAGAAGCTCTGCAAAGCCTGTAGGATGCTGAGTGGGGTTTTTCCATGAACCAGTGCTCGCTCATTTTATGGTAGGCCGCTAGCTGTCTTTCGCCAGGAGGTCTAAGCCTGCCCTTTAAAACGATCCAATCCAATTTTGCCCTTGAAATCTGTTGGTGTTGTCCCTTCTGCTGTGGAATTATCCTCCTAGTTTTCCTTTGAGTTGTTCACCACCAGTTGAAATGCGTTAAGGGAAAAGAAAAAGAAAAGAAAAACAGCAGCATCCTTTTTACAAGGGAGGAGAAATAGCATGACGAAGCTCATTTGCAGCTTCGGGAACATTGGGCTGACGAGTTCTCCATAAATCATACCATCATCTTACTTGCAAAAAGTGATCCTGCAGCTTTTAGCAATAAGTTTACTTGGGGATGACTGCATTATAGTAATTGTGCCTATCAAACACTGTCAGTACTTATGACATGTATTTTGGGAAATTCCCCATGGTACTGTAAAACACAGTACCTGTGATGTTATGAGCTACCTTTCACCACTTTCATCCAGACAGCAGAGTCCATGCACCTGGAGAGTTTTCCTTACTGCCCCATTTTCCTTCTCTATTTTGCATGCTGTAGACACGACCTCCATCTTTTCTGTTTAGCATCACACTGCTGGTGTTGTTTTCCTTGGACGATGTCACCTATTTGCATATGTAACCAAATCTGTGTATTACAAAGTTAATGAATTTGCCAAAGTTTATGAATTTGCAAGGTTTTTGTGCTTTTTCAAGGAGGCTGAGGTGAGGCACCACGGTGCTTATGGTGTCTCATCTTGGGTACCCACACAGTGCATCAGAAATCCCATTTCATGATGATTTGCCCAGGGGTGGGCACGCAGCCCTAGACGGACCTGCCCACCCAATTACTGCTCCGAGGAGGAGGAAAATGCGCGGTGAAGGAACCAGGTGCTGAAAGACACACAGGAGGAATGACTCCCTTACTGCCAGGAAACCCTCTTTTTAGGCTCTTCCTAAAGTCACAGCTTTCCTCCCAGAAGGCAAGAGGTGACGTAGGAGCACACCAAAGCCTGGCCCTTGTCACCCTCTGCTCCTAAAAAGTCTTTTCAGACACACACCAGTGAGCCACAAGGAGGCCATTTCCTATCGTGCCCCATCTACAGAAATGCTTCACACACAGCATGATAGCAACCCCAGTTTAAAAAGTAGTTTCTAGGAGGAAAAGTGGAGCAGTAGTGTGGACATTCTCCCCCGTGCCTCAGTTTCCCCTGCTGACTGAGATGACAGTACCAACCTTTGAAGAGCAATCCAAGTTTCCTTGGAGTAAAGTGCTCTGGGAATACGTTAGAGCAGCACCTCAGTCTAAAAAAGATCCCGGGACAGGGAGTGAGGGGACATTTTATCTGTTACCTGAAATTACAGCACTTGGGATTACTGCCAACCTTTTAATTTCATAACATGCTGATGTGGAGAGAAAGAGAGAATGAGAGAGAGAGAGAGAGATGCAGCTGCATGTTTTAGCAAATGTCACTGAGCTTATACTTTCTGTCACTGTGAATGACTCACCAAAACTCTGAAGTATGAACTTGGGCACCGCTTCCCAGGCCAGCAGCTAGCTGGCCCACAGTCTGCAAAGGGCAAAGTTTACCTTGGAAACAAAACGGTTTGGATTTCAAAAAAACCTGCATTTAGTCACACATTCTCCACCACAGACTAAATATATATTATCCATTGAACTGTGAAAGACTCTAGAATAGCAGCCAGGAATTTTACATACAAGAATTGGGGATATAATGGTGGCGGTTTTCTGATAGTGTCACTTAAACTGTCACATTTTAGCAAACAGAACACCCTGCCTCTACAAAATGACTTAATCCTTAAACTGTATTTATACAAGTATTTATTTTATAAGGCTTAGACATTTAAAGACTTCTAAAGAAGAGTCCTGTAAAGGTAAAAGTATGTGTAAGAAATGTTGAGGTCCTGTGCAACACTGCTAAGTTTGTTCTTTATTTTTTACTTTGTGCTGCATAACAAAAGCCACTAGACTGTTACTGTCTTGTCTGTAACTGTGTTAACAGCATTCCTTAATGATGTATATATGGAGTGGTCTTCAAGCAAAAGGAGCGATTTTAAAGAGAAAGTCAATCACTTTGGTGGTACTTCTAATGAGAAAAAGAAATCTGAATAATGGAGGACAAGCCTATCCCCACATTATCTACTGCCTATATTTTGCAATTTGGGCTTTAGGTTAAAAGAACAAAACAAAACAAAACAAAACACCAAAAGTAGTAATATTTGTCTCTTATGGGCGCACACATACAATACTTTAAGAGGTTTAAATACATTTTCCTATTATGGGAGAGCAGTTGACCCTGGATTTAATTACAGATATGAAGAATAGCATGTAGCTATTTCACTAACTGACTGTATCCAAAAAACAGAAGGCTATTTCAGAAAATTAGACTTCCTAGTTTAAAAACTTGTGTTAATGTTCTTTTGAAATATTTGTTTTGTGTTCTTAATGTAGGGTTGGTTTTTTTCATGTTGTTCATCAGGTGTGGTTTTGAATTAATATTTCTTTGTTTAGTAATTTAATTGTTATCCCTTCATCTGCATATAGAGTTTTCATGTACTGTAATGCAGTAAGTTTAATTTGGTATTAATTTGGTGTTGAGTATTTTCACCCTGATGTCCTGTGTCAGCTGCCAGCAGTCTTCACAGCCTGCAAGGATAGCTCCATACCTTGTGATAATACTCCGTGATAATTCATTAAAAAATCAAATACCTGATGCCCTTACAATTTCAACCTACATTCTGGGGAATTTTCCAATTACATTATTCCTCAGCTACCAAAAAGCTTTCTTGGAATGGCACTTCCAGCACCAAATTCTGCTCCCAGTGGCAGCAGTATCAGTCTGAAATAGCTCTTGGTTTAAGTGGAATCCTTCAGATTTAACAAAACAGGTGGTAATCAGATTAGGGGATAGAATTAAACTTTTTCCCTTCAATTTTATTTTGTTGTCTAGGCGAATACCATTGCCATAAGGGGCAAGGTATAAATTAACACAACTGTTCTCTCCCAGTGAAAGCAACCAGCTCCAAAAAACCAGAAGTGCAGCACAGGGGATGTCCCTTTAAGAGGGGACGCAGAGAAGCTCGGAAATGATCCTTGACTTCTGTATTAATTGTTAACAATGACATTGAACAAGACCAAAAGTGTTCTCCTAATTAAATTTCACCCTGAACCAGTTAGGTATTTGTAGGCAAATTCACCTTTATGGAGCTGGGTAATGTGCTACGTTTATAGCCTGGGAAATAAAGCGCTGGCACGAGACTCCTTTTTATCTGCGTTAAGGGCCAATCGCCTTAACTGGCTCTGGTTCTGAGGTTGACTTTCTCTTTTGGAATGGCTGCATACAAATTCAGTGTCAGTTTTGAAGACTAAGGATACTAAATGAGTGTATCTTTGCTATACAACCAGTGTGAACTATAATATTCAGTGCTGGCTTCTGATGTGTCAGTAAGTACAGAAGTATCTCGGACACAAACGACCTTTGCAACTTTTCAAGCTGTGTGATATTCAAATGGTTTTGTATATACTTAAATCATGTAGAGCGATGTAAAACCAGTACGACCTTGTCTAGTCTTCAAACTTAACAATAAAACTTTTGAAAAATGAGGTGGTTTTCCTGAAGCGGTTATATTGCAACACCTTGGAGGAGACACAACTTATCTCGGCCTCACTGGCAGCAAATGTGGGGCAGAGATATGACGTGGCATTCTCCTGGATTCATCCACAGGGTCTTTGTGGTAGGTAAGTTTGTTTCTGGCAAAATCAGCAGTTGGTGCTGCGGTCCCATCAATGTGTTCCCTTTGTTCTTCCAGATAAAAAAAACCCCAAACCTGTAGGTTTGAACTGGTATAAAAATATCTTTTTTTTTTTTTTTTCCTACCCTGCTGCTCTCTGAATGAGCACCAGAAAGGTAAAATGACAATTTCATTTCCTGTAAGTCAAGTTTCTTGGGATATTTATCTGTCCTTATGCTCTCTCCTCCACTCCTGCACAGGCAAATTAATTTCTGAGACGATCAGGAGTGGCTGCAGCCCAGACCTGCTATGAGATGCCACAGCAGGGCCGGTGCTTGCTCACACCATTGCCCCTTTTCCCTTTTATTAGCTGAGCAGCCTGCTCCCCAAAATGTCTTATATCAGTTACCTCTATAATTTCAGTTTCTGGAGAAGCTTAGAGGTTAAAGTAGCAAATGGAAAAGCCATTCGCTCCCAAATTTAAACAATTAAATTACATAAAGATGTTTTGTTTACTGAAGAGAGATGAAGCTTCAGTGCTTTACACCTAGAATGAGCCTGTAAATACACCTGCTTCTGTTTAATAATGGTTTCACTTGTATCTTTTCTCCAACAATCATCTTTTAGACACAAAAACCACCCACAAGCACTCACTGGTGATAGCATCTGCCCAACGTGCAGTCTCAACACTCAACACCCACTACAACATGTTGTTTTTCAGCAGAAAGGGCACAAAATTGCAATTTTTCGTTATTAGATACCTCTACCAGTCACAAAAATGAGACTACAATGCTGCACACAAGAAGAGGAGTACTTTTGTAGAGTGATAGCTGAATATCAGCACTTCAGTCATAAATTTCTCTATCTTGAAGCTTTCTGACATTTGGTTATAAATTGCAACTCTTTCACGAAACATGGGGGCTTTTTCTGAAGAACTGAAAAGTGGGTTTTGCTCACATTCTTCATAACATATATCCCAGGAGTTCTAGTGAAGACAGCAAGAGAAAATAATGATTAAATCTCTTCAGAATAGCAACTATTTATCAATGTCCATCCTCCCATATCTGTTGCTAATGAGCTCAAGGGATTAACATTACATCATCACAAAATACGTAGTCGCTGATACTTCCGTGGAAAACACAATGACACTTATTTTATACCTTAGATTTAATAGCAGGAGGTCAATCTGTTCACTTAGTGATTATTAAGTGACCTGTGATCTCTTAGTCTTAGAAATCAAGTAGGACAAATTAGAAGATAATTTTTAAATAGGACTAAATAAGGATAGTTTTCTTGATCCCAAAGCCTTTTCCCTTTTTTCTTACATAATGTGCTTAATTTTCTTAATAGAGAGATCCACTTTAGAACCCAAAAGACTGCTTTAGATTAAAAATCTAAACTATAAATCAGAATTGCACAAAACTTTGTTGTGTACCTTTATGATTGCATTTATTGCAAATTAACTTCCAGCGATACAAATACCAGGGTAAATATGTATATTTAAATTCCTCTGAACGTGAGAATATAGAAGCGTGTCTTGGTCGCACAATTTATCTTGCTAGGAGTGCAGCAAAATGTATTTTACCAGTGTACATTAGTAAGAATAACTGGGTTTTTTAAGCAGTTTGTATCAACCTGGAATTAGGCTCCACAGGTATGGGAGTGTAGAGGAAGCGTGAACCACCTGGTGGAACACAGGTGGGGCACAGGAGGTGGGGAGGATGGCCAGAGCACAGCCTCTTTGTCGCAATAATATTTCTTTTTCTGGTTTGCCAGTTGATGGGCTGCAGTTATCTGAGGTCACACACCGGATGATGGGTCAGTAGGCACACTTCGCGCTAGATGGAGGAAATCAACCCTCAAAAGACAGCAGGAAAGGTCACTAATCATTTGCATCAGACTGGAAAATCAAAAGCAGACTAAATGAGTGTATTTGTTTTCTGGGATGCTGCGAGAGGTCGGTCGGAGCTGTGGAGAAATGTATTGCTCTGCCCAGGCCACAATAAATGCAATCAAGTACAGAGAGTGCATAAAATACACATGTGATGCATTGAAGCAAGATCACTAAAAAGTGATACGTGCTATTTTCTGATGAAAGGGTCAGACAATATGATGTAGGTGCCATGGTCTGACACACTGTGGACTTGCACGAGGTCTGGCTGGGATGGATTTACCCTTCTACAGTTACTGGGGGAGGGGAACCTCAGTCATAGGCTCTTTAGGGAGGACAGGCAGGGAAGACAAGGAGGAGGTGTCACCTCTAGTCAAAGAACAGCTGGAGTTCATGGAGCTCTGCTGGGATGGATGAGGAGATGACAGAGAGCTCACAGGGAGGGCAGGGACAGGTGACATTATAGCAGGAATGTGCCACAGGCTGCAGGAAGAGACGATGAGCCCCTCTATGGACAGATGGGAGCAGCCTTGTGTTCACAAGCCCTGCTCCTTGAGGAGGACTTCAACCACCCCAAATGAGAATCATGGGTTGGGTTGGGTTGGGTTGGGTTGGGTTGGGTTGGGTTGGGTTGGGAGAAAACTTAAAGATTATCTAATCCACCCCCTGCCATGGGCAGGGACACCTTCCACTGTCCCAGGGTGGTCCAAACCCCTGTGTCCAACCTGGCCTTGGGCACTGCCAGGGATCCAGGGGCAGCCACAGCTGCTCTGGGCACCCTGTGCCAGGGCCTCCCCACCCTCCCAGAGAACAATTCCTTCCTAATAACTAATAGCTAAACCCGTTTATCTCTTCTTCCTGACTTCCCAAAAACTAAACCTACCAGGAGGGGCTGTGGTGACTGCGAAGTGGTGGAATTCAAGATCCCTTGGGTTGTGAGTAAGGCACACAAGTTCAATGGTCTGGATTTAGGAGAGGAGAATTTGGCCTCTTCAGGGATCTGCTTGGTCAAGTATGATGGGTTTAAGTCCTGGAGGGAAGGGGGGGCCCAATAAAGCTGATTAATATTCAATGATCACCTCCTCCAAACTCAGGAGCAAAACATCCCAAAAAAGAGAATATCAAAGATGCCAGGAGTCCTGTGTGGACACAAGGAGCTCCTGGACAAACACAAAACACAAAAGGGAAATCTCTAGAGCATGGAAGCAATCACAGGTATCCTGGGAGGCATAGAGAGAAGCTGTCCAAGCAGCCAGGATCAGGTTAGGAAAGCCAAGGCCCTGACAGAGTTAAATCTTTCCAAGGGCATCAAGGGCAACAAGAAAAGTTTCTATAGGCATGTTGGTGACAAAAGGAAAAGTGGAGAAAATGTGGGCCCATTCTGGAAGAAAAAGGGAGACCCAGGACATGGAGAATGCCGAGGTACTCAACAACTTCCCTCCGTTTCACCGAGAAGTGCTCCAGTCACGCTGCCCAAGGTGCAGAAGGTGAAGTGAGGGGCTGAAGAATTGCCCAGAGTAGGAGGTCTCCATCAGGCTGGAGACGATCCAAGGAACCTGAAGGTACCCAAGGCCATGGTACCTGACGAGATGCACCTGTGGGTCATGAGGGACCTGACAGGAGGAAGTGACTAAGCCAGCCTTTATCATATTTGAGAAGTCGTGGCAGTTTGGTGGGGGTCTCACTGACTGTAAAAGAGGAAACATAACCCCCATTTTTAATAGGGGAATTAAGAGACACCCAGGGAACTGCACGGTGGGCGGTGCCTATGGGAAGGTAGAGGAGATCCTTCTGGAAATGATGCTAAGCTACATGGAAAATGAGATGATTTCTGATGTCTTCACGTGGCTCCACTAAGGGCAAGCCGTGCCTGAGAAGTCTGGTGGGTTCTGTGATGTGGTGGATGAGAGAAGAGCAACTGATGTCGCCTGCCTGGACCTGTTTAAAGGATTGGATGTTGTTTTGCACAACCTCCCTCCTCTAAGCTAAGGAGTCAAAACCAGCACAGATGGATTTGATGGATGGAGCACGGGGTGGAGAAGGAATTGGCAGGACAGTCGCACTCAGCTGTGGTCAGCACCTCCAGGAGTTCACAGAGGCCAAGTGTGCGGTGCTGCCCCTGTGCTGGGAGTGCTGGGAGATTGCCCTGGCCTCTCTTGGGGCAGCAGGGTCCCCTCTCTCCTTCACTCTTTAAATTGTTTCTATCTCAACCCACAAGCCTTCTCCCTTCCATCTTCCTGTTCCCTACCCTTTCCTGCCTGTGGAGGAGAGTGAGCCAGCAGCTCTGTGGGGCCCAGCTGATGTTGGGACTCAACCCACCACAACTTCACGTGCAACACACACATCATATGGGATCTAGAATTATGCACACTGAGAAATAGTCTGGCTGAACGTTCTTCATTTTTGCTCTTGAAGGATGTGTCTCTACTATTTTTGACTTGGAGAAATTCCTTTTTTGCATGTGACTCATGCTACTATAACAGGTTCACAGCTTCTCTAAAGTGTGTGTTCGCAGCTTCTTTCTGAGAGTGAAAAGGCACTAACGGAGTATTTTTGACTAAGCAATTAAAGCATGGGTTGTTTGTGTAAATATGGAGTGTACATTTACATACATATTTTTATATACGTATATATATGTGCAATTTCTACGGGTCAGTGTCATATATGTCATATTTCATCTGAGAATAAAGAAATAATAGAGGAAGTAGTATTACAAAGATGTTATTTAAGATTGTCGATTTAATCTAGCTGTTCTTCTGCTGTATGCTGATGTAATTTTCTTCCGTTTAAGAAAAATTGGTGGGGATGGGGGGAACAGTGGACCTTTGTAGGTATTTTATTTATGTACCCACTTTGCTACCATAGAATCACAGAATGGTTTTGGGTGGGAGGGGACATTTAAAGGCCACACAGTCCAACCCCCTGCCATGGGTAGGGATGCCCTGAACCAGACCTTGTCACTCCGAGCCCCATCCAAATTGACCTTGAATGTTTCCAGGAATAGGGCAGCCACCACCTCTCTGGGAAACTCCTTTCCATGTTTCACCACCCTTGCTGTAAAAAACTTCTTCCTTATATCTAACCTAAATTAACCCTCTTTTAGTTTAAAACCATTTCCCCTTTGTCCAGTCACAAATGGTCCTGCTAAAAAGTTTATCCCTAGTTACCTTTCCTCAGAAGCTCGCATGGAAATGCTGTTTTCTTCACAGAGAAACAGGCAGTGTTACTTGAAAGCCAGAAGTGCTTCTTTATTTTAAAGCCATTTTTCCCTTTACTGAGGGATTTTCAAGTATTTCATTTTCAGGAGCCATCGCTGGCCAGTGACCGGAATAAGCGAGAGGGTTTTCTAGTTCACAAAGATGGGAGTCAGAGTGGCTTCCAGAAGAATCTGACCCAATATTTATATAATATACATATATAGCACATGCCACTCACCACCTGCGTTGGCTGCTCCACCTCCCCGTTCCTTTCCCGTTCCTGAGCCGTCACAGAAAGTGTTGTTCAGCTGTGGCAGTGAGACCATCTATTCACAAGTGGCTTTTCACTCAGTAACGGTCACATTCCCCAAATATTTCTGGGAGTCCAAAGCCGGGCTTCCAAACCAGAGCAGCTCAGAGGCCACGTGTGATGTGGTGAAGGAAAACTTGCCCCTGGTCCCAGTGCAACAGCTGGGCTGACCGAGAGGCACGCACAGTTTACATCTGCAAACACAGAGTGGGCAGCAGGAATGGCTCGGCAAACATGTCCCAGTTAATCCCTTTGTGGCATAAAAGACTGCACTTCAACTGGAACGGTCTGGGTATTTTTAAACGTTTAGCAATCTTTTCCCTCGCCTCTGCCGCAAGCATTCCTCCGGCCTGCAAAAAAAATGCGTTTGTGGTTAATTTCTTCTCCAATGGGTTAGTTTCTATTCCGACTCATGTCTGCCATGAATTTAGACTGCCTGAATGGACAAATATGCTCCTGAGGTCAGATAATGGAGTGCTAGAACTCCACAATGACATGTGGGTACTCGTCTAGCATCCTCATCATCCCTAAGGGAACGGCTGCCTGACCTCGATGCCGCCAGCCCAGAAGAAAGTCAGGCAAGCAAACACCTTGATATTAAACAGCCATCTCACAGAACTAAGGACCTTGTTTAGGCTGAAGGAGAGTGAAAAGTGTCGGTAATGTTGCAATGTGAGTGGTGATGTGATTTCTGATGGGTGCTGTGCTCCTTTCAGGCACCCACCCAACAGCTCTGTATCACCAGGCCTCGAATGAACACTCCCTGGTTCTCACCTGATATCTTTTACAAATGATGCTGAAATTGCCTTGCACTGTCTTGTGAAAATCTCCATTGGTCCAATTTGTTGGTAAATTACTGAGGACTCTCTCAGAACTGCCTCTTTTACCCTGTTCTGTGCCCTCTGTACATAGGGATGATCGTTTTGGTTCTATTCCGATGTCATGGTGAATCAACTGACTGTATTGGCAGTTTTGCAGCCCAGATCATCTCCTGAACTGCAGCAAAGGAGTGCTTTGATTGAACAGGCAAAGGCTTATTAGCATTCCTTCACTGTCTCAAGAGAGTCTGGACCGATTCTCCCTGGCCAGTGTAACAGACTTCAAACCAGGGAATGTGTGCATCAGGCTGTGCTGGGGAGAGGCACTTTGATAACCTTCCCTTTTCCTGTTTATCATCTTCCCCAGGGGCCTTTCCTCTAGCTCTGCAGTAAAAATATTGATTGTACCAGCCCTGATCCCAGAGGATCTTACACAGATCCTTGTGCTCGCACTTCAGCAGCGGGGAAAGGCGGGGTTTCAGCAATCCTTCCCTGGCTGCACAGCAGTAATTGAGCTCCCTTCAGCAGGACTCCTGGCAGCTTTTAGGAACAGATAAGTAATGCTGGTAGAGTCACACTGAAGGTGACTCCAGCTCCCACTTTGCCTCAGAATCTCTGACTCTCCCCACAGTGCTGGCTTGGCATTCTCTGCGTGATTCAGAGCGCACAGAAACTGAAGCAAGCGTGGAAGGAGACAAGGGGCAGGACTGGGCTGGCCCCGAGTGCAGCTGTTCCAGCCACGAGGCTCTGTGAACTGTGAGCACCACTGCCAAAAATAGCATGGGCAGAGTCAGCACATCCCATTCGAAAGGGCTGTTCCAACCCTGTGCAGCACAGAGTTTGGTTTTATGACTTTTTATCCAGTTTATTTGGACTGAATATTCATTACAGAGGGACGGGAGGGGAAAGAGGGTAGATCTTCATCTGGACTTAATCCCCCAGCACTCTTGTGACTCTCTAGGTCCTCCAGTCTCTAAGTCAGTCTGGCTCCGAGCAGCTGAGTTACCCCTACCTAAATTAACTTCAATTAATTTTATAGCCAACCTGCTTGAAAGACTCATTCAGATGACGCAGTTCTGGCTAAAGTGATTTAAAATGTCAGTGTTGCCTTAACGCACATCTTAACTATTTCACAGGGGCTTCTTCTCTATCTGTTTTCATCTTGAGACAATCTGATTGCATGCAGGAAAATTAGTTACTTCGAGAACAGGAAAGATCATTCCCATGAATACTAATCCACAGCCTTTATTAAGCTGGAGTTAAGGGGCAGTGGTGGGGGTAGGTGAGAGAAGGAGGAACGGAAAAGAGAGTCTGAATGTGCAAGCTGGAATCTGAGATATATTTGCAGGAGCAGGAGGAGCGAAGCTGAAAGAGGCACCTTTTGCCTGCCCTCTTTGGGGCAGCACAGCCCCACACAGGTGTGTGTGCAGGTGTTATAGGTTTCACCGTGGCTAGGTGCTCAGGTTTGCCCGGGACTGCTACACAGACTGCAAAATGCAGAAGCAGGCACAGCTGCATGACTGGCATCTCTGCCTGCCTCTTCACCATGACCTTTTTTCTATTCCTATTACATTGAAGTCTCTTAACTAATTATGCAGGATCTGAGCCCGCTATGCGATCCTGTTAGCTCCAGGCATAATTGCAAATGAGACAAGAGATCTCAGCTGTGCTGTTCCTTACAGTGGCACTCGTTCTTTGTCCGATGTTAATTATTCCTTGCAGCTGACAGTGAAACAAAGACCAAAGAGTTAATTCTCAGTACAATGAAAAATCAGTACTTGCTAATACGTTCTGTGTTACTCTGCTTATTTACCTAGAAAACACTGTTTGGTTTTGCAATGTGAATACTTGAAAAACGGGCACTAGATAAAAGGTGAGAACAGGAGACACAAAGGAAAACATCACATTTATTTGCAAGCCAGAGAGGATGTGCCACAAGCTGTTCTCAGGGAAGGTGGTAACTGAGCACAAACTTTGTAGGGGTTTTTCTCCTTTGTGCCTGCAGCTTTGATGGCCCCTTTTCCACTCTGGCACATCCTTGTAGTGACCACCACCACATGTGGCACAGGACATGCAGGTGTGTGACTGACCTGACAGACAGCAGGAGGATGGAGGCACCCTAACCACCCCCATCCCAACCCTCCTGCCAGAGGGAAGAGGGAAATCTGCCCCTTCTCCCTGCAAAAGGAGCGCCCCAGCCACCCTGGGGAGACCCAAAGGAAAACCACGATGGCCCTGCAGAATGGGCCTGCTGGTGTCACTGAGGCTGTGAGCAGCACCCAGTCCATCAGATGAGGGTTATTCCTCCACTGCTCTGTGGTGCCTGCCTTGTTAGGACACAATTGCACGGGTAAAGAGTGCAATTCATCATCTGAAGCCCACCTGATTCTGAAATACAGCCAAATGTGTGTTTTGCACAACTGTAGGTGTCCCTCATGCTTGGACTTCACCGACAAACTCAAAGACAACAATATTCAGCCTTTCTGTGCTTGTACATTATTTAGGTCAGGATTTCCTGCCAGATCTAGGAGTCCCCCAGAGACATAAATAGGTTTATTCCTCTAGCCTCTGCAGTGCCATCAGCTCTGTGTTCACCTCTGGGTACAGTGGTTTGTTTCATGGCCCTTTGTTTCCTGTTCTGATTCCATCATTAGCTTGCATCTCAAAGTCAGTATGTACTGGAGGATTTTAATACATTTTGGTCCCTGAAAAGGTTTTGTTGATCTCAATCCAAATTAACCTGGAAGTAAGGAAGTGGAAATATTAGATATTACCTTATAGCAGCTTTCCTGTACCTAAAGGAGTTCTGGAGATGGATTTTTCACAAGGACATGCAGTGACTGGACAAGGGGGAATTTGCCTTAAACTGACGGTGAGTAGATTTAGATTAGGTATTAGGAAGAAATTGTTCCCTGGGAGGGTGGGCAGGCCCTGGCACAGGGTGCCCAGAGCAGCTGTGGCTGCCCCTGGATCCCTGGCAGTGTCCAAGGCCAGGTTGGACGAGATTGGAGCAGCCTGGGACAGTGGAAGGTGTCCCTGCCCATGGCAGGGGGTGGAACGAGACAATCTTGAAGGTCCCTTATAACACAAACCATTCTGTGGGTCTATAACCGTGTTTTTATGAGAATATTGCCTAGAACTGATGTATCATGCAAATGTACTAATAAAAAATTAAATGTGCATCTAATTCAGGTCTTCCTTTTGCTTTCAGTGATGCAGTTTTAAATTCAGGAAGTGTAGCATTTTCTAGTCAAGTATTATGCAGACAGCCAACGCTATTAATGCAGAGGATGACTCTTACAGTTTTGCGGAATGCTATGTAATATTTGAGGATAAGGCTTGCTCAATCCCTCTTACTGAAGCCATTCCTATTCTTCCATCCTTCTGCAGTATTTTGAGAGTGAGGGAAAATGAATGTGATAAATGCAGCAAACAATTACCATAAGGAGAGAGGTTATGCCTTATCCTCGCAGCCTGAAGGAAGACAATGAATGCTGAACACTTAAGTCTTTTTGCAGCTCAAGTGTCTCTCTAATTGAGGCAGTATTTTGTTTTTTATAAGAGATGCGAAATGCATCTCATAAAATTATGCTTATGATTTGAAAAAGAAAAGAAAGAAAGAAAGAAAGAAAGAAAGAAAGAAAGAAAGAAAGAAAGAAAGAAAGAAAGAAAGAAAGAGCCTGTACATGATGAAAAGCACTTAAAGCTGGGGTCTCCTCGAACTTTACTTCTGTAGGTCAAGTTCTACATCATTAATAATAGAAACTGGGGGGAGAAGTAAGTTTAGATTATTATTTTCTGCTTCTAATCATAATTTTTAATTACATACATTTTCAGAAGCGTCTGATTCTGGATATTTCATTTAAAAATATTGACGATTCCTTTGTAGAAAGTATATGTTCAATGTGAACACATTTCTCCTTGTTTCAGATATGTTTTTAATATAACCAAGTGCTACTCTGTTCCAGTGAATTCAAGCTCTACCTAAATAATAGGGGAGTGTATATTTTATTTTTGACTACTTACCACCTTTACACAATTTATTGTTCTGAAGTCACGAGGAACAAACTTCCTCAGAGGAGAAGCTTAACCCAGAAACTGTCAGCATGTGTTAGTCTTCATTATTTCAAATACTACACACTTTTTCCTTTTCTTTTTCTTAAATATTGAAGAATTCCCACATGCCTGGACGGAAACATTTCCTTTCAAAGTGTAGAAAATGTCTAGCACCATTTGCTTAACATTTTCATGCCCGGTCGCACTTTCACAAATGCAGGCATGAACTCAAGGGGAGGCAGGGCCTGAAACTCAACTGTTATAAAATAGACAATTTGTGAAGGCCGTGGGACACTCAGAAAAGTAGAGATCTATTAAGGAAACTAACCTGTATGCTGATCATCAGGGAAATGTGCTCAGCACCCAGACTAGTTGCACTGTGTGGGCACAACAAGTTCCAGGTGTGGAGCTCAGCGCGTGTAACCAAAATTGCGGGATTTATCAGCTGCTGGGCTGGGTTTGGGAAGAACACAGATGCCACTGCAAGAGGAAGGCAGAAATTCGACCCACACGGGGCACAGAGGTCTTTTGTTCTGCCAAGAGCTCCGTTTGGTAAGGAAAATGTCATAGATGTGCCATGCATCGGCAGGCCCATTCGGTGATTGATTCGTGTAGCAGGTGTAATTATTGACGAAACGCAGCTAAGCTGCTTCACTTCAGAGGATTTCATTCAAAGGCAAATCCAGCTCCATCCCAGGTGACTGCCACTCCATCCCTGCGAGTGCATGACACAGAAAGTGTGTTTCATTTTCCCCAGGCACGCGGGACTGCCGGGCTCTCTGAAGCACGAGGCAGGATGCAGTTATGCTTAGCCTGGACTGGCAGTAATTAGAGTGACCCAGGTTTTCTCAGAGCTACTGCAGCTTAAGAAACACAGCTTTACCTCCCCTGACCTTCTCCACAGCTGCCAGACTGAACAAGCACCGTGGGATTAAAAGCATAAATTAACTCAGTGACTCCTTCGTAACAGCATTGATTCAGGAAGCCTAACAATGGACAACGGCTTCCTCAAAACCTCGAGTCATCAAATAAATGTGTAGGAGACCTTTAATTCAGTGGGTTTTATAATATGGTTTAGCTAATAAAATAGAGACTTGAGCCAGGCCATTTCCAACACATGCAATCCAGTATGAAATTGAGTGTTAGAAAAAAAAAAAAGATTTCACACAAAATCAAATTTCATCAAAGAAAAGGAGTGAATAGGTTGTGAAGTCAAAAGGCCAATCTAAACAGATAGCAATTCACTGAGCACTACAGTTGTCTGAGAGAACTGTGCATTCTGAATTTGCAAAGAATTTATACTGATAGGTATGTGTCACCTTTGCTGCACAACCATAAAATCCTTTTACAAAAAAGTATTAAGAAGGAAAAGATTTAATTGATGGCTCTGGTCGACACACCTACTTTGGACAATGTATTCCCACCTTCAGACTTTCCCTAAGTAATGGAAGTTTTTGAAATAGACAGTTTAAATGCACTTTACACACATAATATTGCCCAAATAGAGCCACCCATAAATGGTGAGACCATAAATCTTGTTCAAACAGGCTGTATAAAAAACTGAGAGGCCCAAGGTCAGCCCTGCAGAACAACTGCGTTTGTGCTTTACGAGACTTTCCTTGAAAAATGTCCACACCAACATCTAAATTCGCCACCTCTGCCTTCTCGCACACCTTGGGTTAGCACAGAGTCCTCAAAAGGATGAGTTTGGGAGAAAATTGTCAGGCTGCTGACAACACTGTCACTCTGGAGCAGGGGGCAAAGCCCCACGACAGCACGGGCAAAAACCAGCGACCTTCATGCACAGCGCAGGATCCTGACACTCCTCTCCTGCCCACGAGGCTGGACGTGTGGAGCTCTGCAAACATCAGCTGAAGGAGCCTCTGCAGGCTCAGAGGATGCTGTGGTTGAGCTGCTGTGAGAGCTGTGGGAGGCTGGGGCTGGTGTGCCAGAGAGCCACTGGCACTGAGCTTCTTCCAGAGTTTTCAAAGTACTGATTTTGGTGGTTTAGCTTGGACCAGTTTTACATCGGGGTCACCTGGGCTGGCTTCAGCTGCACTTCCTTGATGTTATGCTGACATGAGAAACGTTCTGATAGTTCCCTTTTCTTGACGAGAACATCTAGGTGGAAAATGGCTGTGTGGATGGTATTGGGAAGAATACAGGCAGGCTTCTGTTTGTTTTCCTTTTGTTTTAGTGAGATTGAATCTCTGATATGGAAAATTGATTAGATTTGCTTGATCTTTCCCACATTACGCTGAGGATAACTGCTAAATATGTTTATCTGGAAATCTTTATGGCATCAGAGTTCACTCTGCTTTATACTCCCCAATCCCTAAAGACAAGGAGCTCAGAGGGCACACTATGCATTTCTTACTCTTTGACAAAGGAATAATGTAGCACAGCTTGAATGAGACTGCTAGAAGAGATGCAATTCAAGAGATCTTTTCAATTGTCACTGTGATCTCTTTTTACATGAATATATTATGCTTTTTAAACCTTTTTGGGAGATAAGCATGCTCTTCAGAACTACAGGCAAGTATAGGCAGAGAAAAATAAAGGGGAGGAGGAGAATGCTGGAATTCCAATAAAGTGGGATTTTGAACAGTAGTAATTATATTGATATGATAGCAATTATATGGATTCATTAGACATAGAGCTTCACGCTAAGTTGTTATAGAGATGATCAGGAAGTCTAGGAGGAGTGAAAGATATGGCTCTCCAGTTCATTTATTTCCTTAGTTTACATATCATTTACATCTTTTTATTCTCTTTCACATGCTTTTTATTTTCCAGTATCAAAGGGAGGATCTTTCAGTTGGGGTTTTTTTGTTGTTTTTTTTTTCCCTGCATTCTGGATGAGACACAAAAACACCAGTGTGTATTTAACCAGAGCAATAAAAAGAGAAAGGGTCCTGCATGGACAAAGCAATTGCAATTACAGACTGAATTTACTTCAGTTCAGTGTCTTTGAAGGCTGGGAAGGATGAGCAGGATGGCTTCTGTTTCCTGCTAGGGCTCATCTCAGCAAGTGGCATCACTTTTTCTCTGGTGCAGAGGAGGACTGGAAGAGGTGAAAGACCTCCTGGGTGTTTGCCCACAGCTCTCTCACTTCCCAGGTGAAACCTTGTGCCTGTGCCCTGCTATTCAGCTCCTGCAAAACTCCTGCAGTGTTTGACTGCGTCAATAATAGTGCTGTAAAATTTGTGTGTTCTCCTCCAAAACCCTTTTCATCTCGTGGTGATGATGAACTGAAAACCTGGGCATTTTAACAGCACTCCTCTCCTACAAATAGTCCTTGCTCTTGTGAACCATGCCCCTTTGCCCCTTGCCCAGCTGCTTAAAACTAAAACTGTTTTCCACTGCAGACTTTGCTAGTAGTTTCAGTACCAGGTCAGCACAGAATCTGGTGTACAGCTCCTCTCTCACCCTGTTGTAGAATGAAAATAAAAACACTGCTCTCCATGATTATTTTCTTCAGCTTGAATATCTGAGTGCAACAAATCCAAGGAACAGGGCTGGCAGCTCCTCAGATGATGAGAAATAACCCTACTTCACTAAAATTGTTCTTAGGTATGTAGATACCTCTCTAATTCCTGGCAATGAGGACAGGATAAAAACTGAGATTAACAAAACTGGTTACGTAAATAATCAGAGATGGAAATAGAAGTGAACTTTGAATCATAAAGGTAATGATCTCACAAGCAGCAGAATGAGTGCAGAGGAGAGAGAGTTTCCATGCCAGTCACACAACATTAGAAATGATTCACTACTTTTTTTTTTTTTTTTTGGTAATTCCTTCTTTATTTAGAAGGACTGTACCTATATACCCTACACTCATGTAAATCACCTGTCCGTCCATCTGTCTGAATAATCATCCAGCTCCAACATCTCCTCCCTTTGTTATTACTCACAGCTGTCCCTAAGGGTACCATTGGAGCAGATCATCACTGAGTAAATCAATATATTTTAGGGATGAGCTTTCATGCAAGTGACACTAATTATCCTGAAATAACAAAACTGTATCATTAAACCACCTGACCATGTATACTGTGCTGTTTTATGTTCCATCATCCTCTGAGTGTGTCTGCTTGTTCCAGTAGGTGGGTTGTTTTTCTTTTCATCACTTTTCCCAACAGATAAAATTAAACTGTCTCAGCCTGAGAAAAATTATGAAATCTGCAGCAGTGAATAATCAGTCCTTTCAGACAGAAGCAGCCGTGGGGACATTTTAAAACTTTCAAAAAATTGTCACTTGCCGACTGTGGTGACTTCTTGTTTTACTCACGAAGGAACCAGCAGAGTGTACCTGCTCTGTTTTCACATGTAATCCCACGAGATGGGTTTTGTTGGAAGCAGATGATTATTTTTAGCTTTATTGTCAGAGCCAAAGACAAGATTTCAATATTACAAAGGAGAGGGTAGTCTTCAGTGATGGCACTGTGCTAATTGCTGTCAAAATCTGGTTCTTGACAGACAGAAGTAGCTTGAGAAAGAAAATAAGCATGGAGCTGGGTTTATTGATAAATTGCTGATAAGCCCAAAGGTTTACCTTGTTTGGACAGCACCCTCCAGACACTGGGAGGGCTTTCAATGCTCTTTATCACAGAAATATTTGCTGCATAAAGACAGGAGAAAAAAAAAATTGCCTAGAAGCTTGTGAAGGAACACAGCTCATGCTGTTGAGTGTTTGACAGTGGATGTTAATCCTTTTGATTTCCCAACAGCAACCTTCCAACACCCTGGCACATTACTGTTTATCATGGCACTTTTTAATGATCTTCTGGTAATTTTCTCTTCATGCTTTTCCCAGTTGACCTGAATTATACATTCCAGGGCAAATTTTATGAGCCATTATATGAAATGCTTCACTAAAATCTTTACATGCAATCATATTATACACTTCTTTGCGTTATTGAATTCCATACTTGCTAATGCACATGTTTTCTGGGTTGTTTTTTTTTTTCCCATGCCAATTGTTCATCTGTGACTAATCATCTACTTCCAGCTAGAGATTAAAAAAACCCACTGGCTCAATAAATTTCAAAAATGGCTAAAAAGAAGAAAATAAGTCAAGTGAAAGCAGATAATTTCCTTTCCTTAAAGACCAAATACATGAAGTAATTCTCATCTAATATCACATATCCATCTTGCAGTGCAGCCACTTAGCTGTACACTCCACCTCAGGCTCACCCATACGGCAACTGGTTACGTTATAAGCTGAAAGAATGTAGATTTAGATGGGATATTGGGAAGGAATTGTTCCCTGGGAGGGTGGGCAGGCCCTGGCACAGGGTGCCCAGAGCAGCTGTGGCTGCCCCTGGATCCCTGGCAGTGTCCAAGGCCAGGCTGGACACTGGGGCTTGGAGCAACCTGGGATAATGGAAGGTGTCCCTGCCCATGGCAGGGGGTGGAATGGGGTGATTGCTAAGGTCCCTTCCTACCCAAACCATCCTGTGGTATAAGCAGCTCTGGCAAAGCACTGCTTCTCTGCTGCAGGTTTTCACTGGGTCCGGCACTGATAGCGAGCATTAGATTCCAAAACAAGTCAGAGATATCCATAAAATTACTACTGACTTCCTGCATGCGGAGTAAGGTGATGCAGAACCTTTCAAAGGAAATGACACCTGGCCTCTTCAGGGCTAAATGTGTCAAACCTGGGCTGGCCAGGGCACAGGGCAGTGCTCAGCAGGGAACAGATGTGCAGAAAGAGAGGAATGAGCTGAAGGTCACAAGAGATATGCCTTGTTTTTTAAACCTATAAGTCTTTGGGTTTTTTTTTTCTCATTATCCAAGTGATTGTTTTTTATCCGTATCTCTGAACAGAAACAGAGAAGAAATTATTTTGGATATTTTGCTGATTTGTTTCCCTGAGCATTTCCAGAGAGTATTTTACTGGATGTACTGAACACCCACACAACAGAGGGTGACCAATGTTTCCTAGATTGCCACGTGCTGCTCTGAGCTCCTGGGCTCCCTGGAGGTAATTCATCACCAACAATGTCTTACCGCAATGTGCCCGAAATTCATGCGAATTTATCACCAAGGTGATATTGCTGTTCTGAAAACATCCCCAAAGATACCGCATAAATGCATTTTTAAAATTCCGACGGGAATAAATGTATGTGACACACAGCTCAGGTGACTAGAAGTTTAAAAGCTATTACTTTCCATCATTAGTAATCCCCAGGGCTAGAGCAGTCAGCTGTGAAGACAGTTTTGTACTTGCACTGACACAAGGTCATCATAAAGAGATTATTTTCTGCGGTGCTTAGCTGGAGTTTCTTTCCCCAAATGACTTCCATGGCTACAGGTAACTGTGTTTTTATCACCAGAAAATCAAATACAAAACAAACAAAATGATCCAGGCCCAAACTCCTGTGTCTTCTCAGAGCACTGAATGTCAAGAGTTTAAACTTCTCCAAAAGTATAGATTTCTGAATTTGCATTCTTCAAAAGCCACTTGCAAATATTCAGTATAATGTATTTATTAGCGCAGGTGAAATACTTCAGCAGATACAAAGAAATTGCCTATTATGTACCAATTTATTAGTTCATTTCACATTAGTCTGTGATTTACACTACATAGCTTCAAAGGGATGACAGAATACAAAGAATACAATGATGAGATTTATGCTTCAAAATGTATTATGAAATGGACCAAAATAATAGTAGTTAAAAGATTACTTTAAAAATATCTCCCAGTGCCTGTGCAAAGAAAATTGAAAGAGAAAAAGAAAGATAATTATAGTATCTCATTTTAAACATGATTTCCCCTGTTTGCATTCTCCTCCAAAACCAACATGATCACTATTTATTCTCGTGACAGCCAACAGTAAAAGGACTGGAAAGTTGATATTATTATTGGTCATTGCTCAGATAACCACTGTGTCTTGACAATTCAGTTTTTCATAGAATTTCAGCTTTTATTTTTTTTTTTTTCCCTTAAAAACACAGTAGTTGTGAAAAACAACGTTTTTGTTATCCTGGTGAATTCTGAGAGTGCACAGCTATAAACCATGATGGGAATACTGCTAATGGAAGCAGCCTGGAGCCACCCACGTGCAGAGATCATTATTGTGTCCACCCAGTGTGTGAGGCACCAGCAGAAATGATAAATATTAATGGAGCTGAGTTTTGCACAACTTCACGGGGACACTGGCACGGCGTGGAGCACCGGCAAAGTCCAGCGTGGAAACCTTGAAAACTCAGAAACCTTCTAGGGTCGTTCAAGGTGCTGTGCTGGCACAGAACCCTTATTTCCTGGAGAATAATTACTGGTTAGACAGCCGCTGAGGCTCTTGTGGGGCAGGACCTGCATGGGGGACAGGGGAAGGGGTGCCTGCGGCACCAGTGCGATGCCCGTGCCGAAGGACACGGCAAAAGGAGCACAGTGGGGACAGGAGAACCTCCAGAGAGGGAAATACAGACATTTCTGCTTCCCATGGTTCTCCCGTGTGAGATCCTTCTTGGCCTTGACCAGCCCCGTGAGACTTCCCCTTCTTGACATGCCAAAATTTCGCACAAGTATAGTGCAATGATGCACTCGTGCACATAAATGTGATTAACATTTTGCCCTTCTTTTGAAATCAGGTTTTCCCCAGATATTTTGTCCCTTGCAAATTTGTCCACCATGGAAATTTGCCCAGGACACAATCTGTGACATCCCTCGTTTATTCCAGGTTTTACCGTTTTTGTGTACAACATTTTGCCTCCTACGCAGTCAGCAATTGTTCTACACTGTGTTTAATCCTACTAACTGCTAACATCAACTGTGGCCAAAAAAAACCCCAAAAATTCTTAACAGAGGCCACTAGTGAAATCTTAAACTATAAAATATGTGTGTGTGCACGTGTGTGTTCACATATGAAAAAGTAAATGTATCATGGGATGTTTCAATTGGAATATTTCACTTAGGAATAAACATTTGTCTTGCTGTATTTGGGTTCTGATAAAACACTGGGAAAAAACCCTATCTTTGGTAAAATGGAATTTTAAATATTGGTGGACATTTTCTGCTGCTACGTTCTCCTGCTCCGACCTTCTGTGTTAGCTGTTTCTCTGACTGCAAATACGGTTTTCAGGCAGAAGTGATATAGGATATAATTTTAAATGCCTAAGCACAAAACAGTGGATACGGATTTCAGTCTATTTCCCACTGAAACACAATAAGAAACACGAGGTGAATTCTTTTATAAGCACTTGGAATAGCTGATGCTGTGTTCACAACATCCATACTCTGGAAACAAATTTTAGGGCTGACCAATGCCTCATTTTTTCTTGGTGGTCAATGGCAAGGGAATGAATTCCACTCAATTCATGTGAACAGAATACTCTTCATTTTCAGATGCTCATTGGAGCACTCAAAATTCTTAGGAGGAAAAGCTGCCCCCTATAAAATATATTTAATCTTTTTCCTCAAGGAAGATTATGGAGGAAAAGATCCCTCTCGTGGGGACACTGAATAAAAACATACATGACTCGTGTTACACAAATTACAATAATCAAAATTTGCAGAAGCCATTTTGAGTTGTTAACAAAGATTATTATTAGGACCTGATAACAAAGCAGGGAGCATGACACTAAAAAGTTGTGTGAAGGCATAAGTACCTTCCATTTTGCAGCCAATCGTGGCAAAAATTAATTTTAATCACTTTTTTTTAATTAAAGGAAAAACAGAGAGCAGCAAGGGGGTTGGAATGGGATTGTTCTTTAAGGCCTCTTCCAACCCAACCACTCTGTGATTCCATGATTCTATAAAAAACCAAAGCTGCTAGACTTTTTACCAGATAATACCATTCTTCTACAGAAATAAAGGAGACAATTTTGCATTGTGGGGCATTTTTTCCCTAGTTTAGGAATCGCAAGTGTGATCTGGGCGTTCAGAACCTTCCCAGGATTGTGTCCCTTACACAGAGCTGCACCTTAGAGAAGTTGGGCAGAAAGCTCTGTAAGTACAGCTAGGGGGGTAAAGTTTGAATTGAATATAACTGTGCCCCTCTAGGCATAGAAGTATCAGCTACGACTTCCCGAGGCAATAATTAAATTAATGCATAATGAAAATTCATTTGTATTAATGAATACTACATTAAGCAGGCATTAATATTGCATTAATTTCAGATTTTAAAAATCAGATATTATAAACCTTAAGAATATGACCTGTCCTTTATTTCTTTATGAAGGTTTGTGTGACTTTAGACAAAAAACCCACATGTTTGATGAAAAGGCATGATTATGCTCTGAGAATACCTTGGAATTGACCATTCCAAGAGAAAAAAACAGGAAATACTGACACCTCATAGAATCATGGGGAGAAACTGAAAGAATACTAGTGTAGATAATGAGAATCATCTTTTTTCCCCCCTAGGAAGTAGATTTTGTAAAATATGGTTTCTTGTTTAGAAAATCAAAATCTCTTTCATCACCTCTAAGGAATTTGCTGTGTAGCAGTGGGCAATAACACGATAAAAAAAGCCAGATCAGTGTTCAGATAGTTTAAAGGACTAATGATAGAGCTCAGCAATCACTTTTAAAATAAAAGTATTGATTTAGCCCCCCTGGAAGAATAAAATGTGGCTCAACAGAGTTGTGTACTGGCTCGTTGATAGCCATCCATTGGAACAGGGCATCCAACTGCCTGATCAATAAGGGCCATGGAAAGAAGCACCAAGGAAACCTGAAGCTGTAAAATGCACCCAGGATCTTCAGGAATGGCTATGAAAGGAACAAAATAAATATAAATAAATATTTTTTTTAAAGAAAAAAAAAAAAAAAAATAAAAATTTTTTTAAAAGAAAAAAAGGAAAAAAAAAAAAAAGAAAATAAAAGATGATAACGCCAATATCGAAACAAGCAGGAGCAACTGTGAAGCAGCAAATAATACCCCGATGAGTTTGGATCACCTGGTGCTTTACACAATGTGCATTATGTCTCATCCAAAGGCAGGAAACTGTCTCCAGCAGCAAAATGACCCTGCAGCAGACCTGTGGATTGTGTTACCTGCAGAGCACAGCTACAGCCATTATCCTCCGAGCCCAGAGGGGCAAACCATGCCCAGTGTGAGGAATAAGCAAGGACAAAAAATTGTTCAAGAAGGAAAAAGATTTTTTTTTCTTTTAGCTCTGTGTGTGACTGTGTGTTGAGGCCAGCCTCACTGCAAGAAAAAGATATGATTGGGGAAAAAAAATTATTGAAGAGTTTGGAAAAGATTTAGATAATTACGACGTGAAATGCAAAGTTGGAAATTGTGGCTTGGGTGAGTTTGCTACTAAATGAAGTTTAAATAAAGGCTTAAAAGAAGTTTGGTGATGGTTTGTATATAAAACAAGTGGAAAGAATTTTTTTGAAAGTGATGGACCCAAAAGCCTACTGTAGAAGAATGTTATATTTGTAAATTATATATTCAGCAATATATATTGGTGAAAGGAGACAGTATACAGATATAAGAAGGAGAAAGGGACAGTGATGAATTTACAGCATTTAACTGCTAGAAAATATAGAAATGTTGCCACTCTTTTACGAACTTGTGTATTCAGGATATTTCCGTGGACTTCTGAAATGCTGACTGGAGTGTAAATAACAAATGCTGTAATTAAGAATGCCCAGCCTGCTCTTAGCTCTGCAGAGAAACACATAAGCCATTAAGGATGGCCATTTGGCAGGGCAATAATTCAATATAACCTGGAATAAGGGTTCCAAATGTGGGGTTTGCTATACCATTTTTGAAAAACAAAACAGCATTTTAAACCCTTGGAGAGCTGCAGTTGAAAGTTCTTTGTAGCCATGAATGAAAGTTTTTTGTAGCCATGAATGGGTTAGAAGCTCCTCTGACTTTCATGAGATTTAATCTTTGAAATATACCTCATTCTAAAACCGGGAGATGGGGCTTCTGCTTGCGTATAAATTATTCCAAAGTGCTCCACTTGAGCTCTGTTTGACAGGTGCAAAATACCAAATTTATTTGACTGAGACAAAATTTGCCCTGTGTGACTTCTGTGATGAAGCTGAGGAGATCCTCACAGAACGGTTTTAGTGCAGTCAACCAAAAGAAACACACTTGGCTTGTAAATAACTGCTTTTTATGAGCTGTAGTGTGACATGGCCAGGTTGTGTCCCCATCACGTGCAGCAGAAGTTGGAGCTCACAGGACCTCATATACACATCAGATTTTAGCTGCAGCATCTCACAGTTCACCTCATCTACCTGATTTTCAAATGCAATTTTATGTTTCTTTATTACAGCAGGTAACCATAGTTCTTAAAAAAAAAAAAAAGATACTTGAAAAATAAAAATATATGAGCTGTATGAGTGCTGACATCACTCAGCATCCACGAGTCAATAATTGCACTTTCAGTGGGAGCAATCTGAGGCCAGTACTTCGTGCTTTCAAAAGCTTTCTTCTTGACAATATGTCTTTTCCCCTTTTTTTGTTTGTTTGTTTGTTTGTTTTTAAATTACCAGAGATTTGGCCATGTCCTGTGCAGGCTTTCTTTTTTTTTATTTCCCCCTCTACAAAAGTCAATACAGTAAAGGGACAGAGAAAATTGCACTGTATTCTAAGATATATTTGGTAGTGGTTACCTTAGCATGACGGCTGGGATTTTTAAGCTTAGCCAAAAAAAGAAAAGGCATGGAAGCACACCTTTTCCTTGCAACTATCAATTTTATGGAATAAATAAACTCTACCAAATAACAATTTGAGCTACTAGAAAACAACCCTTATATATAACTAATCCTACAATAGGCCGTTCATTTAAGTTCGATGTTTTGATATATTTTATGTAAATATAATGCATTGGGCTATTTCTCTATATTTGCAATTAAACCTCATGCTAACAACAGTCACATGAGTAATCAGAAGAAAATTGCAGGGAATATTTTGAATGGAATGAAGGCATTAATATGTTCCTTTATTACGGGGAAATTTACTTCTTACCATCCTCACCTCCCCCCCCCAAAAAAGAAAACCAAAAAACACCAAAAAAAAAAACAAACCAACACATAAACAAAACAGCTAAAATAATATTAATTAATTGAGCTAACAGTGTTATAAATTACTACAGAGGGTGACACTCACTGCCCACTCCAGCATGTCCAGTACATTTAAAAGCAGGACTTTTGTGAGTATTTAAGAAGCTAAAAATAAAAATGAATAAATCAACACTTTTATTAAGTACCAAGATATATAAAGAAGCAATTTCCACTACTGGGATATCTCACTAGAAATTCTTCTCCTGGGAGCTCAGGCAGTATCTTCAGCAAATAAATATTGAAATAATATTGAGGAGTTTCTCTGACTGAGAAAAAAATACACAGAAAAAAGAAATTGTTGAACACTCATGAAACCTCACCAAGGATTTCTTGGAGCTGTGACTTTTCCTTACAGTTTTTTGGAGGTAAGCCATAAAACATGAAATCAGTGAAGATTTGTTAAGCAGGAGATGTGCTGAAATTCATCAACTAGACAAACGCTTCATTGCATCAGAGAGTACATGTGAGACCTCATCTGAGAACAGGTACACTTCAATGTTTTCATTTTCCTAGGCATATTTGCTTGCAGGAAAAGATAACAGCTCAGGACACCTGAGGTTGGCTTCAATCTAGTTACCCTGATTCGAGAGAGTCAAAAGTGCTGCTGAAAAGCACAAAATCAGCTGAAAGTATTCTGGCTGCCAGTGGGGCATGACTTCAGAATCACCCTGATGGAACTCGTTTCAGAAACTACTTTAAAAATTAGTGTTTTGGTTGTCTTACTAATAACGGCTTTTCAATTTTGAAAAGAAAAAAAAAAAAAAACACAACAGAAATTACCTCATTGTTACCACAATGCAACCTGTATTCAGTTATCTTTCCTGCTTGCCCTAGGCACCAAGCAATAATATGATTCAAGGCATTTTAAGCTATTTCTGAACTTTAAATGTCTGAAATATACTGAATTTAGATGAGCAACAAACTAATTTGCTGATGGTCGCAGCCCATACATTATTAAAAACAGAGTTAGTTCTGCTGTTTATTTAGGAGACTTTTCTGTGCTGTGTTCTGAGGCGTTCCCTCGCCGTGTCCAGGAGGATGACTAGTCACACTGTATGAATTCAAGGACACTCAGATGCCAATTTATCACTCCTTCTCTCTCCCAGAGCATGTTCCAGTTCTGAGCTGCTTGATGTCAAATAATTTATTTCGCACCAGTACAGGTTTCCCTGTCCCTGCCCCGTCTCTCCCCCTGATTTCCAGCAGCATTATCCCAACCATTCACCTGGCACAGGTAACTTCTTATCAGGTAAACATGCCCTTGCAGTTTTGCCCTTCATAGTTAAGAAAATTTTATGACTTAAAGAAAAATGCGCTTTGGTGGGTGCAGCGTAGTCCCCTGAGGGTGATGAGTTGGAAACACTCATGGAAATATCATTTCAAGGTCCATGTGCAGCACCACCCACCTGGAGGATTCCAGCAGAAAGAAGGCATTTTAAGAGGCAGCATTATTGAGGGGTATTTCCTTGCTGCATTTTAGCAGGAATACTTTGCCAGGGATGTACCTTCTCCAGAGTTCCCTTACTTGCCAAAGTCCTCAGCTGCCTGAGAAGCTCCAGCCTCTCATCTGAAACCCGCTTTAATAATAAAACCAGTTTTATTATTTATGGGTTACTGATACGCGCTTCTCCACCACCTCACTGTCATAACTGGGAGCCCTGTGTGAAGCGGTCCGCATTTAGTCTAAAAATAATTTGTGAAATGAGTGGATAACAAAAAGTGTCAGCAAAACAGTGTGTCATAAGCGACGCAGTAATCTTGTAGCACTGAGAAAAAAGTGATCCATTTTCCTACTGAAACTAGTATTATACCCAAATACATTTAGTGTCTAAGTCTCAGCGCATTCCCTGTGATCCTAATCATGGGCTCTGGAGCATTTTTAAGCTCAGGCAGCCACAACTCAGCCTCAGACTCAAATCATGTAATAGTGCCATGTAGTGCCATCTATTGCACACCTACGCCAATTTCGAGTTTGCCACAGAGTGGTTAACACACATTTTCTCCTCTTGTTTCACCACTTCCTCTTCTCTCTCTGTATTCTTTTGTTTTCCCCCCTACTTGTTCTTTTCTTTTGCCCAAAACTGGAAAGCACTGGGAGCAGAGGGGGTAGGAGGTGGGACTGTTTCTTTTAATCACTGGTGTGTCAGGGGAAAAGAAGCAATGTCTTTTTTCTCACGAAAAAATACAGTTATTTGATTACTGACTGAAATCTCATAACTTTTGTGCTGTGAGGCATGAAACTCATCCTGTCAAAAGAATAGCACCTTTAGTGCAGAGTTACTAAATGTTTATTTCAGTGGCAATGTTCTGTAAAGCTTCGACAGCTTAGACTGAGTCCTGCTCCCAGGCCCTTTCCCTTTTTATTGATCACATTAAACACTTTTAACACTCTGCCTCCACAAATGGTCACCAGAGAGCATTCACTCACCACTTTTGCATTGAGTAGCATTATGTTTGCAGGTGTGTAAATCAGATGAGCTGCCTTTATCCACTTGGGGTCACAGAGTGTTCAGCTCACGCTCCTGATACCAGCCAGACCCTTGAATGAACTCTCAGAGTTTTTTTCTGCCTTTCCTAGAGCTGTTTTAAAAGCTTCCCAAGACCTGCTGGATCCCTTGTTCCAGGTCCATCAAAAAATTAAAAGCAAGTATGTTGATTCCACCTCTGGGGGGAAAAGGTTGCAGGTCCCTGCCAGGAAATATGTCCTTTTTAAAAGACAAAATAATTTTGTAGGAGGCCGACAAAATATTTTCAACACAAGGGAGTTTTCAACACAACAAAGTCATTTCACAAGCATATGAGTAAGGAGGAAAAAGTTTCAGGGAGATGGGAAACCTCCTGAATCTGCCTTAGGATGGGAGTTTTTTGATTTAGCATGGGTTGTGAGGAAAAACTCCTCATGAAGCACAGCAAAGCCTCGTGCCCTGGCTGTCCCACGTGTGTGACCTGTGTCCTGAGCACGGACGTGTAACCACTCATAGCAATTTTGAACAAATATCACCAAAAGTGTACTTGTCCATCAAAAATGGGCTTTCGAGACAAGTCAGACCTGGCTGTTGATTTTTTTTTTTTTTTTTTTTTTTTTTTTTTTTTTTTTTTTGACAAAAGCTTTAGCAAGAGGTTGCACTGTTACCTCCCTGTGGTAGCCCTGGATCACCTTGGGGCCCACAGGATGGCACTGTGCCACAGAGGATGCTGCTATCCTGAAGATGCTAAAATGAATGTTGGATGGCACAGTATAGACTCACCACAGCATTGCAGCTTCTTTTCATAAAGAGAATAACTCCCAGAGAAGAGTATTTTCTTGAGGGATAATGCTTTTCTCTCACTTTTAGTGTTAACACATATTGAATGTAGTAACTTGTTGGTACCTTATGTGATCAAAAATGTCATTGGATGTGATAGTCCTTTTTTTGTCCAATTTTTCTTGGAAAGCAGTATTTAAACCAATACAACAAGAACTTAAGGTTGTGAGAGAAATACATGTACAAAATTTATTGAAGAAGTGTCACAAGTATGGGCAACAGTTTGAAACTCTGTGAAACAGTGACTGGTACAACACTCAGGATAGGATTTTGTGCTTAAAAGGCTGGCCTACAAAATTCTTTAAGAAGTACCTCTTTGAATTAGAGGTACCTCTTAAAAATACTTGTTCCTATTACAGCTAATTGAACACATTTCTCTATTTCTCCATAAGTACAACTGCCAAGGCCTGGTTTTTGGTCACAAAGCAGAGCAAAACAGAACTTTCTGGAACCTGCTCAGATAAATCGGGCCTGATGATAAGAGTGAGTTTTGAACCCTCCTTGAGGCAGCCCTGGTGAATCAAACATGGCAGTGTAATGATCTCTGCAAAAATGTGCTAAAGCTTCCATGAAGACCAGATACTCCAGGAAATGCCTGGGATGGTGCTGTTCAATGTGTATTTTCATGCCTGGCCCACATCAAGATTGTTCTCCTTGAAACTTGTGAAGCAGGTTCTTCTTCGTTTTACAGACCGTTCATATGGGTCATTTGAAATGAAATTCAAGTCACTTCTAGTCAAAAATAAGGTCAGTTTAGTTGGGCCTGTAGAGAGGACTACCAGGAAGAGAACAGTAGTGTGTAACTGCCCTTGTGGGGACAACAAAAGTGCATTTGAAGCCTAGAAAATAGGAGTTAAAGGGAATATGATTAATCACTGAATGCTTGCAGAAAGTAGATATAAACTGAGAACAAATATCCTAACCAAAAGCTTGTTGATTTGGGCTTTCTCTATTGACCTGTCTTCATCTCACCCCTAAATTTTTCTCACTTTTGCCTTTCCAGTTCTCTCCCCAGCAAGTGGCTTTGTGGGGCTGAGTTGCCTACCAGGGTTAAACCACAAAAAACAGAAAAGAAATGCAAAAAAAAAAAAAAAAAAGGATATAGCTCTTATAAAAGGGATTTGAGAGCAAGAAACCTACAATCTAGCAAAATGGTTTAATATATTCATTTGCTGAAGTGACAGCAGTAAAGACATACTGCACATTTAAATATACTCATAATATTAGTAATAAGGTATTCACCATGAAATATTCAGTTTATCAAGCTTCTGACATTGACTTTAGGGTTATGGAACAATTTTCACTTTCCACTCACAAATTCTTGGTATTTTTCACTGCCAAGACCTTACCTAGGCTTTGGGTATATCTTTTGTCGGGCTACTGCAAATTGCCAGCTTGGAAATCTTTTATTGCCCTTCACAGCTCTGCCTCAGGATTATGCTGTTCAGTAAAATGGAATCTAGGAAAATTTCCTGATATTAGGATAAACCATTTTGAATTTTTTTTTCTTGTTCTGCACTTTGCTTCCTCTCTGTCTCCCTCCTAGTGTTGCCTTGAAATTTTTGAGCCCATCAGACTCATAAATTTCTGACTTTATGCAGCATAGTGGTTTGACGGTGTTTGTGGCAGAAAGGATGTTCTTTAGCAGCACTGAAATTTTATTTTTTACTTTATTACCAATGAATTATATCCTGCAGTAATGAAGGGCAGTGTCTTGGTGTCTTTACATTAAATTCCACTTGGGAAGAGGCTATAATTGAATATAACTTTTCTATGGCACCAACATAGTCTCCCAGTTGCCACCCTCACTTCTTAGATCACCACTTCCCACCAGACACAATCCACCTGGTGCTAACCAAGCCCCAAATAAAAAATGTAGCCTGTAAAATGTTTTATCATTAACTTCTGTTCATCTGTGAATATCAGAAAAAATTTGAAGAATGTTACAGTTCATTTGATACCCTTCAGTCATAAATCTCCACCACATGTAGGAGAACATGTCGCTTCCACTCAACAAATTCACCTTCAAAACACAAATGCATTCCACTTTGGCATGTAGAGCTTTCAAAAAAAAAATAAAATCAGAAAACAAAATTTCCACAGATAAAAATGCAAAAGCCCAGATCATGTCTGTGTGGAGAGTTGTCAGATCAGTCTCAGACACCTCATATCTTTGGTAAAGAGCATTCTTTATGCAGAAGGAACAATAATCTCTCTCCCACTAACCTGAACCTAAAGTTGATGGTGCTTACAGAGGCCCTGATTAATCTATTTAGTGAATATTTATTAACAAAGAGGTTGTATAAATTACAAGCAAAAAGTAAACTACTGCAAAACAACAAACAGCTGAATTTTATAGTTTTTTAACTATGGGGAGCTTTTCAACTTTTCCACCTCCGTGTGTTTTCCTTTCCTCACCACCTCCAAGAGATCTGCTCTTTTTTCACCCCTTTCTCTTATTCTATTAAGCAAAAATTCCAAGCCTTTATAGTTAACAGGATCCCGTGCTGTGGAATACAGTCACATCTGCTTTGTTGGTTTGTTTTTTTGTTTGTTTGTTTGTTTGTTTGTTGTTGTCTGGTTGGGTTTTTTCCTGATGTGCTTTCAGGGTGGGTTCCTCAAAATTTTCCATGGTTTTCCAGTCTTCAGTCCCCACCTTGTTCGTTCTCAGCTTTTTTTCCCATTGAGCTTGCTGTCCCAAATTTTAAAACTACGAGCATTAGATTGTATTTGAATGCCTTTGTCATGGGGAAATCCAAGAAAAATTGGTTTCTGTTGACTCTCTGACTTCTTTCCCGAAAACAATTGGCATCTGCAGGGCCTTGCCTTTGTCACAGCAAGAACCACACCCATTTCACACAATCCCCGAACTCTTCACTCCCTGTCTCCCATCCACAGTGACCAGGCTCGAAGTGAAATTATCCCTCTTTGTGCTGCTGGTTAAATGGGAGGGGTAAGAAAACAAAGAAAGCAGTACATTGTGTGTTCATTATACATTTACATTTACATTTACAAATGTATAAATGTATGTATGTACGTTACGTGTTCATTTGAGTAAAATGGAGGTGATAAACATAAAATGATAACGTTTAGATTATTCCCAGAATTCCCAAGTTTCCTGGCTTGGTTTTTTTTTTTCTCAGAGCAATCCCAGTGCTTCTCCTTCGCTCTCCAGTGATGCTCTCGAGCATACCAGCCTTGGTGGTTACAGCTCTGTAAAACTAGAAAGAGGTAAGTAAGAGAAACAGAACCTCCATGAAACATAAATTCACTATTTTCATTCTATTTCCATTCATGTTTCAACTGTTATAAAATTAGTGGCAACTGTTAATGCATAGAAATCTAAGGTCTATCAAATGGGGCAGGATTTACTTACCATCCTTGTGAAAACAGCCCAATTGTTATGTGAGAATCTAATCAAGATTATATCCCTGATTACAGGTCTAGCTGAGCCACACTCAAAATTTTGTAAGTGCCAAAAACAGGAATTCAATTATATGCAAATTCGAGAATTTGGTAACAAGATACGTAAAATCATAACAGCCTAATCAAAGAGCTGTTATTTAAAGGAAAAGAGTAAAAAGTGTTACCAAAAATCAAACAAACCCCCCCCAAAAAACACACAAAAACCAAACAGACAAACAACAAACAAAAAACACCAAAAAAAGTAACCCCAAAACCCTCAATAATCACAATATAGTTAATACTGTAAACATACTTCTAGATTCTAACAATTTTCCCAGCTGTTTGCTCGTATTTTCACCACAGCAGATTGTCAGCGTCCTGAGTTCTTCACTTTGAGCAGCTGAATGATGGTCCCCTCTTTACTCCAGGATGTGCTTGTGGATTATTTTAAGTTTGTTAATGCGCTTTACACTTTGGTCTTTCTTCATCAGTTTTTAAGTCACATTCCATCCAAATTCACAATAAACACAGGGACATTCTCGCATTATATACTTGTTCTTTGTTCTCTTTTTTGCCCTAAAAAGCTGATTTTGCCCAGTTTTCACTCATTTAACTGATTAATGACGAGCTATCTATAGGCACAAGGTCTCCTGTGCTGCCTCTGTCTTATCACCCCATGGCTGCTCCTCTTCTTCACATCCCACACCCCCATTTCTCAAGAAATGCTACCACACCAGTGCTCCATTCCTCTACACCACCATCTCACCCAAAAAAATATTTCATTTTACAGCAGAATAATGGCTTGTTGCACTTATCCACAGAAAAACTCCGGCTGTAACACACAAAGACAAGGAAAAGTAAAGTAAGTTAGGTATAGCCATCTGGTCTTTAGAAAAAATTACTGATCTGGTTACACCGTGAAAAAACAGAGCTCCAGGCATTCCAAGAGAGGTTCAGGCAAAATTAGCCCGAGAAGCCTCAGTCTGGAGGCCTTGCAGTGGTTGAAGCACTTCATTTTTCAGGGCTGCCAGCCTTGCACTGCCTCGAGCACTGCATCAATTCCTCGGCAAAAGGAGCACTCCACTGCGAGGTTTGTGAATGTGTAAATAAGGATGGCTTATCTCGTGAATTTTTTGCTATTTGTAGGGAAAATATATATTGAAAGAAGAAACTTTTACTCGGGAAAAGTAGTTAGTTTATTGCACTGCAAAGAAACACTTCTACATTACACTTCACTGGGAGTGTAGAACACGAGGCCACAACCAGGAATTAATGAATTACCCTTGCCAGAGCTCAAAAAGCATTTGGACAATAGACTCAGGCACATGGTGGGATTCTGGGGATTGTCCTGTGCAGGGGCAGGAGCTGAACTTGATGATCTTTTTATGTCCCTTCCAGCTCAGGATATTCTCTGATTCCATGAGACACAAATGTGCTGCAAGCAGGAGTCTTGGTGAATTTGGGGTTCCTTATCAAGGTAAGAATCTTTCAGTAAACCTGATCTTAGCGCTTTGTTTTATAAAAGCTTCACACATCACCAGGTACTGCTACAAAAGTAAAGGCAAAAGAAAATGCCCACTTACTCCAAGCCTGAAAGATTAAAAACACAATAATGAGAGATTCCCTGTTGCCCTGGGCAAGATCAACACAAATTACACCAAAACAAAATTTGTTCAGAACTTGAGCTCTAAACCCCAAATCCTGAAAACACAGCTCATCTCTAATTATCCTGAAGAAACGTAATGTGGGTCACACTGGACATCATTAAGATGCAACAGACAATTACCTTTAATTAGGTTGCGGATGCTGAGCACCTTTTTCAGTCTCACCTGTCACTGAGGGCAGTGTGTCCTCCCAGGTCTGATGCAGGAGAAAACCCTCCCAACAAAGAGGAATTTCCCAACATAAATAAGATTAATTTTAATACCAAAGTTACCTGGAAGAGGTCAGCATAACAATGAAATAAAATAATGATTTTGAACTTCCCAAAATTTTGCAGTCAACATTTTTATGAATTTCACCATTCATGGATTTTCATTTTGAAACCACTATTTTCACTGAAAATGGACAAATATGTGGGGTGAATTAAAAGGTTGTATAACCAGAAAGGAAACTACATGCATTTTTGTATTCAAGAAACTGTTTCAGCTGACTTTTTTTGTTTGGGTTTTTTTTGGTAATTATTTCACAAGAAGCTGAAAAATGCCTGCTTTACCTTTCCAATATGGAGGTTGTTTAAAGTTTTCAATCCATTCACAAAATCTGAACAACTTATCATCTGTTTTTTGAGATTTTCTGAAGTAAAAAACCATGTCGTACTTGCTGTTTCCCTTTGTTCCTCAGTGCTTTGCCTATAATTTTTGTTGTCCCTGAAGTGATATGGTTATAAATAAATCTGATGTGCTAGCAGAGTTAATTACTTAAAGCCTTACAAGCTCGGTTGATTCCATGTACATTCACCAACCATGCATTGAGAGCAGCATTTATATGGCATTTATATGGTATTAATGCATCACCTGCTGATGAAGAGAGTGACAACACTACCTGGGCAACCCAGTGCGAAGTTTTATTTTGGAAATATGTCTATGTATCAGCAGCTGATACTACATCAGACAGATTTACTTTAGCAGACAGCTCATAAATTCAAGCAGTAATCAAATTAATCATCAAGACCAGAGGTTATTGACAGTCCCCTTGTGGTGTGTTTACACTTAGCAGAAGCCTTGGTGAGCAAAGCAGTTCATTAAAGACAGACTCTGTCCTAAGAGGGAGGCTCCAACGAGGGACAGATGATGCCAGATGGATGTGGCTCATTACAGGAGCTTGGTCCTAGCCCCAACAAGCACGAATCCACCCCATCAGCCCTCGAACAAACAAGCAGAGTGGAGGCAGGTACCCCAGCCAAGTGCAGCTGGCTAATAAGGTATTGTAATTGCCTTGTTTCTCTGCACTCTCTATCCAAATCTAGCAACCACGTTGTTGACTTTGCCTTTTAGTAGCTTAAAATTCATTTTGTTCCGCATCAAAAATCTCGTGTTTAGTTCACGGTGACAGAGCTGAAGGCAAAACACAGCCCCAAGGCCGTGTGCTTTTGGTAGGCTCTGATACCTGGGGTCAGGGCATCTCTCCATCAGCTCCAAGAGCCTGATACAGGGTGGAAACCCTCAGTGTAAAATGTGCGGCCTGCAGCACAGCAGCAGCAAAGGACGATGAGTTCTCATGTTCAAAATCAGTGTACAGCACTTGCCTAGTCTCCTCTGTTCTGAGAGTCACTCATTCCACAGAATCCAGAGAATGGTTCGGATTGGAAACCACCTTCAAGATCATCTAGGTAGTGCTGGGTTTGGTCTGCGGTAGAGTCAGTTTTCGTCACGAAAACTGGTTTGTGGCTGTGTTTTGGATTTGTGGTGGGAATGGTGTTGACAGCACAGGGATGTTTTTGGTTCTGCTGGGCAATGCCCACACAGAGTCAGGGGCTGCTCTGCTCCTCACCCACCCCAGCAGCAAGCGGGCTGCGGGTGCACAAGGAGGGGGCACAGCCAGGACAGCTGACCCCAGCTGACCACAGGGATATCCCATATGGTGCCCTGCTCAGCCTATAGAGCTGGGAGAGTAGGAGGAAGGGGAGAGGATGGAGCGATGATGTTTGTCTTCCCAAGTCACTGCTACACGTGAGAGAGTCTGGATTTCCTGGGGGTGTCTGAATGGGAAGTGGAGAATGGATTCCTTTTGCTTGCTCANGGTGTCTGAACACCTGCCCGCCCATAGGAAGTGGAGAATGGATTCCTTTCGCTTGCTTGTTAACACAGCTTTTGATTCACCTGTTAAACTCAATTAACCTCTATCTCAGCCCATGAGTTTTATCAGTTTTACCCTTCCAAATCTCTCCCCCACCCCACTGCAGGCAGTGAGTGAGCAGCTGGGAGGTGCTTGGTTGCCTTCTGGGTTAAACCATGACATAGTCCCATGGCAGGGACGTTTCTTCTCAGGCACACCTGGTTAAGGAGAGGATGTGGTGGTGCATTTACCTCCCCTACCCCAGGCTCTTGAGCTGCACTATGATCTCAGAACTGCTCGTTAGATCTCAGCTTTGCTGAGCAGCACCTGGGCTGAGCCCCTCTTGAGCTCATTAGAAACACCTTCTGCTCCCAGGAACTTGTGCTGTCTAATGAGCTCCTGCTTTTTAACCAACAGCTGTGGAAATTTATTTTTCTTGCCTGAATCCAAGCGAAATAATGTTTTTGTTATCAAAATTTCAAAGAAAGTTACTGACCTGAATTATGGCCAGGGTGAAAAATTTTTGTGATTAAACCACCTTCTTGCCACCCTATAAACAGCAGTCAAGAGACTTTTGAGCTCTCATGGACAGCAGCAGGCTGGCTGTGAGTAGCATTTTTCTGGGAGTGGGACACTTCTCAGAGCCAGTGGACTCTCCAGTTTGCTGTAGCTGGAGCACTGGCAAACAGTGACAGTGGATCCTGAGCTGATGTCCCCACTCCTCAACTTTTGTCCACTGAGAGGATGCAGAGGCATCCTCTGAATTCAGTGAGTCAGTCACTGAATTCAAGGGCACTTTTTCACGTATATAAGCCTTGTATGGACTCTTTAGGCCTGTGTGGGTATGAATATGCCACAGCAAATGTACCAGGAATGTCCCTCTTCTAAATCCTTAAATTAGACTTTGAAGTAAGCTAGGCCTGAAAATGATGTTATGCTATACTATACAAATCTTTTAATCTAATTTAAGCTTAACATAGCTTAATTTATCAATTAAGTACTGCTAAGTTTAAGTGATGTTAAAGCATCAGGTCTAAAGCATACTGCAAGTCTAGAGCTCAGTTTAACCTGGGGGTCCAGTCTGAACCTTGTGACACAATAGGAGAGTTTCCTTACTCTTTTTGATCCTGGCCCTTTCTTACCCTTACCCTTTTCTCCCCCTTGCCTACCACCCAGCCTCCACACAGCTATTTTTAGTTTGATTTTGGGCTTAGACTGGTTGATTTTAGATTTTTGCTTGCTTTTTCTCTGTGTGCTTTGACCATCTAGTCAGCAGCCTGGGCAACCTTGCCAGCAAACTTTGCCGCGTTTTCGCTTTTGTACTAAATCTGCTTTTGCCAACACTTTTCATTCTTTCAGCCACATTAAAACTCTCCTTGGCAGCAACGCCTCTGCTCAGCACTGAAGGAGAGGACCAGCCTCGCAGCCCTGATGAGGATGGGCTGTGCTGAACACCACCTGATGGTCTCGCTCTGAATAGTGCCAAAATCTGAGGAAGGGCAAGGTTTCAGGTGTGACCCGGCCCCATGCTTCCTTGGTTGCCTCCACCCAATTTCCCTGCTCAGCAGCCTGACCAGCTTGAATTCTCTCCTGGCATGTCCCCATGAACCTCAGTCACTGAGATTTCCCACCAGGCAGAATCACAGAATCCTAGAATAGTCTGTGTTGGGAGGGACCCCAAAGATCACTGAATTCTAGCCCCTCTGCTGTGGGAAGAAGCCACCTAAAATTATGTGTGGCAACACTCAAGAACTGAATGGTTTTTTTGGAATATTTTTTATCAAATTTAATGTGTGATATCTACACTTCTCAGAAACAGAGAGGTGAAGGGTGGGCACTGCTAGGAATTAAATTTTCATTGTGTTTTGGAAGCAAAGGGACGCCAAACATTATTGCCTTGGCAGAACTGGAAGAGTAGAAGAACACACATGCACATCCAGCCTGGTTTGATCTTTTCCTCAAAGAACAATGAAACTTTTTAGATCTAGTTGCACATCAGACTAAATAGGAAAAGCTAAGAGAAATCCTTCTCCCTTCAAGCTTTGCTCTCAACCTACAATTGTTCCTCTTTGCACTTTTCACAGTCTCAGCTAGAATTTGCTAAGCACACTGAAGAAAAAAAATTTCTTTCGCTCTTCATCTAGTCACTCTGTCAAAATCAAGCCTTCTTAACTGACGATGGCAGGTTCAAGCTGGTGTTGAAATGGTTAATATGACCAGAAAAATGCATACTTTACACATAAAAAAAAAGAAAAAAAAATCTGATTTGGCTGACAACTGTGGAGCAAAGCAAGTAGAATTATCGCCATTTAAATTTCATATCCCATTGAAAAAACTAGTGCAGAAACTGCTTCAGACACAGGGATAGTCTAGTTAAAAATAATTATGGGAAGAGCTGAGAGCAAAACTAATTCCTAGAGACAGAGTATATATTATTGTAGCCACTGCACTGGTAAACATGAATCTGATAATCTTATGATTAAAGTGTGCTGAAGCACATCCTGGTAAAATAAGCTGCAATAGATTTAAAGAAAATGTAGATGTAGAAAAATGTAAAAGTAAAAGAGGCTTTTTTCAAATAAGTGCCCCATTAGAACACAAAATTAATGCACTGGCACCAGGAGCTTACAGGAAATCACTTTGGCCGCTGTGTCCTGATTTATACAAGTGCTGTGATTCTCCATTTTTCTCTTCTACTTTCTTTATACCCTTTTTTTTTTTTTCCCTCTGAAAGGAGAAAGAGAAACTCTCACACAACTTCAACTAAGCTATTTCAGAGTAACATTAAAGCTCTGACTTAGGCTGACAAATGACCTCCCCGTAGGGATCTCTTTCTCTGCACAAAACTGGCCATTGAAAAATATTGTAATCAGACATGGTGGTGATTTTATTGGAATAAGCTTATTCATTCCTGTTGGCTGTCAAGCAAGTTTCTGCATGAACCATTTATCAAAAAGTCAATGGGAGGTTTTTGAACATCATTTTTCTTGAAAACTCACAGAAATACCTAAGCTTCACAAATGTATTGATGTGTGTCCCTGTGTGTGTGGGTGAGTGAAATGAAACTGTGTCTGGACAATGAAAAACGATAAGGAGCTTTAAAGTTCTCTTAGATGAGGTCCCAGCGCAGCAAGGAAATCCCAGAAAAAACTTTCCATCAAGGAGGGTCACTGTGTAGATTTCCCAGAGCAATGAAACAAATAAATGAGCAAAATGACTTCCTGAAATGTGAAATGTAAGATAACTGTAGTGATAAAAAATGAATAAAAAATGGTCCAGGAGAGTTTCTAAAACTCAGATTACACCTCGCAAAAAAGAGGAATATTCATAATCTCCTATTCCTTCTCCTATTGGATTCTCTGACTTGAGAAGCTGCTGCAGACCAGTGTCAAGGAAAGGGATATGTGGTAGACAAACCATTGTTCCGATGGTCATTAATAAGTTTTACATGTGAGAGTAAAGGAAATATTTGATAATTTAAATATATGTTAACTAAGTCTAATTGTTCAGACAGAAATAAGCACCCAAAAGAGCATTCCTAGTACATACACGCAGATAAATTTGCTCCATGAGACTCTCAGATGTTCAAAAAGGCACTTTAAACCAAGAGTTCCCATTATTTTCTGTAACTTACCCTCACTCTTGAGCAGCACAGAGCTGTCACTTCAGAGATCACAGGAATCTGTGCTGATTCCTACAGCTCAGTCCTGCAACCATGAGAGGTTTTTAACCCCAGCCCACTGAAGGACTTCGGCCACTGGACCATTTTGACAACACTTCTTGTTAATTATTGTCCAGGCTTACCAAAACATTGCTTTGGTAGAAACAGGTGGAAGTACACCAAAGATACACACTTAGATGGGGAGTGGTGCCACTTCCAAAGTGCAAAAACATTGCTGATTTTAATCAAGCATGCTAAGTAGATGGGATAGGAAGGGAAGAGAGGCGAAGAGAAGGAAGAGAGGAAGAAACAGAGAGAGAAAGAGAGGGAGAGGAAGGGAGGAAGGAAGAGAGGAAGGAAGGAATCACAGAATGAACCAGGGTGGAAAGGACCTCTAAGATCATCTCGTCCAACCTATGACCTGACACCTCCTCATATAATAAACCATGGCACTGAGTGCCATGTCCAGTTGTTTTTTAAACATATTCAGGGACAGCGACTCCACCACCTTCCTGGGCAGACGATTCCAGCGCCCAATCACTCTTTCAGTGAAGAATTTATTTCTAACATCTGACCTAAACTTCCCTTGGCGCAGCTTNCAGCTTGAGGCTGTGTCCTCTCGTTCTGTCAGTGGTTGCCTGGGAGAAGAGCCCGACCCCCACACGACTACAGCCACCCTTCAGGGAGGTGCAGAGAGTGATGAGGTTACCCCGAGTCTCCTTTTCTCCAGGCTAAACAACCCCAGCTCCCTCAGCTTGTGTTCCAAGCCCCTCACCAGCCTTGTTCCCTCCTCTGGACACATTCAAGAATCTCAACTTCCTCCCTGAATTGAGAGGCCCAGAACTGGACACAGCACTGGAGGTGCGGCCTCACCGGTGCTGAGTGCAGGGGAAGAATCCCTGCCCTGCTCCTGCTGGCCACACCATTCCCAATCCAGGCCAGGTACCTTTTGGCC
>VWPU01008309.1:0-150240 GCA_013398955.1 Callaeas wilsoni | reverse complement strand
AGCCCCTGCTCTCCTCAGCCCCTTGTCCTCTCAGATCCTGCTCCCCTCAGATCCTGCTCCCCTCAGATCCTGCTCCCCTCAGCCCCTGCTCCCCTCAGCCCCTGCTCCCCTCATGGCCGCCCTTCACACCCTGCTCCCTCATCCCACAGAATCGGATTGCTTACCCGCTGTGCTACAAGCCAATCGCGACACACTCGACGGACACATTGATTGATTATTTCGGAGTTGCGCGAGCCGCGGTGCTCGGTGGTGTTCCACAAATCCAGCACATCCAACCGGGCTTTTCACACCATTATTTATACTCAGAAGTTCAGAGTTAATAATTTTCCAAGCACTGCCCATCTATCGGGATCGATTAGTAATTTACATGTTGCTTAACCTCAGCTAACTTCTATAGATGCTGAGGGGAAGGGTCTTCACAGGGTCTTTTTAGAATTAGAATGAACATAGATCAGCCATAGGATGCACGGACCTTGAGTCTTTTGCTAAGTTAGCAATGTATACACAGACGTGCATCAACATCCGAATTTACTACATCCTTAATGCTCATTAGTTCCAGGATGTCCTTGAGTAAGGGATGCTGGTTGCTGCCTGCCCCATGGGTTAGGTCTCCTTTCTCACTGAAAGTATGCCAAGATCTTACATTAAAGAACATTCCTGCTTCAGATAATCTTCACACATTCCACATTTTGCAACAGCCCCGCTCCCCTCAGCGCCACGCTCGCTCCTTGCCCCCCAGCCCTGCTCCTCCGCAGGACTCATCCGTCCCTCCTCAGCCCCAAAGGGCTCCTGGACTTCCCTTGTCCGGTTCCCAGCTGTGGAGGGGGGACTGGATCCAGGCTGGATCCTGTCTCCGCGGGGCTCGACCGGGACACAGGGGCAAAGCCTGCGGGGTGAGCCGCGATCGGCAGTGCGGGTCAGGGACACGAGGTGTGGGCACAGGTGGTTATCGTATGAGAATCATGTGGTTTTATTAGAAGACATTAAATTACGGCCTGGCAAAAGGAGACAAACCAGTTGGTGAAAACGGTATTTTTAAGGACACTGTGAAACTCTCGGGTACAGCCTGTTGTCTTAATTTGCAATAAAATCCAGCGCTATCCTCCAGCTGCCCTGTGAACACTGAGCGTTGCTGCCACCCTGCCAGACACCGGTGCCACCCGCGGGAGTGCAGGGAATGAGCCCGGAGCAGGATCCATCCCTGTGATCCTGTGGGATGACTGGGGATGACTGTGACACCTGGAGCAGGATCCATTTCCATGATGTCTGTGATCCCTGTCCGCAGCGACAGCGGGATGCTTGGGGAATCAGAGCCGCGGGCTGGGCTTGTATCAGCACTGGGGTGTCCAACGCTCACCCGAGGCGTTACCGCAGCCCAGCCCGCGCAGATCCCCGGGCGGATCCCCGACAGATCCCGGACACATCCACGGGCAGATCCCAGGCAGATCCTCCGGCAAATCCGGAGCAGATCCCCGAGCAGAGTCGCGGGCAAATCCAGCGCAGATCCCAGAGCAGACATCGACCAGATCCCGCGGCAGATCTCGTCCCAGAGCCGACGGGAGCGACCCGCGCAGCGCATCTCCCGACAGGCAGCGGCGCGGACAGCCCCGTCGGGGCGGGGAGCCGGAGGCAGGCACTGCGCGGGGCAGCCCCGGCCCGCGCGCCGCCCTATATAAGCGTTGCGGGGTCCTCGGGCGCGGTCCTGTCACGCTCGCACGGGGACGAGGCCGCGGCGGCGATGGCGGATTTCGATCCCTACGACGACCGGGCCTACAGTAGCTTTGGTGGTGGCCGCGGGTAAGCGGAGCCGGGGGCAGCACTTGGGGCTTCCCCCGTAGCTGGGACGGGAGCGGGGAGTAGTGCTCCCGGCCCGGCGAGGTTGGGGCGCGGTCGCAGGGCCCGGCCTGCCCCGCTCCGTGGGGATGGCGGGCAGGGGTTGCGGGTTAGGGGCGCTGCCTCTGGGAACTGTTTGGGCTTGTTCGGCCCCCCGCCCGCCCCCCTCCAGGGCGCGGGGGTGCCCTTCCGCTGGCCGCGGCAGACCCGCTTTGTGTGGCGGGGTGGGGGCTGCGGGTCCTGGGGGGTCCCGGCCGGCCCCGCACTGCTCCGGCCAGCGCCGCAGGATTCGGGGCCTGGTGGCTCGGGAACGCCGGGAAGGGGCGGGAGGAAGAGGGTGTCGCTGTTCCCGCCGTCCCAGAGGCGAGTGGAGGGGGGATTTAGGGAGGTGCTGGGCCAGAGCCAGGGAAGGCCGTGAGGAGCTTATGCGGGGCCGGAGCGGGATGGGCGGAGGGAACGTCGCTGAAGGACTGGAGCAGAGCAGGAGGCCGCTGTGCTGGCGGGACGAGACGCCCCCGGGAGCGGGCAGCGTTGTGGTGCCTGCGGCGGGAGGAAATGGGAGGGCTTTGTGGTGTCTCCGCTCGAGTAGCGCTGGGAGTCTCCGTCCTGCGTTATCCGGGGCTTCGGGTGCTGACTGCAAATCCCTGATCCTGAGGAATCGGGCTTGTCTCTGTCTCTTTGCTGAAGAAGGAGCTATAGAGACAATAACCAGTAATTAGAAGTTTGTCTTAAATCAGGTTAGGAAGATGCAATCAAACAATTGTGGTTTGTTTTTTTTTTTTTTTGGAGGTTGGTGCTGTTACAAGTTTCTGTGTGTACTGAAATAAAACAGTAGGCATAAATCTGTGGAATAAACTTCCTTGTGAGAAAATCTTCACCAGTATATTACTGTACAATCTAATCTTTCAGGGTGTATTTCCTGATCAGCAGTGTTCATGCCCTTTTCTGCTCTGAGATGAATAACTTGGTTTCATTTCAGACTCTTTAGGCAGCAGGGAGGAGCTGCTGGAGTTAGAACAGCAGTAAGTTTTTCTCGTCTTTAGAAATACTGTGACACTTCGAGCTTTTCAGGCTCATTTTCATGCACTGATACCCTTTGTGTCTAATTCAGAGATGTCCCAGAGCAATCAGATGATGTAGCCACTTGCATTTCTGTTATTTTTTTAAATTCTGTAACGAAATAATCTTGCCAGCAGCCTAAAGTGGCACTTGACTCATTATAAACTCAGATATTGCTGCACAGTGTATCCTAGTCAATGCAGGCACACTCTGTGAAGTAATAAAATGCTAGTTAAAGTTTTATTTTATATTCAGATTCCTGTAAGAGAACTTAAACTTGCTCTCAGGGAAGATGTGTTTACCTTGTTTGGTAAACTAAAGGCATCCTGCAAATTAAGAGATAAGAAAATGTACCTATTCTAATTTACCTGCAGTTCTACACATCAGATATTACTAAGACTAGAGTCCAATGTATACTTCTATCTAATTTATCATTATCACTATTAAGTTACTAATAGCTAATTCCCAATTTAGCAGGTTTCTGTGTATATTGTATGAAGTCCTGTAATATATGAAGTGTAATGAAAACATGACTGTTCTTGAAGGTTCTGGTTAAAGAATCCCATGTTAATTTAAAGTGGCTCCTGCTCATTTTTAGGCACGCTAGGACTGTAGTAATGGTTTAAACGCAGCTGAGATGTAGTAGTTTTTGTGGAAGTTGCATTTTGCTTAACCTTTGGTGTACATAGCGAGTGAGCACAGGATTTCAGTACTACAGATGGGAAATCAGTGCCCAGCAGGTTCTGATGTATGTAAGTTATCTGCTCTTTTCTCATAATCATCAATATTGTAGTGGAAGAGCATCAGGATGTGACTGCTGTGATGAGATGGGATTTTGCTACACCTGAGATGTTTGGTGATGCACTTACTAAAAGCTGAATCATAAATATTAGGAGTTTCAGAATTCACTTTATTCCTAGTGAAGCATGTGGTGCTGACATAAATGACAAAAGACTTACTATAAGCTTTTTTTTCAGAAAGCATTTTGGAGCCCAAAATTTGACAGGAAAACCTGTAGTTAAGCATACTGAGGCTTAGTTGAAACTGAACATCTGTAGAGCTTCTCAGAGCTGAAAGAAAGGGAGTGTTTACCACTCCTAACTCGCTGCTAGGCTTTTTATTTAGGTGTGGCTTGAAGTGCTGGGCATCCTATTAAAGGTTCAGATTCACCTGCTGAAGTGCTGCACAGGTCAGGGAAAATGGGGGCTTAGTCCTTGTTCTTCTGGCAGCTTGGATCCCATGTCTTACCCATCCAGCATTAAAAGATATCTCCTCATTTTTAGGCTTGGGTAAGCTTTTTGCTGAAGGCATCTGATACTTACTCCAGACGTGTCCTGGGTTGCTTGAATAAGTTGGGTTTGAGTTTAGTGTTGTGGGCTTGGAGGGTTGGTGCTGTCGTCCTGCTAATCCTTGTGCTGCCCCAGAAGAGCTTTAATGTCAGAACCCAGGCAGGCTGTTGTCTCTGTGCTGTGCAAAAGGTAAATCCTGAGCTTTGATCTCTAGTGCAAGGCTATTTAACTCAAATACTGGCTTTCAAAATATCCTTCATTTTGGACTTCTGGCAGATCTTCATTTCTGGAGATGTAACTAAACTTTGCAAAACAGTAGCTTCGAAACAGGAGTTTAGTTGTTTTCTACGCAATATGGCTAAAGTCATTAACTCAGCCCACCAAAGTTTAATTATGGGGGTGCTGCTAGAAGCAAGCTTTCCTCTTCAGCTTTCTGCTTTGCTTTTCTGAGAAGGAAATCAGGTTGTGTCTTTCAGATTCCCACAGTAAGATGATGTAATTATTAACTAACTGCGTTTAAGCAGAAGTTCAGAGCGGGAAATGCAGATATTAATTCAGCACTCTGGTTTGCCTAGTTCAGATGTGTTTTCAATTATTTTTTTCCTTTTGTCCTACTTTGTTGCAAATGAGAGAATCTTCTTCCAATCTCATTGTTTGGATCCTGAAGTCAGCCCTTTTCTTTTACTTTACTGTTTCAGTGTTGGAAGTTGGAAGTACAGAAACAGTTTCTTTTTGTGTTGCTATACCTGAGTTCCATAAGAAACTTGGTTTGAAACTTAGTTATTGACCATTCCTGTTCTTCAAATGGAAACTAAAATACCAAAGGTACAGTTATGTATTTGATAACCAAAGCCTTAATATCAAATTGGAGAAGAATATTTCATTTTCTGACTTTAAAATCAGTCTGGGTTGCACAATAGGGCATGGATTTCCACACGCGCACCCCGTGAAGTTCTGGTGCACTGTGGTAGAAAGGAGGTTTGTCTATAGCACAGAAATCCTTTTGGGGATTGGGAGTGTGGTTTTAGAAGTGGCTCAAATGGAGCTGAATGGAGGTTGCTGGTGAAAGTTGTAGTTCCAGCCCTTGTTCTCCTTCTCCTTTCCACCCTGGCAAAGTGCTGTTTGCAGTTGTTCAGATCAGTTTGTTGGTCTGGCTGAGGACTCAACTCCAGCGTGGGTTTTAGGTGAATCAGCTCCCTGTGAGGTGACTGACAGCTCAGGGAATGTTCTGAGAATATGTGCAAGGAGGGAATGCTCCTTTGAAACTCAATTCTGATGTTCCTGTAGGACATAAACATTAAGATCCATTTTTTTGGGGATGCAGGTTAAATGTATGGTATTTTAATAGCTGTTCCTAATGCTGTAGATGAGAAATAAGGACAAAGGCAGGAACTGATTCTATGTGTTATGAGATTATTTAGAACAGCAACTCAGCTTTCTTGGAGTTCATCCTTAAAACTCAATCTTGTGACAAAAGTAATTCACAACTATTACAGCTTTAGTTCTCCAGTATGTTTTTGACTTGTTAATGAGACAAAGGCAGATGAGGAATATTGTCAAAAATGCTAAAATGCAAACCTGGGTGGACACTAATTAAAGATATGTAGATTGTGATTCAAGTAGATTTAGCAGTGTGTTGGTGACAAATGATTCTTGCATGAGCTGCTAAATAAGGCACAAATGACAGGCTCACCTAGGAAAAGTTAAGAAATCTTATTCAAGCTTAACGCATTATCTGATTCATTAGTAGTAAAATATTTATTCTTGAATGAAAAAAATTACTGTCAGGTACCTTCTTGCCCAATGGATTTTTTGGCTGCATTCAACCAGCCAGAATAAAAGGAAATTATAAAATTATTTGACCTTCTGGATTTTAGGAAGGACTCTGCAGCAATCTAATTGGTCCATGTCACATTGGCAAATCCTGCTTTGGTACAGCTTGTGTTCCACAGTGGTTTTAAATGCACAGGGAGCCTCAGGGAAAGGGAACAGACACAAGCAAAGCCCAGCAGAAGGAAGGTGGTAAAGGGCAGATGGACAGAGTAGTAAGCAGATATTTCAGGTAAAGGTCAGAGATTTCCCATGTGGGATAAATGGTGTTGGAACCGGTGGCATCCTACAGTCTGTAAGTCTAGGAGCTTTAACTCCAGGTTGCCTGGCACCTACCTTGCTCTCTGTACAGAAATTCCAAGTTGCCCTTTGAAGATTAGGCTCTGCAGGAGGTTCACATAGATGTGTTACATTAGTTCAGTAAAGAATTTAGCTGGGACAATTTAGTTCCTCAGCTCCCAGTGCCAAGAGTTTAACTGGTACTGAGGGACAAGACAGGAAAAGACCACCTGGTACCTCTGTAATTCACAAGATAAAAGAAGAAGTAAGCATCCAGACAGCACAGAAATTTTTTCTGCCTCAGAACCCCTTGTTCAACCAAATTTATTTTGTGTTCAGTTCAAAGCATTCCAGTCCAGATATCCAACAATTATGGCCACAGCTTCAGACTTAGGGGGAGGTGTTTTTGTTAAGCTAAATGTTGCTGGGATAATTTGGATGATTGTGGAGTGGGTGTTGGTAATATACTGTTTAGTTAAAAGCATCGGATCCAGCTTAATTTCCAGATAAGCTGATAAACCTGTGCCATACAAGTATCTCTTCATTGCTATAAATTATTTTTTACATCTATTCTAAGATGGTTTTTTTTAGAGGTAATGATTTTGAGCAGGGGACATTAGAGGTAACTTTATGTTGCTTTCCTTAATGAATTGTGGGTTGAGAAGTTCATTCATCACTTCATTAATGAGTTCACCTCGTAACGTGTTCCGTTTCCCACTGAAGTACTGCATCAGGTAATACTGGAAAGGAGTTGACCAACAGTTCAGGTGGCAGGTACAGGCAAAAGGATAGAAAATCTAACCAAAGCTGGGGGAAAATCAGCTTGCAGCCAGACATAGCACCTGAGCAGTGCTATGGACTGCGCTGTGGCTGTGCTGGGAGGCGGTTCCAGAGGCACTGTGCTTTTTCCAACAGGTCTCGTGGTGGTGGCCTTGGTTCCCGCAGAAATAAAGAGCTGCCAACAGAACCCCCTTTCACAGCATATGTGGGAAACCTGCCCTTCAACACTGTCCAAGGAGACATAGATGCCATCTTCAAGGATCTCAGCATAAGGAGCGTACGACTAGTCAGAGACAAGGAAACAGACAAATTTAAAGGTGAGTGGTCAGAATTCTTTGGTAGATGAAAAATTAGTAGGAGAAAAAGTCGTTTTAATAGGAATTTCAGTCTAAAGCACAGTTGTTCTCTGCTTTTATGTTGACTTACGCAGGTTTTCTTATTCTCTAATATATAAGTGTATCATTTGAATGACAGTCACTGTTTTATCTTCTTGAGATACAGAGTAACCTGAGTGAGGAGTCAGTATTTGCCCTGACATAAAAGAACTTTCTCAAGCCTTTTCTGGTATGAATTCTGCCGGTGCTGACCCACTTAAGTCCCATGACCTTAAGCATTTTGAGTGATTCCTTTACTTGAGAAGACTCCCATTGCTTCAGCTCTGTCTTTTTTTAGTAGACAGGGAGAAAAAGCAAGTAGATAACCCATTCAGGCAGTTATTTTAGAGGTTGCAAATTCAATTGCTATGGGAATTGTCTAGTGGAAATGGACTGTATTTGTAAGTTACTTTAAGGGGTGGAAAAGGCTTAACTTGGATAACTGAGGGCCTTTGTAAAGGAGTAAATCTACTAAATGATGTGATGACACAAAATCACACTGCTGGTCACATAAGTATTTCAATTTCTTGTTTAAAAACACCGGGAACAAAGTGTCAGTATTCAGCTGAATAACTGTCTGAAAGCATAGATCAGATCTAATCTATAAAGAGAACTCTGTGGAAGAGGGAATTAGGCTCTTGGTATTCACAGAGTGCCCAGTGTTTCAGGATGTGCCCTGTCATTAACAGGTGCAGGTAAATGTGTTCATTGTTAATGATGATTGGTTTCTGAGCCATGTGCACAGCACAGCTCATGTTTAAAGAGAAGGAAGCTATTAGCAGGCATGCAGGAGGAGGAGCCTCTTACAAAGGTCTTTTAAAGTGCTATTAACTTGAGATTTGTTTCTTCCAGGATTTTGTTACGTAGAGTTCGATGAGGTGGAGTCACTCAAGGAAGCTCTTACATACGATGGTGCAGTAAGTACACTTGCAATTAATTAGTGAAATCAAAGACAAGCACAAGTCTCAATCACTTTGGCAGCCCGTATGATACATCCTGAAGAGATTCTCCCCTTGATTTAACAGCTTTTGGGTGACCGATCACTCCGAGTGGACATAGCAGAAGGCAGGAAACAGGATAAAGGTGGCTTTGGCTTCAGAAAAGGCGGTGGGCCTGATGACAGAGGTGACTTTCTTTTTTCTAAGTAGCTTCTTAAATATGATGGTCGTAGTTATGGCTTCTGGTGCTGACTAATGCTGAGACAAGGCATGCAAGTGAACATGATGATTATATTGAAAGGTGAAATTTTGTATGTATATATATGTGTTTCTAACCAGCTACTGCTGCCGCTCCTGAGGTGTCTGAAATTTAGCTGTGCTTTTTGTCCAAAGGCTGGATGTGTTGTCACTCCTAACCCAGGAAGTGAGACCAATACCCCTAATAACATGTTGTGTCTTGCAGAGGACAATCATAAGCCCAACAGTCTGATCTGCTACTATTTTATGATGATGTATGAAAAGTGAGTAAGCACACGTAGACAAGTGTTTATTTTGGAGTATCTCTTGTTCCAGTGTAAAAACATTCTTGCCTGTAGTTGAAGGTTGGTTGAACCAGACTCACCAGAGGTTTCCATTGAATGTGTATTAGAGGAACTTTTCTGACCACTTATTCTTGGTTGACTTAAACCAACTGTTTGTTCCTTTACAATGGAACTTGATAGTACCAAAAGCAAAGGATTTTCCAGCAGCATAACTTTGGATATTGAAGGACTGAAACATTGGTTTGGTATTCCCTTGCTCAGTCTTTCCCACAGCTTCAGACCTGAACACAATTGTGGCTTTTTTCCTAGGAATGGGAGGAGGTTCCCGAGAATCCAGAGGAGGTGGATGGGATTCCAGAGATGACTTCAATTCTGGTATCAGTATTAACACTTACACAGATAGGAAGCCTAAAAGGCACTGGAATGTTCTCATTTTCATTTGTCACCATTACTGGTTTGATTGAATCTACTGTATGTGCCACCTTTGGACCTCCTGCAGCTGTGGTGGGATTCCTCATCGGGAATCTTCAGTTGCCTTGAGAGGAAAGTGTCTGGATAGAAAATTCTATGAAACGACCGTAAATGACAGAATTCTTGTCCAGGTGTAGCCTATGGGTGACTGTTTTAAGCATTTCTCAAACATACAACGAAGTAAATTTCTGAATAGTAGCAGAAACAGACAGATCATGTAAGAAGGCTGATAGTCTGTCAGAGCAGCAGCTTTCATCCTCTCAGGGAGATGTGATGTCATTATATGTGTGTCCCTGAAGTAACTGACTTCTCTGAAGTCAGATTAGTGTTCCAAAGGACTTGTAAACGCAAAATGTTCCTGACCTTTTAGAACTGTTTTTGTAATGCAGCTGCAGCAAGTGACTGAGCTTGCTGAGTGGAAGGCAGTGATGGAGCCACTGGGTTTGCTCTTAACTTCCAGTCAGTTCCGGCTATTAGAATGCAGAGTGGCATTAACACAATTGCTTTTGTCCTCTGAACTCCTGGGTTTGGTCCATTTTCTGATGGGGAGATGTTGGCAAGTACAACTTTGCAATGTCTGCTCTCTGCGTGAGTGGAATGAACGATGCAGGAGAAGCAAAGTGTGCCCTTGCCCCCAGCATGGATTGGAGTGTGGTGCTGGAGAAAGGAGCTTGCTGCAGTGCTGTGCTTAACCTGCCTTTGGAGCTAAGCGTTCTGTGTCACAGCTTCTTACCTTCTTTGGCAGCTTCTCCAAATGTGGATGCATTTCAGTGGATGAGTGATTCATGAGCCAAAAGTTTGGCATTTCAGTCTTAGCTGTTACAGAAGCTTTTCTTCTCAGGTTGTACAGCCTTGCTCTAGATCAAGTCTTTAAAGATGGCTTGTTTGGCACTGAAGTAATTAAGGGACAGCTCTGCAAGTCTGTCAAATACTGAAATGGAAAGGAAAATCTCAGTTGGGAACCAAACAACTTTCTCTTCCAGGCAGCTTCTGAAAATCTGAATGTATTCCCTTTCCATGTGCTGTTAGCCTGAAGTATCCTCCTCCCACTGAAATGCAGGCACTGGGCGCTTGGAGGGATACTCAAGGGTAGTCACTGGTGCAGACTAGAACTCTGGTCAGTGACAGATAGTTCTTGATTTTCTTTTTTTTTGTGATACATAAACTGAAGAAATGCAGTCAGTTTAAAGTCTGATTTTATTTTTTTTTTCCCCAGGCCTTTAATTAGTCTAGTAAATGCCTGGTCCGTTTATAGTACAGCTAAACAGCCCTGGGGTTTTACTCTTTTATAAGTGTATTTCACTACTCCCCAGCTATTTTCCCGTTTGCTCTGCTCCTGCAGATTTCATGCTAAGGCTGTAGCCAGTGTGATAATCTGGCTATGGAAATACTGTGAGTACTTGTAGTATTGTCTCTCAAGTCAGCTAATGGTGTTAACAAACTGAAGTTGCAGCCAAGGTTCATATTTTAAACTCACTTGACCCACTCTCCAGCACTTCAATAAGCCTCTAAGTGGATAAAGCACTTTCTGAACTTGGCGCAGTATACTTGGTTTCAAATGGAACCCAAACAACTCCTCCAGAAGGTGCTAGAGCTCTGTGAAACAGTCTGTCTGCAGACAGAGGCGCTCAGTGCATCACCTTGGACTGACAGCAGTGACTGGCAAGGTTTTCCAGTCATCCAGATAAGTCTAGATTAAAAACATTGCAAAAGATGCTCTTTAAATTCACTGTCTTCCATCTTCAGGATTCAAAGATGATGACTTCTTGGGAGGTCGGGGTAGAGGAACCCGCCCTGGAGACCGGCGACCACCAGGTGCCTCCATGGGGAGTGGTGGCACTGGTCGCTTCAGAGATGGGCCTCCCCTTCGTGGGTCTTCCATGGACTTCAGAGAGCCAACAGAAGGTAAACTCCTACTGTGTGTGATTTGGTCTTCCTCCTCAAAGGAGCTCTTGGTTTTATTGTCAGGTTGAAGCTCCTGCCCTTGGCGGGCAGATCTGACAAGTGGAATGTTTTTCCTTTCAGAGGAAAGAGCACAGCGACCCCGACTCCAGCTCAAACCTCGAACAGTCGATACTCCCCTCAATCAAGTAGCCAATCCAAACTCTGCGATCTTCGGAGGAGCCAAGCCCCGGGAGGAAGTAGTAAAAGAACACGACTGAGTTTGGGGTTGAGAGGGAATGGGGAGGCGGGAGAAAAAGCAAGACAGTACAGAGTGACTAGCTCTGCTGGAATGTCAGCCCTGCAGTTTACCATTCCTGCCATCTGGTATTTGTCCTCTTTGAAACCGAAAACACAGAGCTTGTGAATGCATGTCAGCTGTTAACAAGTGGTTTTTAGTACGTTCTTGGCTTTGCTGTATCTAGTGCCTGCTTTGTGCTGAGTTTCCCTCTTCTGTTTCCTTCCAAGCAGCACAGTCGCCAGTAGATAAGGCAGTGTGGCTGCTTCCACAAGTGTGGAGGTCTCTGGACAAAGGTGCTGCTTCACTTCTTCCTTTCTGGGTTTGTTTTACTTTAGAAGCACAGGTTAGACTTAGTTATTTCCCTGTACTGTTTCCTTTTACTTCCTCAGTGTTCCTCTTCTGACTTGCATGTCTCGTTCTGTATTGCTGTGGCTCTGAAGAGGAAAACTGAAGAGTCCAGATGAGTTGAACAGAAATCTACAGTTCTAGCCAAGTAGTGAAATACCATTTATGACAATTGGTGATAGTCACTGTTCACAGCAGAGCCCCTTATTAAACTAAGGGGGGCAGCTGCCCTTTCACATGGATTGCCAGGAAGGATCAATTTAATGGATGCCTTGCCTGACAAGCCTGGTGAATAGCTGGTGGAATCAGTATGGATAAAGCCTCTGCCAGCAGCCTCTTCCTGCTGGTCTTGACTTCCAAATGGTATGATGCTACTACACCTCTGAGCTCAAGGTTAGTGCTGCAAAGCCATGCCTGTTTGAGCACAACTGCTCACTGGCTCTTTCTGCTTACATTTTTGGGTTTTACGTGTTTGGTAAATTTTTAAATGAAGTTTCTACGAATAAAATTGACTTTTTTATTTTTGTTGAAGGAGTGTATACTTTGCCATGCAGTATTTGATCGTCACTATCCCCTGTATTTCTTTGCCCGGTGGGGTACAGTTTTAGGACCTCAGCTTTCAGAATATCTTGAAAATGGACAGATTAGAAATCTTTCTGCTATAGGTTCTCATGTAGAAGTTTGGGTAAAAAGCATCTCTTGTTGCTGCACCTCTCTTCACCTGAAATGTTTCTTATCAGTGTTGTGTGGGAGGAGGGAGGGGAGGCTGAAGCAAAAGGAGAAATCATTAGTGTTTAAAACCAAAACCTGGTTCTACCACAGTGAAGTTTGGACATGTCCAGTGTTTGGGGGAAGCTTGGGCCCATATTGCCAGTGCTGAGAGCCTTCAGATAAACCAGCCAGCACCCGAGAGTACTTACAAGAGGAGGTTGGAAGCATGGCTGCTCCACTACCAGCACCACTGCTAGTGATGAATTTCCTCCCTGAAGTTCCCATTGTAAGTCAGAGTCCCAGCAATTTACAGAACTACTCTTTCCTTCTTTCTGCCTTTCACTTAATCTGCTTCTGAGATAAGAACCATTTGTCTAACACTAATATTAATTTAAGACAGACATGCATTTGTGTGGTTGTATTCCAAACCAATAATTGATCTATTTACATCTTCAATGTGGAAAAGATTTTAAGAACAAATTCCCATATAAAAACTCACTTCTAGTCAAGACAGTTGACTTTTAAATGTAAAAACAAAGGAAAAAAAAAAGAATTCCAAACACTTAGCACATTCTGCTTCATAACAAAATAAATTTATGGATATGGTATTTTGTGAATGATCTTTTAAATAAAAGAAAACATTAAGTAATATTTAACATTGGTCTTTATTTGAGTCTACTCTACCATGTTTTCCCCCCCTCAGTTTTCAAATATTGTGTTAATTTGTCCTAGAGCCATTCTGATACAAAATAAGGGGGGAAAGAGGAAAAGGTAAAGGGGAGGAATCTAATCTAAAGACTGCTGGAACAGTGAAGTAAAAATTGTTTATGGGTGGAAATGAGCCCAACTTGTTTGTCCTGTGACTTCAGTGTCACTTGAGTGCATTGCTAAGGCTGCCAGGTGGGATTTGGAATTCCTGCAGTGTGCAGGTCTTGCAGCTGACCAGGCTGTGCTCTTCCAGATGGGTGCTGCTGCTCTGTGCCCAGCACCGGGCAGGATGAGTCCTTCCAGTGTGAGTGCTGAGCATATCGTGGGGGCTTTGTGTTGAGACAGTAAGTGGATCAACTGCTGCTGTTCTGCCCGCTTCCTCCACACTTTTCCAACTGACCTGTTTCCCACTAGGCATAATGGTTAAGGAAGCTGTTGCCCTGTGGCTTTGATGTGCTTACTGCAGGGTAAGTTGAAAGAGGTAGAGCCATGTTTTTATTGAGGAAATGAGCTCTGACCTCCCTGCTGGTTTTACTGCTTTCCATAGCCTGAAAGGATGGGAAGTGTTCCTGCTTCCAGCTGCTCAGTCCACCCTCTCTTTAGACCTGCTGTTAGCACAGCTTGAGCAGAGTCCCAGCCCCGCACTGGAGCCGGTGCTGGAGCTGTGTGTGCCAGCACCTGACTGTCCTGCTTGTCAGCCTGGGGAGTGTGGAGAGTAGGGCTGGTTGAGAGCTGGTCCCTGCAGCTCTTGCCACAGCTTATCCACAGCTGCTCTGTCAGACTGGCGCTGCTGGAAACAGGGATTTCATCACTGCGTGGAGAAAAGGAGCCCTGATGAGTAAGAGAGGTGGCAAATGGGTCATCGTAGTTCTAGATGTCTTTTTCTGTATCTGCTAATACTGTTTTGGTCAAGGGCTTCCCACTAGCGAATGCAGCCTGATCCCAAAATCATTGGGGGTTTTTTAGGAGGGGGTTGTTTGTTTGTTTTGTTGTTGTTGGTTGGTTATTGTGTTGTTGGGTTTTGGGGGTTTGTTTTGTTTTGTTTTTGTTCGGTGGGGTTGGTTTGTTTGGGGTTTTTTTAAATAATTTTTCATATGTGAACATTCATGCATTGCCAGGTTTCTTTGGAGCATTCCACACTGTGCTTCCCATGTGGCTCAGGGTCAGACTCCTCCAGTCCTTGTTCTTTCCCTCCTTCAAAACTTTAGTGGATGAACATTTTCCTATACAGAAGCTTATCAAACCAGCTTTTGTCAACGGTTGACACAACTATGTTTAATATATGGATGTGGCATTTAAGTTTTGTAGGAGGAAGCAAAGATTATTTTCTTCCCATCCCACCAGGAAAAGCAGTTGAGGTTCAACCTGTGATGCTGAACTTTACCTGCAGCTTAAAGCAAAGCCCAGACTGAAGAGGTGCCAGCAGTGTAGCAAATGGATCATTCACTTTGTGGCTATTCATGTTCTCACTGAGTTATTTCTGGTAGCTGTGCAGTGCTTTCTTCCAGCTTAAACTTAGAAAAAGAAACAAAACTGAAGGCAGGAAGGCACCAGGCAGGTTGTGGAACTGAAACCGAGTTTGCTTTGCTGCTGTAGGAAGTGCTTTGCCGTGTTACTCCGGTTTGGTTGTAGGTGGGCAAGGTGGGAGTCTGGAAGAGCTGTTGGACACTGCAGCAGTGAACAGTAGCATTTAATACGCTGCAAAACTCTGCTGTCGACCACCAAAAAATAAACCCCACTGAACTCCTGAGTCCAGGAACGCCCTTGGGAGAGCTCATCCCAGTCCTCAGGGCAGCACTTAGTGCTGGCACAGGTGTGTTGCCAACTCGCTGGGCTGTGCAAGCCTGGAGCAACTTCTGAGGGGGCTCTTTGTGCTTGTGGCTATCAAGGTTGTTCTGATGGCTGAAGAAAGAGGTGGAGAAATGTTCACACACTCAAATAATGGGCTGGTGATGGTAGAGGCACAGTAAATTCATGCCCTCGAGTGTGGCTTGCTGGCCTTCCTAAAGTAGCAACAACTTGTTCACCTGCTGAGATGTGCTGCCACTACTCAGAGTCTCCAGTGCTGACTGAATTTCTGAAGCTCTGCAGGTGTCCCAGGGCTGATGATGGTTGTGGCCAGGCTTGCTGTCCCAGGGCAGTTTTGGATGATACGGATATTTTTAACTTATGTATACTGTTATAGTTTCAATCCTGACTTTAGTACATAGTCTAGGAGGAGCATTTGCTACCTGTACTACTTGCTGCTGACTTGTCTTCAGGAAAGATTATAAAATTGTGAGAATTTTAGAGCAATTCCTGTAGTATTGCAACCCTTCCTCTTTGTAGGAAAGATTTAATGCGTGCAACCTCTTCAACCAGAGCGTTGGTGTGTTGCAGCTTGCAGAGCAGCCCTTGTCCTGCTGCCTGCTTTGGACAAATCTGCTTGGAGTGACTGCTGGAAGCCCCCTGTTTCCCTGGGTGTGTTTTGGGCACAGGCTCTGTGTGTCAGGTTGGCTCCAAGGCATAGTCACAGGTTTTCTGTACCACTCCCATTCCCTCTCTGTGCACAGAAGCCGTCTCGTGGTTATTTGCACTCACAGCAAGAGCATGGGCGAGGAGCTGTTAACATTGAGCATCTTGAAATCTGTGTTAAGTTCATGTTCTACATTCTGATGGTTTCTGTGTTTCACTACCAGGGGAGTGCAAAGGCTCTGAAGGGAAGGGACCACTCGCCTATTCCAGCCCATTCTAGTATAGAATCAGTTACCTTTGTACTCCTCAAGGGCTTCTCTGGGATGGATTCTCGGGATGCAATTCAGTTGGTGTTGCTTGTCTTAAATTTTTAGAAAGGGGAGTTTCTGTGACTGAAAAGGAATTTGATTTCCAGCTGAGAGTGGAATTTTCTCATCTGCTAGTTGACTCTCTCCTCTTAAATGCCACTTACCCGCAGCAGGAACGAAGTATATTAAAAGTGGCAGAGAGACATCTTTTATTTGGTGCATACATTTTATTTGTATAATCTGTAATTTGTTCTGTTGTTCATGATAGCACTTGCTGTAGCAGTATTAAACCAAACTGAATAGAAGCATTTAGGATGGTGTAATCATATTTTTGACCCTGCTGAAAGGCTTTAATCCTTCAGTGCCAGACACTTGACTCTCAAGCCTGATGCACATTAGTAATAGCAATACCTTGATGGCATTATATGTTCAGCCCCTCTCCCGTGCATTAGGGCCTGCAGGGAAGCTCTGCTGTTCTCCTGTGTCTGCTCACAGGGAGCCGAGATGGACACAAGACACGAGCCGTGAGGTTCTGGTGGCACACGTGGTGTCTCAGTGTGCACATGGCATCAGCGTTATTAGGTCTGAAATCGTGTTCCTCATCTTACTGTACCTGTTGGAGTGACTAAATCTAAACCATTTTCTGGCTTCCTTTTCCATCGTGGCAGCGACTCTGTTCCATGACATGACCTGCTCAACAGCAGGTTCAGTGTGACATCAGCTTCCCTCATTTCTGTCCCCTCTGCAGCAAAGTACATCCAAGGGCTTCAAGGACTTCCAGCGCTGTTACAGGAACAACCCTCTTACCTGTGTGCTCACCAATTCCTGTGTAAAGCTCTAGAGTATCCCAGGGTTGATATTTTTGGGATATTATTGCTGGGAATGCTGCCACCACCTTTCTGCCCAGTAGGTTTCAGCCAGGTTAGTGTTCCCTGTGGTCAGGATTTGCTTCCTACCACAAGATTGTTTTGTTCATGTCACCGTGCTCCTAAGATCTGCCTCTTTCTTTTAAATAAACCAAAAACTCACAAAGTACCTCTATAAAGCCCTGCAAAATCTGTACTGTACTGAATCTGTATAATTTGTATTGCTGTATAAAAATTCAAATAAAAGCATTCAAACCTTCTAGGTTTTTGTCTTCAAATCTAAGAATTATTGTGTCTACAAGGATGAACTCAGCAGGATAAGAATGGGAAGCTTTGTGGCCATAGGGACGTTTGGGGTTAGTCTTTGCAAAGTTTACTTGGCCAAGGTTTTGTGAAGCACCCAGGAGTCCTGGCTGTGAGGTGACTTTCCACTGTGTGGTAGCAGCATTTGTTTTCCTTCAGCAGGAACGGAGCCACTCTTGGTTTCAGCCCAGAGAGAGCCAGTGTGCAGCTGGGGCAGGGGAGGAGGCAGCCCTTCCCCTTTGCCTGGGGAAAGGCTCATTCCACTACAGCAGAGAGAAGAGCTGTTTCTAGGTGTATACAAGACTATCTGGCACTACTTCAGCACATCAGAAAATTTCCTCCGATATGTGGCTTGCGTTAGAGCTGCCGTGAAAGTGTTGCTAAACAAATGGAATGCATTCTAATTCCAGTTAGTGGTTGGGATGAGACACGTGCTCATTCTGTCCCAAAGCAAGAGATGCTTGATGCTGGTGCACAGCAATGCTTGGCTCGCGAAGCTGGTGAGCTTGGAGCCTGTTGGAGCGCAGAAAACGTGTTGGAGCTTTCTCAAACCTTCCAGCATTGGGTGTGTTTGTGCAGAAGGTGAGGTTTAGATGATGCCCTGTTTTCCAGTGCTGGTTTCACTGCTGATTTTGTATCAGTGTTAGTCACAACACCTGATTCAAGCAAAGTCAGCTGGTCTTTCAGCAGCCCCCACCTTTATCTGAAAGAATGTAAATCAGCCCTCAGGGCATTTGGCTCCCCAGGGCCTAGGTAAGCTGGGCAGGTTAGAAGATGGGTTCTGATGAGTTCTCTGGACCCAAGAGGTCTCTCTGCAGGTCGTCAGCTTTGTATCAAAAGGTGAAAAAGTGGGTTAGGTTAACTGGTGAACCTGCCTGAAGGAGTAGGAACTATGTTATGGGGGGAAAACAAACACAAATTGAAAAGGGTGAGCTTTGAAAAGAACATGAACAGTGAAATTACAATGTAGTGTTTCTATAACTTATTGCAGTAGATAAAAACATGCTGCTCTTGTGTCTTTGACCTTTTGTCAAATCAGAAATGGTTTGCAGCAGCAGGTCTCGATGAGGCAGAGAGGTTACAGGAGGGAGAGGACAGACAAGGGTAGAGCCCGGTTTCCCAAGCTGGGTTTGGTGCCTGAGGGGTCATTTTGTGTGTGTTGAAGGGAGGTTGGTCTGGCCTCACGAAGAGCAGAACCTGTGGCTGTGCTGGAAAGTGCTGGAGTGAGGATTCATCCTGAACCTTTATATCCAGCCCTTCTTAGGAGAAATGTGGAGAAGGGAGGTAGGATCCACACAGAGGCGTGCGCTGCTGCAGTAATTAACCCCTAATCAAGGTGGTTGTCGTCTCCAGAGGGCTGATGCCTTTGAAGGGCATCACTCTGCCCAGGAGCTGTTCTGTCACACTGGGGTGCCTCTGCTGTGCTGCTCCTTGGGCACAGGAGCAGCTTCTGCCTGCTCTGGAGAGGCCGAGTGGTCCATCAGGGACAGTTTGGGGACTGACGTGAGGTGCAGCCCAAGCCAACCAGGGCAATGTCCACACCACAGCGCGGAGTCACCCTTGAAACTGTGACACTCACCAGAGAACCTGTGAGCAAATACGTGGCACCTTTTTAAGCAGTGGCTCTTCCTGATGAAATCGATTTTGGGTACAAAAGATGAACTTTAAATGTCTCCAGCATATTTTGAGTATCAGTTCTTCTATAAAGAACTCTTTAGCAAAACTTCTGTTGTCAGCTTACGTTTGAACATGTAAAAACCCTGCTATAAAGCTATTAATAAACTATATAATTGCTAAGACCTCTGATAGAAGTGCCAATTTTGTAACAACTCTTTTGGCAGTGAAAAAAACATTTCACATTTTGCCATGTCCTTTACACAGAGACCACACAGAAACCATGTGAGCAATTAAAAGCTGAGTCTGCCTCTTTTTATCTTTGGTTCAGATTATACTGATTTCAAGATAGGCTTCAGCACCTGGATTTTGTCTGGGAATGGCTCTGGAAGGTGCATTATTTTTGCATCTCAGGTTAGAATTGGAAGAGAGAAAGTCTATTTGTACGTACGGTGGATAATTATCTTACTGAAGTAACGTTTCCTCTCAAATCTCAACAGTCAAATTTCATCCCAGAGTTGCAAAAATTGTAACCTGTTGGCTCCTTAATCATTTTTGTGATGAAGAGTCACCTTCTCACACAGAGAGTTGGGTGCAGATGGCTGGTTGTGGCAGCTTCAGAGTGCCCTAATTTAAATATAATGAAATTCCCCTTTACTGAATAATTTACATGTAAGAGAGGCTTTGTAGAGCCTTAGTGAGAGCAGCTTGAAACGTTTTGTTTATGGTTGTAGTTCGTGCGCCCCGTGGCTCTTGCATTGTTGTTGCACAACCACGCATTCATGTGCGTGTGCAGGCTTCCCTAGTGCTGGAGTAGAATCCCTCTTTCATGGACTGCGGCAGGGCTTTAAACCAGTACATAAATTCCCTGTTGTTCATGAACCCTCCTTATTCCATTCAAGCACCAAAACGTTGAGGAATTCCTTTTTTTAAGAGTGCAGTGAAATTGTGCCTGCTGTGTGCAAACTGCCAATGCTGAAGCATAAGGACTGATTTTATTCTTACAGCCCTGGACAGGAGCTTGGGGTTTGGCCATTGGCAGTGGTGACCTCGAGCTATTTGCTGCCTTTGAAACTCGTTACCATCCTTTCCATAAAAGCTAAGAGAGGGTTTGCAGTTTGCTGTGCCTGCTTGGAGGTTTTTCCTCGCAGCACCTGCCGCTTCCAGTGCACAGCGTTATTCCTGTGAAGGCTCTTCGCTAAAATGAAGCCTGCACATTTTTGGGGCCCCATCTGAACCTCAAGGGAAGTGACCTCAGTGCCGTGTGTGGTTCCATGCTGTCCGAGCCTCTTCCTCTCCCCAGGGACAGCAGTGGCCCGGGTGGGTTTGTGCAGGCGTTGTCTCTCGGAGAGCCGCGAGAGGCTGCCTGGCCGGGCGGCGGATGTTGGGGTTAGTGATTCACAGGGCACAGGAAACCAGCAGCTGCAACGAGCCCTGGAGGAACCGGCTCCAGCCCCAGCAGCTGCCACCCAGAGGTGCTGGAGGAGCTGGGATACGCTGGGGAGAGCGGCTGAAGCGGAGGGTAAGGTGGGTGAGGGAGGGAGGGATGGGGAGAGGAAAGTGCCCGAAAGTGCTTGGGGCTCCTGTGGGGACAGTGGGGTGTCCCACTGAACTCAGGGGTCCCAGGTTAGACCTCAGTGACCCTTTAAAGAAGTTCAAGGTTGTCCCTGTGAAACCTCTCTGAGAAGCACCATGGTGGATGTTCCCTCCTCACTGCTGCTCCTGGCCATCACCAGCTCCAAGGTAGGAATTACCAACTCTCTCTTCTCAGCAGCATTTCGACCCCTCTGGACCTGAGATGAGTCCATCCCACACAACCAGGATTGCCTGTTTTACAGTACTGTTCTTCACAACTCCTTGTCCATCTGCTGGTGGAAGCGTGGGTTTAATTACATTATTTCTGCATTCACATCTTCTAAAATCTTCTGGAAGATTCAGTCTGTGCTGAGCTTCCCTCATCCCTGCATGGACCTTCTTCTGGCTCCTGCCTGCAGCTTCTGGGACTGCTGCAGCCCACGCTGCTGCAAAGCCCAATCCTTAAAAATAGCTGATTCAAATGGGTTTTCCATTGATTTCAGAGCTGACTGGCATCATGGATATGAATGTATTTATTTTACTGCATGTAAGTGCTTGAAATAACTAATTCTAGATAGAGATTTGGTTTTGCCTCAGTTTTCTATTGTGTGATCAATGTAATATGGGCCATGAGGCAGATAATTTAGCAGAAGAGGATAATTTCAGGAGAATCTTGTGTGAGATTGGCTCATTTTCATGGTTCTGGAGTCTGTAGTTACCCAGGGCTTGCCTGTATTGCTAACACGGCATTCCCTGGGCTCCCAGTGGAAGTGAATGATGCTGTGAGGCTTCGATGCTGCCTGGAACAGGGAAGTTACAAATACAAGATGTGTCTATGAGTTACCTCCTTGTGCCTCCATGCCTGTTGTGATTAGGGTTTTGCACCATATTTTCCACCCAAGGTTTTTTAAACGCATTTTCCAAAGTCATCATCTATGTGAAAGTTGGTTTATCGATTCTAATTTTCCCTTTTTATCATGTGTTCTACTGAAATGCATCTATTGGCATAAAAGCCTGATCTGCCTGAATGGCTGTAAAATCCCCAGACTTTAGCTCTATGGCAGCAGCTTTCCTAAGGAGCCTGACACTGGCATAAATCTGGTAGGAAATGAGATGTGCAGACCTCTGGAAAGGAGCTTTTCTGAAGGCTCAGCGCTGGTCATTGAAGTGGTTCCAGCCACAGGAGCTTCCTTGGTCTGAGACTTGAATTTCTGAATTATAGGACTTTCTGTGGCAATCTGTGCCACACAGGCAAACAGAAAGTGGAGTTGCTTTTCTTAGACACGTTAGAGACATTGAGTCAAGCTGAATATTGCATCTGTTCACCAAGTCAGTGTGCTGAATTTCATATGGTGAGTCTTTAAATACACTCTCCACTTCATATTTCATACCAGTGACTCATCCTACCAGCCTAAATTAGAATTAATTTACTGCAAACTGGTGCAGACCACAAAACTTTCTGGAGGGGAGAGAAGGTGACTGGTTTATATTTGGCCTTTTGGGCATATTAATTGGGATTAATAGATAGAATACATAATATAAATATATTCTTTTACTCTTTATCTTGCGTTGTGAACTCAGAGGTGGGCTTGACGTCTGCAAAGGGCTAAAACGTCTTCATCAGAAATTCTCTCATGGAAAAGCAGGCGTTGCTGAGGCCACATCTACACATTCCTCACTCTCCTGGTTTCTTAGCAAAAAGTTAAAGTTCACTTTAAGTGCTCTTGCAGGTTTTTCTAGTGAGCTTTGTGCCTCTGCTGCTTTTGGGAAGTTCTTGCAGACTTTCCATCCGTTAGGAATTTCAATTCTAGCCTGTGCATATCCAGCTTATATCCACTCATTTTACAATCCAGAATTGCCTTATTTCAATTCAAAAGTTTTTCTCACTTTGTTGTGCTGCTCTTGGACAGATGGACATTGAATGTCCATGTCCTCTTACTCTCCATTTCAGTGGAATTAAAAGCAGGAAACCTTTTAGTCTTCCTGGATAAAAGCACCTCTCCTTCCCTTGGATCTTCATAGTGAGCCTTGTTACTGGGGTGAATCCTTAAATTAGGACTGACAAGACCTGGCACAGAGTAGATAAGCTTTTGCAAGTTCATTCATATTTCCAATTTTTTTTTTTTAGTAAGAAAAAGCCTGTCTCCTTGATTGCTAAAAATATCTGAGGCCAGAGAAGGAGCAGCCCCTGTTTGGGAAGACGAGCTTCCCTCTCTGAAGGAGACCGCAGCTGTATCCAGACTCCAGTGTGTTCCTCTCCCAGGAACGGCTTGTCTGGAGCAGCTGCTCCTGGGGGATTTGTGGGGTCGTGGTGCTCAGGGTGCCATGGTTCCACCGGCTTCCTCAGCACAAAAAGGGGAAAAGCAGGCAAAAGGAGAAGAGAGAAGTGTATGAGCAGAACAGAGCATCGCGGCACTGTCTGAGTGTCACTCCTAAACGACATGGGCACCTGTTTTCTCCCTGAGTTTGGGTTTGGCACCTTGAAAGCAGGGCTGGCCATCCATGAACTCCACATGCTCTTCTGTGCCACCTCTGTGGCTCGAGTCTATTGGTTCTCCTCTCCAGCTCCCCAAGGCAGAGCGCAGGGAAGCACATGCAGCCTTCCAGATATTTTATTTATATCCTGCCAGCCGTGAGTAAGTGCTTCCAGCCTTCTGCTTGTCATAAATCTGTTTATCACCTCCTTCTGTCAGCTCCTTACCAGAGCAGGGCTTGTACCAAAAGAAGGGATTTTCCATGAACTTGGGTATTTAGGGAGCACAAACGATCTCCAGGCTGATGGTGTGTGTGTGACTTGAGGGCTTTCTTGAGGGATGAAGCTGTGATGGGGTGAGACACACCATGTCCTGTTCATCAGCCCCTCAAATAACCACTTTTTGTGTCCCTGGTGAGTGGGGGCTGAGGAGCAGCCAGGTTTTGCTGCCTCACTGCCCACCACCGAAATAAAACTAGCTCTGGAAGGGAGAAGGTGGCCTGCCATGCAATGGGACAAACTAGGTCAGTGCTGTCAGGTGCCTTCCGCTCTGCCTTGCCTTCACTTTAAAGAAAAAAAATTATTAAAAAAAAAGGAAAAAAAGCCAGAAAATCCACAAACAAAGTAGCAGCATTGCAGCCCTTTGTATTTTGGTCACCAGCAGTGGGCCAACTTCCCTCAGCTGCCTCTTGGAGATGCTTTTGAGATGATCCACAGCTCATGATTTCCATGGGAGATGCTGAGCTAAGGAAAAATGATGGGAGAAACCACATGGTTTTGACTAGGCTCTTTTGGGTTCTGGTCCTGCACATCTGGGGTGGGTGCGTGGAGGTCTGGGCACTTAAGTTTAGAACAACTAGTCTCATCTTCTTCAGAAAGTGCTGCAAAAAACTGTGCAGGGAAAGAGAGGCCTCTGGGGGCCTATAAAGGGCAAAGCCATGGTGGAGCAAGTGCTGGTAGCTGCCAGGTCCTGGAGAGCCCAGGGAACCTGGAATATCATAGGAACAAGCCCAGTTTGTTCCCAAGCAAAGGTCTCAAAGCACTGTTGAGGTCACTTCTGGGCAGCCAGGTGGTGTTTGGGAACCACTGAGAAGATGCTGACACCAAACCCCTTCAGCCACTGCTCCTGGCTCTGCTCAAGGTCTGTCTGGGTGGAAATGAGAGACTTCCCTTCCTCTCTTGTCTCTGCACCACGCTGATTTACACCATGATTATTTTCACTATGCCCTGATAATTGGGGCCCTGGCACAGGACTGAAGCTTCAGTGACAAACTGGACCACAAACCTCCCACCAACACGCTCAGCTGCTGTCCCGAGTGCCTGGCAGGGACAGGAGGAGGTGGCTCAGCCCCCACAGGCTCAGCTGCCATAGGAAGCTTTGGGTTTTCTCCGATGTGAACAGGCTGTCAGAGCAACTTCCGAACTTCTGCAGAGTTTGGGCAGAGAAATGTTGTTTATTCCACTTTAATCAAGCAGAGGCAGAAGGCGCTGAGCAGGGCAGAATCAAGCTGCTGCTCTCTATTGTCTGCTACTGGCATTTGTTTTGTTATTTTGAATTATTTTAATTATCAATTGCTATAATATATCTTTCCTCCTCTATTCACCAATATAATTCAGGCTTAAATTGTAATAAGAGAGGTTAAAGGTAGGCAGCAGGAAAGCTTCCTGCCAGACAGAGCGATGATGGCCTTTGGCACGTTGAAGTGTCTCCATCCCTAGGGAAAAAAAGAAAGCTTATTAAAAACAGAAATAAATTAAAATAATCTGTAACTAAAGAAAATCTGTTCCTGGGGAATAGGAATGGGCTAAATGATCCATCTCAGTGCCAGCAGGCTGCTTTCTGTGATATTTGCAGGATGTTTTGTATTTTAAAGGAAGAAGTTGAAGCCAAATAATGGTGATCGTTAAAAAATGTTAGCTGCTCTTTGTGAAAAAGCCTGTCGTGGAAAGGAGGGGAAGAGCCGGTGGCTGAGCCAGCTCAATGCAGAAAAAGGCGTGGGGAATTTAACGCTGGAAGTCACTGTGAGCTGCAGGAAAGAGCCAGAGCACACTGTGCAAAGGTCCTGACCATTCAAATATTGCCGAGTGCCTCCCTTTCGCCCTCTCTTCTGTCTATTAAAGAATTACAGTCTGCTGCCAGCATTTGATGGCAGCAGAGCGGGTTTGGGGGTTGGAAATAAGCAGTTCGGAGCGGTGCGGGGAGGGCATCGCCCCGCTGCCCCTCACGCCACCGAAAGCCCCGTCTGCCCCTCGGCAGCCTCCCAGCTCCGTGCGGCTGTGAGGGGGGTGAAAGCTCTCTGAGGGATGGCCCCACATCCCCGTGCCCCCACAGCTCACGGGGTGCCCTCGCCGCGTGTTCCAGGCTGGATTCGGCCGGGCCATGGCGCAGCTGGAGCTGTGGGCGGCCGCGGCGCTGATGCTGCTCGGGGCGGCCGTCAGCCTCTGCATCAAGTGCCAGCTCTCCGGTAAGCGCTGCCCGCCCCCTCGGAGCCCTGCCCGCCCGGCTTTCCGCTTGGAATGTCCCTCCCTGTGGATCTGCTTCTGCTCAGACCTTGTGGGGGTGCTCCCACAGCTGGAGGGGGGAAGGAGCACCCAAAACTGCAGCCCCCCTTCCCTGGGGCAGGTGTAACAACACTGAGGGCTGCAGATCCCTCTGCATGGTCATCGTGGTGGGTGGCTTTGGGACTCCACCAACTCCAGTTACACAAAGCCTGCAGAGGGTCTGGGACAGAAGGGAACCTGGAGGATAAATTCATACAGAGAGTAGATTGAGCTCCCGGCGGGGTTTGAGCCCCTCCCTGAGCACTGGGTGGGTTTTAATGGGGGAAAGGCTGCAGTTTGGGGTTTGGGGACAGGGCTGGCTGCTTTGCTTTGCGGGGTTTGAGACAAAACCCGCAATTTAAACATAGTTTCACCCGGCCGGGCTTTCCTCTTGGAATGTCCCTCCCTGTGGATCTGCTTCTGCTCAGCCACCTACCAGCTTTGCCCTTGTGGGGATGCTCCCACAGCTGGAGCGGGGAAGAGGCTCTGCCACAGAGCTGGGGGGGAAGGAGCACCCAAAACTGCAGCAGCCTTCCCTGGGGCAGGTGTAACAACACTGGGGGCTGCAGATCCCTCTGCATGGTCGTCGTGGTGGGTGGCTTTGGGACTCCACCAACTCCAGTTACACAAATCCTGCAGAGGGTCTGGGACAGAAGGGAACCTGGAGGATAAATTCATACAGAGAGTAGATTGAGCTCCCGGCGGGGTTTGAGCCCCTCCCTGAGCACTGGGTGGGTTTTAATGGGGGAAAGGCTGCAGTTTGGGGTTTGGGGACAGGGCTGGCTGCTCGGCTTTGTGGGGTTTGAGACAAAACCGCAATTTAAACATAGTTTCAAAAAGTTTCATCAAAACCCTGCTGCAACTGCCGCTTGCTGCCTCCGCTGTCCTGCTGTGCTGAAGAAGTTTTGTGAATGTATTTTATTGGCTTTCTGATCTCTGACTCCCAAATCATCCTTTCTAAAAGCTTTTTTTCCCCTTGTCTTCTAGCTACCAAACGGGAGGCACAGCTGAATGACCGGAGGAGCCAGTAAGTTGCCTTTCCCCATCATGTTTCTCCCCCAGACAACTCACCCAGGATGAGCCCCAGAGCCAGACCCAAGCTGAAATCTGGGTTTATACAAAATAAAATAATGCCAGGATGGGATGCAAGGCAGTGTGCCCCAGCCCAAGGTGCTGCTGAAGGGGCAATGCCTTTACAGAGAATAATCCAAAATAAAACTGAAGCTCTGGCTGTGATGTCATTGAATCATTAACTAGTTGGAAAAAGGTCTGGGAGAGAAGGGCAAGATCTTATCCTGTTCTGTTGTGCCCTGAGATGAGATAGAAAGGTTATTTACTTCATAAAGAAGCTCCTGCCCTTGGCTGGTGCTGGTTGGACCCTGTTCCAGAGCAACCACTGACCTGCAGCACGAGAAATGAAGGAAATGCAGCGTACATGCATGCACTGCCCCTTATTTCCTTCAGTGACAGACAAACCACAGTAAATGATGTTTAAAAAAAGAAAAGTTGGGTTGTAAGCTTTGTTACAGGAGCAAACGAGGTGCAACAGGGCTCTGCAAAGGCCTCCAAAGGGTTTGGGTGTTTGTTTCTGTGGGGAAAGGCTCCGGAGCGATCCATTGCAGGCTGGTGGAGCAGCCACGGAAGGCTCCGTCCCCCACAGGCTCCATCCCCCACGGACTCTTGCTGAATTGTCCCAACTTCTTGAAATTTACACCTGGATTAGGTGGTTTGGCTTCAGGTTTGTGGTGTTGCGTGCTCTTTTTAGAGGTGTGGTTTGGGTGCCTTGCAAGCAAAGTGGTTTGACTCCGTGTCTGGGTTTTCTGACAGCTCTCCTGCCAGCCCTGGGCCATGAATCCCAGCTGGATATGGGGCAACCCCAATGAAAAAGGGGGAAAGGGTTCCCAAAATTGGAGTTAGTAAGTGCCTGTGTAGAAACACCTGCAGTACAAAAGGTGTTGAATTCTGTCATGCACTGAAAAGCAGCTCTCCTATTAACTAAAAAGTAAAGAGGTTATTGGGCATACGTTATAACTGACAATGTTATTTTATTCATGTTGATGTTCAGGGATGGTGGGAGGGGCAGAGGCAGCAGTGGAGGTGAAACAGTGCAGTTTGAAGCCATTACATGCATGAATATCAATTTTTTTGTGCATAAAAAGGCTCTTCCGGCCTTTGGTGACTGAAGCATCAGAATGGGAATTACCCTAAATGATGTTTTCCTCATCCCTGGATCCTTCCCTTAGCTGATGTTGGCTGCTCTACCAGTGGTCCAAAACCACATCTTGCCTTTACAGGACCAAAGAAGGGTCCAAGAAGATGCTCCCAGCATGACATGGGGCCTGCATGACCTGCTGAGCGATGCAGCTTGGCATGTCACAGAGCCCAGCATGGTGCTTTCTGCCCTCCACCACCACTCAGGCCTCTTGTATCTGTTTTCCTTGTCAAAAACCCCAAAATTCAGCTGAGGTTGTACTGCTATTTTTTCCAGGCTCGAAAGCCAGCAGAGATTTGAGGTGATTCGATCCCGTACCAGTGAGTATGAGCATTGCATGTGGCTCCTGCCTTGTGGTGTGGTGGCTCTGCGTGCACAGAACAGGGGGAAAGTAACATTCAAAGGGTCCCCTTGAAGGCAGGCCATGAAATGGTGAGACCTGGATTGTCCAAGCCACCTTAGATGCTTCTAGGTATCCGAATTCTGAGCTCTAGGGAAAAAAATGCCCTTTGCATTGAAAATAATTCACTAAATGATGTCGTTGAAAAGCGACACCTCAACTACTGGGGCTCTTGGAACCATGCTGTGCACCCTGTGAAAATGAAGGTGTGGGTGATAGGAGTGACTCATTCTTCATCCCCCCTCACTGCTTCCTGCAGCAGGTTTGGTTCAGCACTGAACTTTTGAGTTTTATATCACAACAAGCAACTGCCAGGCCCCTGCGAAATGTGTCCGTCTGCAGATGGCTCTGCCCTGCTCAGGACTCTGCTGGGTCCAAGCCCCTTAAGCCTTCTACAAGTCTCTCTTTCATCCCAGCCCAACCACAGCTCCTGACTGCACCTGGCAGTGTGGAGGGAGGGGAATGGCCCCCGAATCCAGTGGGTTTGGGGAACGACAGGCAACAAGGCAGCAGCGGGGATTGTAGCTTCCTCCAGCGAGTGTTTGCAAGCTCTGTGGTCTACACCAGCTTTTTCTCTAGTTGTTTCCTGTTTTGACCATTTTGACCATTCAAGGAACAATTTGGAAGCTTTTAGGATGCTTTAGGAAAATGCTTGCCAGTCCCAGGGATTGCTCTCTGGTGGATGTTCTGTGCTCTTTGAAATATATGCTGCTGCCATAATAATAAACATGATTTTTTTTGTTGTTGTTGCCAGCTGCAACCCGAAGGCTGGAAAAAATAAAGGAACCTGAAAACTTATCAATAGCAAGGTAGGAAAAAACCCAAATAAAATCTAGCTCTAGAGCCAAGGTTGGATGAAGTTGACCCAACATACGTGAACATTTGGGATTGAATTCTGGGCCTTATAGCTGTGGCTTGGGCTGTGTTTAGAATCAAAGAATAGTTTGGGTTGCAAGGGACCTTTCAAGGTCATCTAGTCCAACCCCCTGGTGAGGAGCAGGGACATCTTCAACTTGATCAGGTTGCTTCATTTATTGATGGTCAATAGTATGTTTAGACTTTTTCTGGATTTTCTTCAGTCTGACTGCGTTCTTCTGGCAACTGATTAAATCAAACCCAGGAAAGTGAGCTGTGGCTATGTATAATAGATACATCATGGAAAAGAAATGGCCATTACTCACTTATAAGCAGTTTAGTGTGATAAATCCCCTTCTCCCCATCACCAAAACCCCCAGTAACTACACAGCCATGATAACTCTGCTGCAGTATTCAAGCACAGTTATTCCCGTCTTGGGATTTTGCCCCAAATTCTTAATCTCCCCTTGCTCTGTGTGTGTGCTTGATAACCTTGCAGGGAGGTTTCATGGATGGTCCTTCTGATAATGTGTAACTGCTGGCAGGGTTTCTTCAGACCTGGGATTTTAGGTCTCTTTTCTCTCTTTCAGGAAAGGCACTGAAGAGCTCAGTGCTTCCCGTCACACTGGATATGGTGAGCAGCTTCCTGGGACAGGCACAGATGCAATGAATCACAGAATCACCCAGCAGTTGGAAGGGACTTTAAGGATCATCTCCTTCCAACCCCCTGCCATGAGCAGGGACACCTTCCCTTAGACCAGGTTGCTCCAAGTCCTGTCCAACCCGGCCTTGAACCCTTCCAGGGATGGGGCAGCCACAGCTTCTCTGGGCCGCCTGAGCCCGGGCCTCACCACCCTCACAGGAAAAAAATCTCTTCCCAACATCCTATCTAACCATGTCCTCTGGCAGTGGGAAGCCATTCCCCCTTGTTCTGTCACTCCTGGCCCTTGTCCAAAGTCCCTCTCTGCTTTAGAAGGAGCTCTAAGGTCTCCCCAGAGCCTTCACTTTTCTAGGCTGAACAACCCCAGGTTTCCCAGGCTGTTTCTGGAGCAGAGAGGCTCTGACCCTTGGAGCATCTTTGTGCACTTCTCTGGATTTGCTCCAACAGGTCCCCGTCCATCTTAATTTGGGTCTGTCCTGGGTCTGAGTTTAAAGCCTAGTGCTCATCCTGCTGTGGCTGACTAGTCCTGGCTAGAGCCACAGGCACAGATTGTTTAAAGTATCACCCCTGGCTGTCCCAGTTCATGCACCCTGGAGTCTCCAGCCTTGCAGCCACGTCCCCTGACCTCAAAGCTGAGTGGGGGTAGAGCTGCTGGTGCTGAAATACTCGGTGCCTCCATCGTCAAACTGCTCCCATCACTCAGCTTCAGTTCATGTGTAATGTGCCTCTATCTTGTCCCCAGGGAGCAGGGACGAGTCCAGGTACCAGAATTTCCTGGCAGGTAAATGCTGCATCCCTTTGTCTGGGGGTTTGGGAAGGAAGGCTGCCGAGGGGATGGGAGGTCCCAGGGGATGGGAGCTGGCAGGAGCACACAGGCAGCCAGCACCGCAGTTGGCAGAGCTCTGGCTTGGTCAATTTAGAGATTGCTTTGTAAGACACACACTGATCTGATTAACGGGCAGAGCGGAGGGGACGGATGCTCCCGAGGCCCCTGCTTCCTCCTGGGGCAGTGTGAGCTGGCGCTTGCCCTAAGAGGATTATTGGTTTGTGGGGCTGTGCTCTCCTTTCCCAAGCCAGGGAGCATATTCCCCATCTCCCTGCCAGCTGGCAGGATGTGTCCATGAGGAGGGGTGAGCTGGGGTTTTCTCAGGACCCAGGGTGGATCAGGGCCACCTCCCCATGCTCCAGCCACCTGGCTCTGCTGTGGACAGGCTTCGGGCTGTGCCAGGGCTGTGTGGCTGCTGGGGATGTCGGCTGTGGCTGTGCTGGGAGTTTGTCCAGCTGTGCCCAGGGATGGCTGTTCAGGTTGATGCCATGGTGGGGTGCTGACAGCAAATCCTTGTTCTTGCAGAGAACTGCCTGCAAGAAGATATTACCTATGTGTAAGTACCCCGTGCTGCCGCCAGCACGGTCGAGTGGAGCCATACTGGTCCCAGTGCTGTCCTGGTGCTCCCATAGCTCAGCCTGGGAAGCCTGTGCCAGGCAGGAGGAGCTAACAGTGCTGCTCTTCTCACAGGGAGCCCATATCTCTGGATTACTGCTATGATTACTTCGAACCACCCCGTGGCAGGTCTCCAGGCAAGCAAGGTGGGTTCCTTCATCCAGCCTGGCTGTTCCTTGGCTCCAGGGAGCTCCTGAGACTGTTCTTGCTGAGGTCTGTGTATGGCCCAAAGCAAGTGTGAGTCTAGGAAACACATTCTATAAAAGAGTGTAGCAGAGCTGTGGGGCTTGAGGGATGTCCAAGCCCCCATCAGTCCATCTGTTGCCTATAAACAGGAGAGCCCAAAACCACTGGTGTTTGTGCTCCTGTGGGAGTGACCACCCAATTCCACTGCACTGGGGTACCCCATTCCTTGGTCACTACAGGCTGTCACAAAGATTAACAATTTTTTAGCTAATCTACATTTCACTGTGGGAAACAGCCCCCTCCTGCAGGTGCTGAGGGATTTTCCCACATCACTTACACTTCCTTAGGTCCTTTGTCATTCCTCTTTCTTCTCTCCATCAGAGAAAGATGAGGATTCCTATTCCTATGAAAATGTCACCATTGGAGCGTCTCAGGGCCCCGATCCAGGTAAGTGTGTTGCTGTCATGGTTTGTGTGTGTCACACAAAGTGCAGAGAAGGAGGGTGACCTGCTTAGCCAAGAGAAACCTGCTTGTTCACAGCTCAGCTCTTCCCACCAGCTCTGTGCCACGGAGCTGGCACGCAGGAGCTGCTGCACACACAGAGCAGGCCTGGAGCATTTCCCCTTTCCGCAGGAACATGCACATGGTGATACCTCCACCCTGATCCCTTTGACTTGGTGGTTTCTGCAGCAATTCAGGAGCTTTGGGGTCTGCATCTCTAGGTTTTTAGTGTTGTTAGAGCCAGGCTGATCATGGTTCTAGACCCTAGCTCAGGCTTCTCACCAAATCCAGCACAAGAAGGCTGCAGCCAGGAAGCTTCTGGAGGATAACACTGGACCACAGTGTCCCTTCAGGGCTTCCAGCATCAGTCCTGGGATGTTGCAACCAAAATAGGAAGTCAGTTTGGTTTCCTTCTGTGAGCTAACACAGGCTTTCTGCACTGCTAAAGCCTGCCCTGCTCTTGCCTGGCTTTGTGCAGAGTGATTAGAGGAGGCAGGAGCAGCAGGGACCTGTCTGATCCCCATCCGTGCCTGCAGATATCCAGGCACGTGGCCAGGGCTGGAAAAATGATGAGGCAGAATCAGCAGATCCGTGCTGGCTGGAAACTCAGCCACGTGCACGGCGCAGTCAGGGCACGGTGCTAGGAGAGGGGTTTCACAAGGGCCCCTTTTTAGTCCTTTTGCTGTTCAGTATCGTCCTGTTCAAACTCTTCCTTGTCACAGATGACACTGTAGACTATGAGAACAGCATGGCAATACACACATGGAAACTCCAGCAAGGGCAAGGTACGTTCTCAGCTGTTATTTGCTGTTTGGGGATGGGGCTCATGGGCACTGCCTGGTGCACTAGGCCAGTACAGACCACGCAAGGGCAATGCAGCCATCACCCCTGTCTTGAGTTAATTTTTTCCCCAATTGTCCTTGATAAATATCCAAGGCAACGTGCAAATTGCTACACACTCATGTAACTGAATGCTGCTCTGTTGGGACATGGTGTTTCTTGTACTCGAAAGGCCACCATTTGGGTGGCTGTGCCTAAACCTTGACCATGGGATGCTACAGAAAAATGTTGCTCTTCAGATCTTATATCCTCTTACATTTGAGGCTGCTGCAGCCCAGGCGCAGCCGTGTAATATCCTGTGACACAGAACTCTGTGCACACACCCAGTGGGTCTGCCCTTGTCTCTCCTGCTGTAATTGGGGATCTTGTTTCTCAAAATGACCTTTTAACTGCAGTTTAATCTAATGTGTGGCTTCCTGTGAGGCATGGGGGGAGTTCTGGCCTGGGGGCTTTGTGCCTCTGGTGTGAAAGTTGCCGAAGCAAACTGATTCCTGTTTGCACACTCTCTAGATTAAATCTCTTTTGGCTCTGAAGAACTGCCCAGAGTGTTTGCAAATTTGCTGTGATCATTTTTAAGCCTCTTCAAGGAGACCTTGACACTGATCTGAGTTTCCTTAGCCCAGGCACAAAAACATGTCAGCACTAAAGGCTAAATATTGGCAGGACACATGGTGTGTCAGTGGTCTGTGTGTTTTTACATCAACCCACTCACCGAGAGTGCTTCCCATCCTCACCCACAGCCCCGCTGACAGAACGCCTGGATGATGAGCCAGACTACATCAACACGGGTCCTGCTGTGTCAGGCTCTGCCCTGCTGTCAGAGAAAAGGTAGAAACAGAGTAAATGGTTGATATGTTAATGTAGGGTAGAAGGATTTGGTGCATGGTGTTTATTTAGGGGTGGGAGGATTCGGTTTATGCCAAAGGGAGTTCAGCTGGAGCTCTGCCCTTGCTGGCAGCACGAGCACAGCGGCCCACACGGGCAGGGGAGGAGCGTGAGGAGCCTACCCTGTGCAGTGCCACATCTCTGGCTGATGCCAAGCTGACTGACATGGACCACGGAGACAAATTTGTCCAAGTCCATGTCCCAGCTCCAGCGCTGCCCTCCTCCAACGGGCGCAGGAAATCCGAACTGCTCCGGAGCAGCTTGAGAGAGCGCTGCTACATGCTGTGCACAGGGACACCCAGAACCCCTGCTCTGAGCAGGGATTCCCTCAGCTGAGCCCTGCCTGCTGTGCTAAGACCACATATCTTGCCCCATTATCAGCACCAACCTGCTGCTGATAAAGAATTACTCAAGGCAGATAAAGAGAGAGCTGCAGAAAGGCTGCATGACACTGAGGGACAGTGAATGATGTGCTGGTTAGTGCTGGTCACACTGCTCCAGGCTGGACTGGGACTCCAGCTGGGAGATGAACTGGGACCAGTATCACTCTCCTTGTTGTGTTTTTACCTTGGGCACCTACAGAGACCCAGTGGGATTGTCCTTATGCCATGTGTCAGCTGTTCTAGTTGTATAGGGTTTTATATTCCCCAGACTGTAGGCACCAGCAGTGGGCAGACTCCCAAAAGGGGATCTTTCTGAAGCCTTGCAGAGTATTTAAGATTTGCCCCCACCATGCAAAGCACAGTCATCCTGTTCTGCACACTAGGACATTTGCTTCTGCCGGATGTAGCTGGACATGGAAAAACCCGGCCTGAGAAACCTGACCCCACCATAGCTTGCTGCCTGGCATGTGTTTGCCATTATAATGATGCCCCTGCTGGAGCCTTTGCTAGCAGAGTAATATTCTGAAATCTCCGTGTCCAACCAAAAAATGCCAGCGGAATTTCTCCACCAAGGGAGGCTGAATTGAGAAATGGGCTCCTGGTGCCTCTGTGCCTCCTGCTCTGATCAAGGATCATCCTCCAGGAGCACAACTGGGGTTTCTGCTTAGACATGGGCATTTTGTAGCATAAGTCACTACTAGTCCCTGGAAACAAAATGTGGCAGGCAGCAGAGTTAAGTTGAAAGCAGGGATTAAAAGTCAGTGGACTCACTGTTTTTTCTCCTCTTATTTCAAGTATTCTGCATAAAGTCTGAAGAAATCTTTTGCTGAGCTCTAAGAGTGCCCCCAGCGAACATGCATACAGGGAGAAGGGAGATTTCCACCCCTCAGTGAAACCTCTTCTCCAAACTGTGCCTGCAATGACGTAGAAGGGGTGTTACTGAAAGGAAGAAATGCACTGCTTGAAGCCCCACAGAAGTCCAGCTGCAAACCGGCAGCTGGAGAAAGCACTCTGCCACCAGCAACTACAGGAAAGCCCCAGGCTCTTCATCCCAGCCTCATTTCCCTGCACGTCCACTTGAAGATGGCCAGTCTGGGCAATGCTTTCTCCTGTCAGGCATGAAATGAATCCTTAACTTGCTGAGCAGTAATGCAGCCAGCTACTTAATTTGTCAGGGTGACTCATGCACAACGGTATTAAGCCATAGGGATTACATTCTGATTTAGCTCCTATGCTCTCCTATAGAAGCAGTTTCCTACGTGAGAGGAACTGGCAAGGCAGAGGTTGTGTTTATAACAGCAGTGGTTGTCTGGAGCTGAATGAGATTCCAACCTGTTCACAAAAGCTAAAGAGGATTAAATGCCTGCCTTATCCATGGATTGTAATTCACGATATTGGTCTATGGCAGTTTTCCTCACGTGTCAGTATCTGTTTTATAATGATACAAAGAACCGGCAGCAACTGTGAGGGTCGGATCCACAGCCACCAGCCTCAGAAACTGTACCAGTCCCTCGGTATGGCTGTAGGAACATCATCCCAGAAACAGAATCCCTATCACCTGAGCCCTGCTGCACAGATCCGGCACTTCTGGAACACTTATTTATTAAAACTGAAAAGCTTCCAAAGAAAATGGGATGTTTTGTTATGGTTTGCAATGATAGATGTCTACATGATCAGGTGACACAGAAATGGGTGGACATGAGGTGACATGGAGTGATGTGCAGGATCTTATGGGGAGAAAATGCCTTAAAAGTCTTCTTCCTCAAAATCAGATCAGAAAACTGTGTTTCGGGAAAGAACACAGCCCACAGTCATGGTGAGTGAGCAGAGAAGGGGAGCTGAGGGTTAGAGAGCCGTGGAGTGGGAGAAGGGATGTCAGGCACTTCCTGCTCAAATGGCTTGGCTCTAATTTTAGCAGAGTCACCGAGAGAGACCACAGGTGCCTGCCGTGGTGTAGCTGCAATGGTGGGTGGGTTGGACTCTGGCTCAGGAGGTTTGCTAGTGGCTCCTACAAATGCTACCAGTTTCCACAGGACTTTTACAACAGAGAAAATCTAGTGCCCTTCAGGGATGCACACAGGCAGGGAGCTACAGCCTGGTTTTCTGCTCACCCCGGCCCAGCTTCTCCTCACACCCTCAGCTTCCCTGATGGTCAAATGCTCTGCAAAAAGTCTGCACAGGTGCATGGCAGCAGGGTCCTGTGAGCCAGAGGCACACACAGGGACAGCCTGTGCCAGCTCTGCACAGGCTCCCAGGCAGGCAAGGGGTGCTTTTGTCACTGAAGTTGTGCCTGTACCTCACAGGGCTGTGAGACTGTTGGAATTCATCCGCAGCACCTGAAGAAGCTCCCGCTTTCCATGAAGTGCTGCAGACTGTGGATTGTTCACTGCGAGGGTGAGCTCTTTCTGGTGATGTTACCCACTGGTGATTCATCTCCCAACCAAGGGAGCCATTCATGAGTAAGAGATTAACAGCAGTGACAGATCTTTGGCACGCAGCAACAGATCCAGCTGGAGATCTCCCAGGAAGTTCTAGGCATTAGGTCAGTGCACGGTCAGAACATGAAAATAAAAGATTCACTGCTCTCCTCATTAAGCAGGGATGCAGATTACACCTATCAGATTTTCTTGGTACAAGGTTCCTCCATTGCCAAAGTCTGAGTTTGAAAGTTGTGGAGTCAAAGCAGGCAGGGCAGGAGCTGGACGTGGAGAATCTTCCCTTCACTCACTGGGCGTTTGAGCAAATCCCCCTTTGCAGCTCTCCAGAGCAGTCAGCTGTAGTGAGGGGTAAATCCATCCTTAGCTCTGTAAAGCTTCTGGAGCACTTCTCAGCCAGTCACCTCATTACACTGGAAGGTATCCAGGGACTGTTTCAGGAACTCTCATCAATGTTATTAATTTTTATTAGTATTTGTTATTAGTCGTGCTCTGAACGACCTCACGGTTTTTCTTTGCAGTGAGTATGGATGTGTGTGTTCACTGACACGCTGTCCTTTTGGGACTGGATTTAGGTGTGCAAGGACTTCTGGTCCTCAACCAGAATTGCCAGACACTGTGTTGTTTGAACCTAATGCAAGGAGACTTACATCTCCCCTGGGTCCACCTCTCTCTCGTCACATTAGGTAGGCAGTCAAGTGAGAAATTCACTTCCTGTTTTCAATTTAAGATGCTTTAGAAAAGTAGTTCTGGCACTGCTGGTGCAGCTCTGAAATGGAGCTGGGGAGCCTGTGCTACGTCTGGAAAGCAGCAGCTTTGCACTCAGAAGGGGAACAAACGCCTCTGGAGAGCAGGTGTCGGTGGCCTCTGGGATCAATACTCGTCCTCTTCTTAGGAAAAGTGAGCATGATTATGTCCCCCCAGAGCTGGAAGGGATTAGCCCAGAGGAGAGTCTGCTCCAAAGTGGAGCTGTGAAATGCAGCTACTGACTATAGTTGAGAAGAAACCCTCTGAAAGCAGGTAGGAACAGGAACCATGACCCTCCATGTTCCTCACCCTTCCACTGGCACCACTGCTGTGGGCTGGCACATCCCACAGGGTAAGGACTGGCCTTGAGTCAGCCAAAAACTGTGTTTGCTGGTTTATGAAACATCCATGGTAACACCTCTTCCTTCCCCATTCAGCAATGAGCACATTTAATGAGAAAGCAAAGACAGAGTAGGCTGGCTGTGATGTGCAAAGGAAAATTAACCTTATTTAAGTTTTTGGGGACAAAAGCTGTGATGCTGTGTCTGGAGAGAACTCAGCAGCTCAAGCCCCAGTACTAAACTATTAGTTGTGTATTTAATAGAGTTTGTGCTGATAGTGACTCACTGGCTGGGAACCAAAGCCTAAGTTCAATACATACCTAGTGAAGGAAGAATGTACTTTGAGCATTACATCCATTATTCCAAGAGCTGTTTGCTGCATTCCCTGCACTTTAGCTGCCAATTCCCTTGCTCTCCTGCACACTGAATCACAAAAGTTTGTCGTGGGCTCTGCCAGAAGAGCTGCAGGAACACTTGAGAGGAAAGTCATGATGCCACCAGCTCTTGCTGCTGAAACCTGTGACCCCTTTGGCTTGCCAGAGAAGGGAGGGTGTGCCCAGCCCCTGCCTCAGGGCAGGACCAGTTCCCAGGATGAAGCCAACTGCCAGGAAACATCCATTTGGCACTGAGACAGCTGCAGTGGGGAACTGAACACTTGGAGTGGAAATCATCAACGAAATGGGCAGATGAAGTGCAAGCACCAGCAACTTGTGCCTCTGCACTCTTTTGTGTGGCTGCTGTAACCAGACCATGCTTAATTATATTAAGATGTATCTGGTTGGAGACAGAAGACTCATATCTCATATCAGATGGTCAAATTCAATTTATATTTACTTCCTCCCTGCATTTCACACTTAATTGCCCATCTACACTGGCAAGATGTTTCCAAAACTGGACAGGCAAACATGATTTTGTAGCTTTTTTGGCAGACTGAAACGGTGGCATTACCTAACCTGGACAAGCAGGGACAGGAAAGGGAACTTGAATGCAGAGCATCCCAGAATTTAGTACAGTTTTTTAAAGATTACAAAAGGAATATCCAAAATATAGTGGCACCATCAAGAAATGTGTAATATTTCTCCTGTATTTTTGGTGAAAATACCTTCCCTACCCACAGGACAAAGTGGCACCTGCTCCATGTGTCTCAATTGTATATTCAGTAAATGCTGTATTTTGTGCAAAAAAATTTACTTCTTGGTCTTGGTAAGATCACTCATGACCAGGCTTGAAGTGTAATCCCTAACAACAGGATTCCATTTTTGTTTCTCCTGCCAATACCATGGACAAAAGCAGTTTTGCTGAGTGCACTGGACAGACCTTAATTGCTCTGGACTGTCACAGTCCTCTCTTCTATCCCGGTTACAAAATACACACAATCTCGTGGGTTAAAGTAAATCTTAGAGCTTTATTGGTCTAAATAAAAAAGTATGAAACATTTTTGCAACAAAACCTGGTTTCAGGCTCGAGGAGGTGCCTAACTGGCTGCAGGGGCTGCAGTCTTCTGGCACAGCCGGGCCAGCAGCCCAGCCATTTGTAAAAGGGAGTTCACACCTTCTGCTATCTTCATGTGAGTGTACCCGATTTCCTGGGGACACAGACACTGTCAAGGCTTCTGTTTGCTCCCCCACTCTGCGTATATTTTCCTAAAGACTAAATAGAACATACCCCTTACTGCTAAAAGACCAGCTGCGGGTCACTTGAACTTCAGAGAACGTATCTACTCCTACAAACCAACTAAAATGCCTTTTGTTTTTAAGAACAAAGCCTGTATTTCCCCACTTCCTTTATAAGAAGCAAGGTGCCTACATACGAGGACAGATTTCAAATATGAAGGGTGATTCTATATCACCAGCTTACCCTTTGTCAACTCCCTGTTAATATAATTTAATATTTTACTATCTATTGGACTATAATCAAGTGTGCACTTGAAAAATATTTTCAAGGAGTTATTTGAGGTGTTGATATAACTAATAAATTCAGCATTACATCTGCTATTAATTTTAGCTGATCTCCAAAGTGACTTCTGGCACTTCTGTGGCTGTTCAGATGCTAAATTTTAAGTGACTTCTCACTGACAAACTGATGATGCAGTGGGAAAGAAAGCAGTAACGAGTCAAGAAGCACTTTCTTTGTGCTAATATACAACAAATTTTAAACGGAAACCCCTGAGGCTGCCGCCGATCACATTCTCTTCTTAAAAAGGCCCAAAAGGTCCCATCAGGAGCTGGCTCAGTACTAACCTTGATAAATTCCAGTTTCAGGTATTCTGGCATTTGAAAGGTTTTACACACACGGAAGATATTGCCAATGACATCTTCTGGAGAGTATCCAAGTCGCCACAGGTGGGCAAGAATCTGTGCAGGCAAGAATAATCCCCCATTTATCTGCCAGGCGAGTCAAGGAGATTCACTTTTGCAACAGCTGTATATAATTACTGAAATTGCATGTACTATTTATCAGCTGATTTAACCTCAAGCATCTAGCAATTAATTTCACTACAACTTCCTTTTTTGCTTGTCAGCTTTTTTATCTGAACAAAATCCTGCACAAAAGGGATTTAGTTCATCAACTCATCTACACGGTATTGCTCTTATCTGAAAAAACAACACCACACATTGCGAATTCCTCAAAGCAAACAAAAAATTTTGTAGAGAAATAATGCCTGTCTACACTGACACAAGACATGAAAACCAACCTTGTATGCTTCATCAATATTTGCATTTATGCAGTGTTGTATCATTTCCTTCACAAGCAGAGGATGAGGCTCGTCACATACCTGTATCCAAGAGAAATATTACACTTAAAATATCAGAAGACTTTGCGTTAAACTTCTGGTATTTTCACCAAGCTTCTATGGAGATGAAGTACTGAATCAGAAATACAATACAGACTAAATTTTAAGTAATCTGACTTTTCAGACAGTCTGTCACGGCAGACTCAACAGCATGAAATGAGAACACCCAAGTAATAGATTCCCAAGTTATCACTGGAATTTCCCAGCAGTTACGTGATTTGTGTGCTTTGAGAGAGCTGTGGAGGTCTCAGAAAGGCACACGGGCTACTGAAAGTCTGATGCTGTAACTGCTGCATCCACAGGGCTCTCTGCAAACTAGCAAAAAAGCTTGTGTCCAGTGGAATCTCACACAGCCATAAGGCTAAGCTTCTGGCAAAACTGTTTTCAGCTATTACTGACCTTAAAGACATTTTCACTGTTTATAAAGCCAAATCCAGAGTATGTGGACTGTAAGTTGTTTAATGCCTGTGAAAGAAAAAATAAGACTTTATTTGTTTTCTGCAGCGCTCTACTTCTCACTCCCCTCCTCAGGATGAAATGCACTTCAGGAAATGATGCCAAATAAGCAGTTTGCAATTCAACAACAGAAAAAAGTCACAAATTGATGCTAACTTTCTTTCCTCCCACAAATTTGGTATCTGCTTCCCACCAACTCACTTTTAAGGAGCATTTTAAACCCTCACAAAGCCAAATAGTTTAGTTACTCTTGGGCCACAAGTCACATCCTCCTTTGCTTTACCTCTCCAGAGAGAAATCCTTGAAAGCCACAATTAAAAGTTTTTTGCTTTAAATAGAAGACTTTGTTTCATCGTCTTTCTCCTTTTACCTGTCTCATATCACCTTGGGCTGTGAAGATAATGGCTTCTAGTCCATCATCTGTATATGCTACATCCTCTTTCTCAACAATTTTCAGTAGCCTGGCCAGGATTTGTGAATCTGTCAGCTTGGTGTAACGCAGCACTGCACACCGAGACTGAATAGGTTCTGAGGACAGAGATGTGTAATTAGCTTCTCCCTCTTTTTCTGAAAAAACCCCACAACCAAACAAAGGTCTTCATCTCAGTTTCCAACAATTCTTATGCCTTTTAAAGAAAAATGACATGCAAGCTCCAAGCAGAACACAGCCTCTCCTTAAGCACATACAGTTGTTACGATCCTTCCCTTGAGCCCGAATGTGCTACTGGAGTTTTCCCAGGTATGTGGAAATATATACAAAGCTCAGCTTCCTCTGTTCTCCTGGATGTCTGGATTTAGATGTTCATCACTTTATTTTTTCAAGAGAAGTCTAAAGGTCTGCAATGTGTTCACCTATAGGCAAACTTAAGGTTATGATTCAGAAGGGACAAAAAGGGTTCGCTACACAGATACATCAAACATCTTAAACTGTAGCAGAGTTGGATGCAGATGAAGCCCAGAGCATGAGAAATCTGCTTCTGCAGTCACATATGGCACTATCCATGAAAAACAGCTGCTCAGAGGGTTCCCTGACTACACAAATAAACTCTTTTATCAGCTGAAGCACAGGTGGCTTGATTTTTCAGAAGTACCATGCCTTCTTGCAACAAGCTGGTCCAAGGTACTTCTGGAAGCTGCCTTGGAAGTTAGCCAACAGAATGGAGAACACATGACATGAACCCCCAGGAGCCAGCAGCACTTACCTATGATTTTGTCAGAGGCATTGCAGGCAAGTGCAAAGCGTGTTGTTTTAGAATAAATTTCCATTGTTCTTCTCAATGCTTGCTGTGCTCCATCTGTCATGCTGAGGGGAGACAAGGACTTAGGACAGATTTTGCCCTTCACTCACCAATAGGTGCAGCCTAAGAACTATTTTCATACAAGCTTCAGAGTTTAGTGATACTAAGCTGTGCTTTGTAACATTCTGGTTTGATAAACTAAGCAGCTTTTCCTAGTCATGTGAGCAAACCACTCTGCAACACGGGTAGTCACTGAGACCTCCATAACACGCAAAATGACATCCATGACATGCAAAATGAAATCACTAACGCACTGAAGAACACTGCTAAGAATATGGAGAAGAACATCCCATTTTCATCCAGTGAAATTCTCTACATGAGCCAAACTCTTTCCAAAGAGAAGGAATCCCAGAAGCACAAAACGGTTTGGGCTGGAAGGGACCTTAAAGCTCACCCAGTTCCAACCCCGTGCCATGGGCAGGGACACCTTCCACTAGACCAGGTTGCTCCAAGCCCTGCCGAACCTGGCCTTGAACAGTTCCAGGGATGGGGCATCTTTCCAGTAAATTGCTCTGTTTCATATCCAGAGCATTCCACGTCAACATTCAGCATCTCTTTTGAAGCAATGATCTCTGCTTGCTGTGAGTACTCCCTTAAGATCACTGTTCAATCCATATTAATTTCCTAACAAATTATTTTGCACAGCTTGATAGAAACACTCAATACTGTCCAAGATTGGAGCTCTACAGACAGGAGAGATGCAGCACATTTCACACAGTAGCTGAGGAAAAACAACATACCTGTCTGCTTCATCAAGGATGATTATTTTATGCCGACCTTTTGGAAGTGTGACCTTTTGCTGGGCAAACATTTTGATTTTGTTTCTTACAACATCAATGCCTCTGGAACAATAATTCAATTGATTCGTGATAAGTTGGGTGAAAATACAGAACAGATTTTTTTCAGCAGCCACAGCAGCTGAAGCGCTCCTGGTTCTACCACTGTTTGTTCCTGCCCCTTCAGCTGTTTCAGCACAACTGTTGTGGAACCATGTTTTAAGGCAGACTGTCCAACTGATTCTGCTTCAAACACCAACAATTCTTGGGTTTGGGGGTCTTGAAGAAAATAATCTAACAGTAGCAATATAAATATACACAAAGTCAGTAACCTTACTTGCAGTACCACCACAAAGTGACTTATGTTTGACACGAGGAAAGGGTAATAAATAGACAAAGGCAGAAGAATTTAAGATTGCTTTGCCAGTTCTTCCCACAGCTCCATCCACAGCCCCAGCTGTAGCTCAAAAGAGTTTAAGAAAAACAGCTGGATAGACTGAATCATATCAACACAACATGGACATTTTCCTAGACAGAGTCCGTGCAAAGACCTACTTTTATTAAGAAAGGATTTTACTTTTTTGTTCTGTTTAGAAAAAGCATGTTGTGATTCTGTAGTTCTTCTGTAACTGATGCTAACAGAGTAGGTAAAGTGTATTGTGCTCAGACAACCCACCAGGAAATGTCAGATTACTTCAGGATGGGTCTGAACAGAACTTGGGAAATATAAAATCAGCCCTTAGTGCCTGATCCTTGGAGTACAGTCAGTGTCCTCTACACACCTAACACCCTGATCCCATCTTTTAATCCTCAACTGCCTTTACAGCCCTAATTTCTCTTACTCTAAGCACTGTAGAGTTTCAGTATAAACAACCTGTTCACTTTTCATTCTTAAGATCCTCATGAATGCAGTGGGAAGCTTAACTCTGTCAAATAAATTTGAGAAAAAAAGTACCATTATGGATTCTGCACTCTACCTCCTTATATTTTCATTTACAAAAGTATCTATAAAGTTTATAAAACATCAAGAAATAATATCTGTGTTGACGGGTGAACACCAAAGATTGCCTAACTTTTAGTTGGACAGTCTGAACTAAAATAAGTGTTAGAGGCCTTAGTATAGCATTAAGCCTATCAAACTGGCCTGAGTTTAAAAACAGAAATGGAAACTTGCTTATTCATTAAAAATTTGGTAAGGTTGATTCATTCTCACCTGTCATTTGAGGCGTTCAGCTCCAGAACAGCATCCTTTAATGCAGGACCAAGCAGAGCACGAGCCAAGCACAGGATACTGGTGGTTTTACCTGTTCCTGGAGGGCCCTAAAAATGTGACAGTGCAACAACTGCTGGTAAGTTTAATGCAATTTTCTAAGCTGTGCTCTCTACAAATCTCCTCAGTCATGAAAAAAGGCTGCAACAGAGGAACTGCAGAGAAAACATCAGCCCGGAAGCTGTGCCTGAGCTCAGGATCCTGCTCCTAACAGAGCAGATATGCTGCAGGGAGAAGCACAGGATGTGTTTTAGCAGGCACCAGAGGTAGATTTAAACTTGTTTCCCTGTGTATTCTGCCAAGAACATTGCTCCAAGACCACACAACCAACACCTCCCTCACCAGTACACTCAGGCACAAAGCCGGTCTGTACTGGGAGGCCACCCTGGCTAGATTTCAAATCCAGGACCAACACTGAAATACAGCACAACACAGCAATACTCACAGCAATTATAATATTTGGGACATTCCCCTCTTTTGCAAAGACCTAAGGAAGAATGATAATAAGAAATTATGTAAGAAAATAACATGAACGAATAGTTTCAATTCTGTTCTATTTTAAGCATCAGAAACATGCTTCTTTTTTTCCCCTCCTGTTTTCATTTTTTGAACCTTGCTGCTTTCATATGTTTGGTTTTTTAAACTGAACTGTTAGAAATCAGCCCCTAGAATAACATGGAAATATTTAAAAGCACTTAATGCCACAGGTCTTTAGTACTCTTGCCTTTCCTTTGCATCTGTTTTAATTATATACTTGCTAGTATAATCTTTCTGTTAACAAATACTGTGCTCACAGATTAATTTGTCATAGAATTATAGAATCCTGGAATAGTTAGAACTGGAAGGGACCCTAAAGCCCATCTCATTCCAACCCCCAGCCAGGGACAGAGACACCTTCCTCTAGACCAAGTTGCTCCAAGGCCCATCCAGCATAGCCTTGGACACCTCCTGGGAAGAACTGATATGGCAAACATTTCTTTTCAAAAAAACCCATTATGTTTCTTTCTGTTGTTATACAAATTATATTTATTAATTGAAACAATATTATTATAACAACTACAAATTCTCTAAACTGTATCAAATGGCCAATTTAAACTTCCCAACGGTAGAAGGCATATTTCCTTACACACCACTCAAATATCATGTAAAACTTGTAATTTTTTAAGTAAATCAGGAAGCTTTCTTCCACATACTCCAGTCAGGATGTAGAAATAAAATAGTATTTTTACTAGCCTGTGGATCTATGCAGAAATATGGGGTTTTTTGAGAGAACCTGTAAAAAGATACAGGGACAGCTACACACCTCTAATCTGCTCACAGTATCTTCATTTCCAACTATTTCGGACAGTTTCATGGGTCTGTATTTTTCCACCCTGTAAAAGTAAAACTCCACACACTTCACCACATCTAAAAGCACTTTAATAGATGGACAAGGAGGATTATGTTAAGAGAGCAAGGGACAAAAAAGACTGGACATGTCTTCAGTGCAAGTGCTGCAGGGTCTCTGTCATATTGCTTGTCATGAATTGTCACAGCATTCCACAGCACCAACCACTGACTCAGAGAATCCCAGAACGGTTTGGCTTGGAAAGGACCTTAAAGACCATCTTATTGCAGCCTCCTGCCATGGGCAGGACACCTTCCACTATCCCAGGCTGCTCCAGCTCCAACCTGGCCTTGAACACTCCCAAGGATGGGGCAGCCACAGCTTCTCTGGGCCACCTGTGCCAGGGCCTCACCACCCTGAAAGGTTTTACTTCCATTGGTATAAAAAAGCAAAAGGAGGGAAAAAATTCTCAACTCAAACAGGAATTCGGTGCTTCAGCCTGAGAGGCTGCCCTGTGTGTTATCCCATGGTCAACACAGTGCAGGGCTGACTTTCTCTGCATTACGAAGGAAAACAATGGGATTTTCTTGACTACTCATTTCTGGAAGTGTTCAAGGGCAGGTTGGACGGGGCTCGGAGCAACCTGGCCTAGCAGAAGGTGTCCCTGCCCATGGCAGGAGGCTGGAACGAGATGGCCTTTAAGGGCCCTTCCAACGCAAACCATTCCGTGATTCTGTGATTCTGTGATTCCTGCCTTCCCAGCCCCGGCAACAGCGGACAGGGCACAGGCAGAGTCCCCGCTTCCGAGCCAGACTGAGCTCCTGCACCCCGGAGGCCATGGGGGGACAGCCTTGAACACGCGGGTGTGGGTCCGAGTCCGAGTCCGAGTCCGAGTCCGAGTCCGGCCACCACGATCCCCTCGGCCACCATGATCCCCTCGGCCACCACGATCCCCTCAGCCGCCACGATCCCCTCGGCCGCCACGATCCCCTCAGCCGCCACGATCCCCTCAGCCACCACGATCCCCTCAGCCGCCACCTTCCCGCCAGCCGGGCGCTCCGCCCTCCCCTCATTGGCCAGGCCGCGCACGGCCCTGCCTCCCTCCCCGCTCTGCACCAATCACCGCGCCCCCGCCCGTCCCCGTCCCGCCCCCGCTGCCCGCGGCGGCGCTCATGGCGGCTCGGCGCGGCCGCTCTCCGTCCCTCGCCCGCCGCCCCTGCTCACCAGGGCAGCTCGTAGTGGCCGCTGCCGCCGCCGGGCGCGGCCCCCGCGGGGCCAGCGGCTCCCTGCTTCTCGCCTGCCGACGGCCCGGCCTTCTCCTCCGTCATATCCACCTCCATGGCGGCGCTCCCAGCCCGTCTCCCCGCCGTGAGGGAAGGGAGGGCCGCGCTGCCGGGCCCGCCTCCGGGGCGGGTCGGTGGAGGCAGCCGGGGTGGGCGCTCCCCAGCCGGTCACCGGCTCCTATGGCTGCTCGGTGAGGGGGGAGGCGGCAGCCCAAGGCCGTGGTAGTGGGGCCGTGCCTCACCTCACCTCGTGCCTGTTGGTGAGGGGAGGCAGCTCGGCTGGGTGGGCTTGCACTCGGCTCTTTGGACTCGCTGGGCTTCCTGCCCTACTGCGTGTTAAGATAATAACAGCAATAACATGTTTGCATTTCAGGGGTCTAAAACTTTGTTTCTCCTATCTACCTCTATTTTCCCCTCTATTAAAATGAGAACGATAGAAGATGCATTGCAAAATATTGCAAGCAGTTACGTCGTAGTCGGAGGGATGATTCTGGCTCTATTTATTGAACGCACATAATGTATACAGGTTGTCCAGGGAAGCTCTGGCTGCCCTGTCCCTGGAGCTGTTCAAGGGCAGGTTGGATGGACTTGGAGCAACCTTGCCTAGTGGAAGGTGTCTCCATGGCAGAGGGTGGAATGAAATGAGCTTTAAGATCCTTTCCAACTTAAACCATTCTGAGATTCTATGATTCTAAATGTTCTTTTCCAGGTTAAGAAAAGGTAGCTCATCCACCTAAGTCAAGACTCATTTTTTTTTTAATTGATAATTTTGATGAAGTGTTATGGTACCAAGCTCATTGGTGCCCCTATATGCTACCAGCCCCCAACAGAGAACTGGCTTGTTGTATCCATAGCATTAGAATTTGGAAATCAGTACTCATTTTCAACCTCAGTAGTTACTGGCGCCTTGGTACATCTTTCAGCTCTGTTTATGCTCCACGTAATTAATGACATTTGTGCTAGCTCAGTGAGCAGACCATCCGTCCTTCAGTCTGGGCCCTGATTCCTTGGGAAGTGTTTCTAATTTAAGGTTGGTGTGAGGCAGGAACTCAGAACTGACCACATTTGCAGCTCAGTGTGAGCAGTAACTCTGAGGGAGTAACTTCCTCTTACTCATCACAACATTTGTATTCCAGTGTTACTGTCAGTGCCTGTTACTGGTATTTTGAGGTTGACATGTGAGCATTTGCCTTCAGCCTGTAAAACTGGTGTGGCCTGACAGTGATAGAGTTTAATGAGTTTCTTCTAAGGCTCTAAAACTCTGGAGGGCGAAGTTTCTGTTTTGCAAAGTGCAGTCTCATGGCTGAGTTCTTATGGTAAGTGCTTTAATCTTGTTCTGTACATTGTTTTTGTTAATAGCTGCAGTGCTTGTAGGGTAAGTGTTATGAAAGGGTGAAATTGGAAGTGTTCTGCACCCTTCATGTGCCTGGCTGAGTTAACATTAACAGTGGATTAACCGCCTCCATTGGAGGTAAAGAAGATAATTAAATAACACCACAATTACATGGCATATGAGGGTGAGAGTTGGCATTTTTTTTGGTATTCAGACTGTTTGTTCCTGTAATACTCAAACTCACTCTGTTACTTTTGTCTTTAGATTTAATTTTCTGCAGTGCTTATCAGAACTCAACATGAGACAGTGAAATACTGCCAGCACTGTTGGTCATAACAGCCTGTCAGTGCAGCACTCTGGATATGCTTTGATTGCTTGCCAAATTAAACAGTAGTTCTGCTCTTAGGAAGCACCAGCTTCTAGATAAGCTATCATTTTCCTGGTTAGCATTAATTCTACCACTCTATGTGTAGAATTGCTGCTGATAAGCTCTCAAAGGACCATAAGAAATGCTAATGATAAGAATCGTTGCAGAGAGCCTGATGACAGGTTTTGTGATATGTGTCTGCTAACAGTTGAAATAAATGTAGTTTTGAGCATGGTCTCCTAAAGAGCTGCAGCCCCAGCATAGGCAGGAGCTTCTCAGAGTGGTTTGTCAAACAGAGAACAAGTATTTATCGAAGGCACAACAATATTGTTAGGGATATGTGGCAGATGGACAGGCAAATGTGAGCTGAAAGTTTTAAAACCCATCATGACCCAAAATCCAAACTGTTCTTATTGTAGTCCAACAGCTGAGATCACAGGATACATCCAGAGTTAAATGAATTCCAAATTCAGTGCTGAAATAGCAGAACTTTTGATGTGTCATCAGCAATGCCTAAATACACATGTATGCAGATGTACTGTGTTATCCTGAAAGGAGAATAATCCTGAATTTAAGATTATTCTTTCAGACCTTTCTCCCTCACACTCCAAAAGATGTATAGAAAAGCTTACTAAGTACTTGTAATCAGTACAGAGTACAGAGAAAGGCTTTTTGCTAATGGTTTATTCAGCAATGGGGGTTGTCCTCTTCAGTGTATTCAAAAAGCGTCTATTACTAGTAGTGGGGATCCCCATCAGAGAAATAAATCATGATCTTGTGCTTGGCCCAGAAGCAAGGAGGTCCCAGCTACAGATTCTTGAGGTGTAGGGAACAGGTCTTCTAAAGATCATATGGAAGCTCTTCTCAGCCCAGCTCTAGTCAAGGGCTCAAGCTCTAGTCCCCACAGGAAGACTAAAGCCCAGCACAGCATGTTTCATCAGAGAGCTGGGTAAATGCAGAAGTAGTGGCAAGAGAATTGCTGCTTTGCATGCTATGGTTGGTGAAAGTGAGGGTGGCTCGTCTGGAGTTTGAACAAGAAATTGAAATTACTGAAGACATTAAAGGTGAGGCAGTAGTTGAAGACAGTGAAAAGCAAGATGGAGGGTGATGTAAGGTGTAAAACCCAGAAAGCAATAGAAATAAAGCATGAGAGGAAACTAACTTCAGACAATTGATAGCAAAAAGTACGGATCTGTATATTCAGTAATAAAAATTTCTTATATGCAGTGGTTTGGGGAGGGAGGGCAGAACTGTTTACTATTCACGGTTGTTTTGCTTTTGGCTTAAATCTGTGAGTTCAGCTAACTGTTAGTGTTAGGGCTAACACTCCTGGGTGTTATCTTGCAGGTCTAGAAGGCCAGGGGCTGAGCCCTTAAACTGCAGTACTAAGAGAAGTGCAGAGTTCCTTGGGCTGTCCGTCGCTGGCCCCACTGCCGCAGTTAAAGCTTCAGCTCCAACTGCAGCCCGCTGCTGTTTCACAGCCACAAGTAGGTCATGGAGCACAGATGGCCGTGCTGCCAGGGACGAGTGGAGTCTGCAGTCCCTTTGCAGGCTATTCCCTCTCCGTGCTCTCTCCCTTTCACACAGCTAGGCTGGGGAGAGTGGAATGAATTCCCTCACTACCAACCATGTTATCTTGTGCTCACTGAGGCTGAAAGCAGAGAGCAGAGCTAGAACAAATAGTGGGAGTGAAAGTAATGATGGGGCTGTTAGAAGGGAGGCTGGGCTGGCGTTTCATGAAATAGGGCATTGTATTAGGAGGTTTCCTGGGCCTGACGTGTCTGCACCCAGACTGACAGGGGCCCTGATTCCTGCAGAGCTGCTGTGCTTGAGCTCTAGAGCAAAATGTGATGATGCTGTCAGTATATGCAGGTATTAACTTGTCCTTGTTCTTGTAGCATCACAAGCCGTTCCCATTCATGTGTTTATCCATACAGTGGCCCTGGGGGTACAGCTGGGCTGAGCTAATTTTATGGGTTTCCTTTAAAATTTCTTGCTAAGTGTAATGGCTGAGGTCCCACATTTCCTCTCACCAGCACACAGCCATCTCCCTATTTATTTCCCCATCCACTGCCTCATCCTTACAGCACACAGCCATCTCCCTATTTATTTCCCCATCCACTGCCTCATCCTTACAGCACACAGCCATCTCCCTGTTTATTTCCCCATCCACTGCCTCATCCTTACTCTTGGACATCTCTAAGAGCTGCGGAGCAACAGCAGCTCACCAACACACTCTGGGTAAATACAGCATGACACCTGCCCACTGTTACCTGAGCACTTTATTTGCAGCATCTCATTGCTTTTTACATTTTCCTTAAGTACCTTTAAATCTTTTTTTAATGCTGCCACACAAAATTTTAAGCAGTGTGCCACCAACATTTGCAGTTAGGAAATTCATAGTGCTGGAAGTGAGGCAAGGCACAGGTTGTGGTGACAGAGCAGCTGGAAAGATCAAGTTTATCTTACTGCTTCTGGGAGACTCTAAAGTTGCACATATTTACAATTCTTTTCTATAAGCATCTGAAAATATTTAAAAGAATGGGTTTTAAGTGCCATTTTAAGCCAGAGAAGCTTTATTATGATTTTTCTGCATGTGTTGAGGCATTTGTCCAGAGCTTTACACTAGGTTACAAGAAGAGGATGCAGCAGCAGTGACTAGCCAGTCCTACTCTCCTGCCCTTTGGATGCTTAAGACTGAAAATGTGACTGAAATTTCTTCTTTTTCTTCTTTAAGCATAGAATAGAAAGCAACAAGTGTCCAGCCCAAGTCCAGCTGCGTGGTTACAGCTTTAGTCAGTAGAGGGAGTATGGACACCTGGGTTAAAGCCACACAGGTGCACCCATGACATCCAAGAGAATTGACTTTCTCCTAGAATTTCTCTTTTGTCTGCAAAACCAGGTAAATTCTCTGCATGTACATTTTTCTTAGATGCCAAAATGCAGCTGTTGGCTCCTAACGCGGTTGATGAAGCTGAAAGTGTAGGAGAGGGGAGCAATCCTTTGTGCTTGCCGTGCTTTTCTTCTTTTGCAGCCTCCCTGGGAGCACTTCTCTGTTTGCACCTGCAGCTGGGGCTGGTATGGAGCATAACGTTTTCTCCTCTGTGTCAGGATCCCATGTCACCATTAGACTGTGGCAGGGTTCTGTTTGCCTCCAGGGAGGACACAGCCTTCACCTTTTCACAGAGGAAGCTGAGAAGGTGACTCTGTGCACGACTTACTGCCAAACGTAGATGTTGCAAAGAGCATCCTGCAGAGCAAGTGCTTGCTGGGGCTCCCTTGTGTAAGGGGAAGGATCTTGATGCAGAAGAAAGAACCTAATGGCTCTGTGGGCTTTCTGCTTGAAGACTCAGCCCCAAGCTAGTGCAGAACCAGAGGAGTGATTTGGGAGCTCTGATGAATGGTACAATCCAAGAGTTTGAAATGGAGGTAGACAATCTAGGTTCATCCATTCTTTTACCAGTGTGCCCCTCTCTTTGTGTTTTCAGATGTAACACTTGGTCTCTGTTTCCCATAAAAATGGGAATGTGGACTGGCTTGATATATGTTTATGAGAAACTTCAAAAGAAATTTGCAACAAATTTGATACAAAGTGGATTGTACTTTTTAATGTTACAGTATTGCTTGACTTTTGGTCAGACACCATGCAGCAATGATACAGCACAATACTGCCAGAGTGCATCCAGCATTTGTACTTTCTTGTGCTCGTTCCTTGCATTAGCACTCTGGGAACATTCTCCACTGACTGCCCCTAATTGGTACTGCATGACATTATGCAACCCATTTCAGCTGTATCTAATCTCTTAAATGCTGGGCAAAACTTGCTCAGAGACCTTGTTTGGCTGAGTGCAACAGAATAAATCTTAACATTCATCTGCATTCATTTTGTACATGTCACAGATGGAAATGCAATAACGTTGTTTATCAACAGTCCAGGATTTAACAGGACATGGAATGCTGGATGCATTCAAGTCTGCAGGGCATGGATTTAGAAGTATCAGAAGGAAGAGCTGCTGTACTCCAAGCCATCAAGTTCCTAAAGCATAAAGGAGGAATTTAGCAAAAGGTTAAGATAAGGGTCGAGTCTCGTTTGATTTAGAGTGCTCATGATAGAAAACATGAGAAAAATCTGACAAAAATAAAAAAGGAATTATTATCTTCAGATCTCTGTGTGCACAGGCAATTTTTTTACTCCAAATGTTTGGTTTTCCCTAGATGAGGAATGAAAAACGGGACTTGTACTCTTAAGGTTTGTTTTAGTGGCTGCATATCAATTTGGGATTGAAATGATGACTTGGTCTAGTCAGTGTAGAGCCAAATACCAAAACATGCAGTTGATTGTCCGAGGAGAAAATGGCTTGTGAACCTTTCCTTAGTCTGGGGAGGATATGAAAGGACACAGTCCCATGTTACTGGGAGAAGGTGTATTCTGGGTTTTGGGGTTAAAGTCCAGCAAAACCCAGGTGCTGCATGAGCTGGCACTGCACAGGTAGAGTTGGCCCTAGGGCTCCAGGCAGCTCTTTTCAAAGGAGCTGTGACAGGACATTCCTGTGCAGGTAAGCCTTTCTTTATTAGCTCTGCAATCCAGTCTCTCCCCCACCAGGGCTAACTCCCTAAATTTAAGGCTACTTTGCTAAATTAAACCTTAATTGAGTTCACTGTATCCTTTGATATAAGTTATTTGTTGTTTATTATTTCCAGTTATCACAGAAGTCTGAGAAATATGGGAGAGGAGGAAAAAGTTTCTCTTTCTTGCATTAGTCACCTGGGCTCTGCCACTTCCAAGTGAACAAATCCTCTTAGAGCATGCTTTACAGAGTAAGTGGGACTCATCTGCAGGTTTGAACACACATTGGATAATCTCCTGGTGTTTAGTCACTTCCCTGAAAATGCCTGATTTCCCTGCAGCCTGGTTGCTCTTTCTGCTGACCTACTGCAAGGTGGTGGTTTCCTCTAACACATAAACACAACAGGAAAGGGCACTAAATTCTAATATTGGGAGAGCTCCATTGAAGCAGCAGAGTCATTTGTCACTTCCCTGTTGCATTAGCCACTGTGTAAGAACCCAGTGAGACAGGTTGCCTATCTAGTATCAGTAAATCTTACTTTAATGGTAATGGAGTTAACCTGACCAATTAAACATTAGTGCTTATATCTTTTTTATTTTTTAACCTGTACTTCCTCAAAGCAGCTTTAACTGTAGCAGGAGGGGAAATCCTTGTATCAGTCTCCTTTGTTCCATGCACCCAGAGCACCTCAGAGTGTTTGGGTTGCATAGGAGAGGCACTGATTCAGTGTCCTTGGCTGTTTGCAGAGCTTTGATGCTGCAAGTCACCGAGTAAAAAAAGATTCTGTTGAAATTGGCCTGGAGAAGTCTGAAACCATTTTGTACATATGGATTGTTGATTTAATTTAAGGGTGTTTTTTTAGGGTTTTTTGTTGTTTTTAAAATTTCTATCTGCAACAGTAAGCTTGGGTGATGCTTGCACTGATAGAGAATTATTTCTTCCTCCTCTTACCCCCATACCATAAAGAACACTTTAAATATAAATTTACTTTTTATTTAATCACACTACATGTCATTGTTAATCTATATATTTTGCTGCTGCCCAGGAAAGCCTTGCATATAAAATGTTGACATTATTAAATGAATTTTAGCTGCTGCATCCCAGGGTGCATTTTTCTGCCACTCCTCTTGTGTGTGGGTTTTTATCGTGTTGGTTTTTCCCCTTCCCCTTTCATTCTGACTGCTCTGCTATGGCTTGTTTCTTACTCGCTCAGCCCTACAGGGAAGGTATTCTGAGGGCTAAAATTCATTAGGCAGTAATTAAAGCAATAAAGGAGGGATGTTAATGTAAAATACTACATTTCTTCTGTAATTTTCAAGAGATAACTCTTCTGCATGTGTCCTCTTTTAGGAAGTCTGTCAGAAAGCAACAGGTAGCATCTTTCTTTCCCTTAAGATTCCAGAATTCACAAGGAGAAGCTCAGGCTTCTCAGAAAGTTCTCGTTATAGTGTCCTGTGCAAAATAATTAAAGTTCAGAACCAATCAGGGCTGCTGGAAAGGCTCCCGAGGGGAGGCACAGCCAGGGCTGGGTGTTGGGTTTGAGCTGTGAGGGACTGATGGTTGTTCCTCTGCACACAACTAGAGATGACAAATGACATCTGCACCTTCACGTGGTCTTCTCAGGAAAACAAAGGATTGCAGAGGATTGTTGTCTCTACTGACAATAAGGGTGGTCTGTTATTGGGGGCACAAGGAAATGGAAGAAGGCTGGCTGGGAAGAGATCTCTTTTCCCATGAAGGTGCTTATTCTGGGTTCAGGTGTGGTCCTATTCTGAAGGCACTTGCAAAACAATCTTTAGAATGATGTAATTTTGGAACACGAGTGGAGTGTGGGAAAGTGGGAAGAGGAATTACCCAGAGAACTCAAAGCAAGAGCTTATGCAAGTGGCTGGGGTAAATATTGAGCTCTCCCAACTAAAGGTTGGAGGGATCCCATCCTGTAATGCATCCGTGCTGACTGCTCATCTTGGATTCCCCCTTTAAGGCAGTGACTCCCTGCAGGACCCTCACTGCAGGACACCAGCTGGGTTTGTTCCCTCCTGGATCACCACACGGACATTCGGGTGCAGTTTGCCCTTTGTGATCCTCCTTCCGACCACGGCAGGAAGGCTGGGAGGAAAGCAGCTTTCATGCTTCCATCCTGCACCCCTGCCCCTCCTTCTTCAGTCCTGGACACTTGCCAGCCTGTGACCGACTGTCCCCAAGAAATATTTACTTCCTGTTTTTTTTGCTTAGACCTCCAGAGGTCTTGTTTTTCAAGAATAAAATATGAGCTGTTCTCCTGGAGCCACGAAGGGAGGAAACCACTGCCAGCGCTTTTTATTGCTGCGGTTGTTGATGCCTGTGGCCTCAATGACAGGGAGAACAGAGGGGAGAGGAAAGGGCTGAGGGTTAATCCAGTGACTGTTTGCAGTGCGAGCGGTGCTGTCCGGAGCCAATGCTGAGCAACAGCTGACTTTGTAATGCCTTATTTCAAGCAGTTTGTAACTGAAGAATTAAAACATTTCAGTTTGAACTGACTTTTTTTATTATCTTTTTCTCAGAGCACGGCTAATGCTTGATTTTCAGTCTTATCCCCACCTTTTTTTTTCTTCTTATTTTATTATTTGTCCAGATGAATGTAGAGTTGTACAATCCCTTGTCATAGCTGAATCACACCTTGATTTTTCTATCAGTTTCAAGAGTTTATCAAGATTCTTTTGCATTAGCTTAATTTTTCTTGCAGCTCCTCTTGTCTTGGCACTTTGTTCAGATTTAATAGATAGGACATGCAAACAATAATATTAAATAATAGTGTTTACCTTGATGGCTACTGTGCTTGAGCTCCTACTTTGAAGACTTAATGGATGAGGTGAAGGGATGTCAAATACTACTTTCTTGCCTATATGAGTAAATACCAAAAGTATTTACTATGGGGTTTTTTTCTGAGCTTTAGGAACTATTATCTCCTAAACATCATTTGTCCTGGAGATTTTCAGGCTGCCAAGCAAAGCTTTTCATGCAGGTATTTCTTTTGACTGTTTTACTGGTACCAGAGCTGAGATCCAAGACTGATTCCTACACCATTTCTGGATCCTCCTCAATAATTCTCCTAAGACAGTCCCTTAATTCAGTACTCATATCAGCTAAGAACAGGTCAGTTTGGTAGATATATTTTCATAATTGTTTCCAAGTCTGATCTGGGATTTAGCTTTCCAGTTCTGTATGTATGCTTGTCAGTGACATTTTGATAGAATCTTTACCTGAATGGCTAAAAACCTCTTTCATCCAGGTGGCACATTTGCTGGAAAAAAGATGCTGCCAATATACATGTGGCAAACATAAACCAGGAAAGTTTGAAATGCCTTGCCCAAGAAGAGAGAGGTTTGGCCTTAGAATGTGGCCTTTATTCCCTATACTGAGCATATTTGACTTCCTCCTTTAATAACTTACACAATTACATTTGTGCAGGGTTTATGCATATTAATAATCATGTTTGTATGCATGTATTTACATGTTTGTACATGCAGGGTATTTGTGTATGACACTGTATAGGTTTGGTTAAATACAAGTTGACCAATAGCTCAGAAAAAAGTCTTAGATTTTGAAGAATATTACTGTTAATCCCTAAACATGAAATGCAGATTCCTCCACCTCTGCAGTGGTGATTATTTGGTTGTTATTTGGTTATTTCATCCACTTCTCTGTTAAATTAAATGAACAAAGCTGTTCAAGATATTTGCTCAGTATTTCAGTTGTTATTAATGTAAAATATGGTTTATTGCTGCACTAGAGGAGGATTCTTAATCAGGCAAGGTGCTTGCCAAGCAGCAGGGCTGTATAGACTGTGTGCTCTAAGTCCTCTGTGACTACACTGTTCTTCAGAGATATCCCTTTCTGTCTGATCAGTGAATTCCTATTTTAAAACCTCCTGAAATGCCATGACATAAGGTGATAAAGGTGCTGAAAAGTCACAAAATGGTACATATTGTCATTAGGGTGAATGTGAGCTGTTGCTTTCTCTGCCTTCCAGGGGTTCATCTCCTGTTGATGGGTGATACAGCAACACAGATGCCACGTGCACTGAGTTCCTTCACTGCAGGAGACTTGTTGGAGTGGAACAGAGAAATGCAGAGCTGCACACACAATCTTTGTTGTAAAATGCATCTACAGCAGCTTTAAAAATGGGATTGATTGTACAGATTATCAGCCAGAAGCTTCATTGTGCTTAACTGTGAGTGGATGGTTTGACCTAATACAACCAGAATACAGCAAAATGCCCCTTATGAACTTCTCTTGTTTCAGTGCATTGTAATAATCACAACTGTGCTTAGTAAACCTCATCTCAGAATGGAAATATTATTACTTACAGATAATAACCTCAGGATACAGTGCTGCAGCATGTTGCGTGCACACATGCATGTCAAGTGAAATGTTCCCACACCATTTCTGGATCCTCCTCAATAATTCTGGAGGAACCTGATACACCTCACCTGGTCCAGATTGTGAGTTATAAATCAGTTTATTAGAACTGGAATTTTATGGAAATGAATGATTGAAGAGATAGCTGCCAGAAGCAGACTTTATTTCCCCAATACATTACTCAGTGTAAGCAAGGTATTTGACTTCTTTACGCAGCTGGAAAATGGAGTAGAAGGGAGGAGTATAATTAGAAAATCCTGTGCTGCAGCAAAGTGGATCTTTCTTGAAGAAATGAAGGATTTAGAAACTAAAACCTTATGCTGGCTCTTAATGACATCCCACTGCACCTCAAAAAAAGTAACACAGGGAAAGGCTTGATCCTGATTAGGGAACTGTGCACCTGCAAGCCACAGCACAGCAGTGCACACTTGCTGTGGAGCTGACTTTCATGGTGTGATTAATCCAATTAATTTCCTGGAGATAGCTCCTGTATGTGGAGTTAAACGTGCACTTATGGCTTTTGCTAAATTTGAGCTGCAATTCCCTGGTGAACCCAGCAGGCTGGGAGGACAATGTGCTTCCTAGCACCGGGTGCTTGGATGAAGTTTCATGGCAATGGGTGACAAAATCATCTCTCTCCCTGTCTCACTGAGATAAGCCCACAGCCAGCTGTGGGGTGTAGGCTGTGGAGCTGGGATGTGATTGCAAACTGCTGCTGCAGAGATCAGGGGCTTCCAGGAGAAATGGGTGGCAGCACGTCCTTGCTGAGGCCTTGGCTGTGGCAGTCTCCAGGCACATTCCCTGTGAAAACAAATGGCAGGATTGTTGTGGGACAGGCCTTGGTTTGTGTTGGGAATGACACCCGCCTCCTGCAAGCCCACACTGGTACAGGAGAAGTATTTTACCCTTCTATCTGCTATAGGCTTACAAGATTTTTCATACTCTTGACACCTCTCAAAACAGCACAGTCCCAAGGCAGCTATGATGGAGCGAATCCAACAGGTTCTACTTTCTTTTCATCTGCTGCCCAGACTGACCTGCTCATGTACTTCTAGATCTACTAGGGACACAAACTGGTCTTTAAATATAGCGATACAGTTTTCACAATGTGGAGATAGGGAGAGAGAAACTGCCTTGCAAGTTTGAAGTGCTGTTTACAGGGGTTAACTCTAATATCCTCTGTATGTTCCATGGAAACAATTTCAGGGCTTCAGTCACATCAGCCCTGTGAAGAAGGATCTGCATGAGCCAGGTATTTTAAGTGGGGAAATTGTTAGACTTCAACTCTTTGACTATTGGGACCCGAAAGTCACTGCAGTATGTCATTTGCAAGGCAGTTTTCTCTGGAAGTGCAATATGGCTTTGTTTTATCACCTTGATGCCACAAAGTATTAATAATCTCTTAAATCTACCCCACCTGCAAACAAAAAACCCCCAACAAGGTACAATCATTTGTTTGGATTTTGGGTTGGTATTTATAGTCTGCCTAAAAATCACAGCTTTTGGTGTGATATGTAGATGTGAATGCAGTGGGTTTCTCTGCCAAACTTGCCTGGATACAACAAATAACTGAATTTAAGTGTGTTGGGAGGACAGCTGTTTCCATGACATTTTAAGACCAGTTTGTATCTTCATCTCTTTTCTTAGCATGCTAAATGGGCAAGACATGGCTTAATTCATATTTCTGTTTTGCATATAAAAAAAAGGCTCTATATTTCCTTTCTTCAATAAACGTCTCAGATAGTAACCTGCTATTTCTGTTCTGTTACCACAAACATTCTTAGAAGTATTGCAAGGGATGTGGAAGGAAAGGTACAGGGGAATTACTGACTGGAACAGAGCAGATGCCTGTTCAGGCAAACACCCCCTGTGAGAAGCTCACTGATACCTCAGGCTCAAAGGAAAGAGAAACAAACCTTAAATGTGATATCAAACAATCATAGAATCTGTCCAGAGAAGTTTACTTTTCTTCAAGAGTTGAGTTGTCTCATACTTTTAAATTCTAATTAGAATTAACATTGTTACTGCTGCAATATAACTGTGTTAATTACCTTTAATATATTCTGGCATTGAATTCCACAGGATAATTTACCTTAATTGCATTTTCCCACTTGTTAACTTTATATTTGGGCTTTTTTCATTTTATTAACTTTATATTTGTTGTAAATTGTATTGAGCTTGTCTGTCAGGACTGGAACAGAGAAGGCAGCATTAGCTATTGTAATGTGTGCCTTCCATATTCATTCTGATGAGTTCAAAGCACTTGACAGATCAGGTTGGTATCATTGTTTCTCTTTTGCTGTTGTGTTGTTGAGATGGAGGGAGTTTCCATTTTACACCAGCAGTAAACCCGAAAAATGGATTAGGATCCAATTCTCACGTGTTGCTGTACAGTGCTCTATAGAACACCACACTGGCAGCATTCGCACAGTGATTCTTTCTTGCTGGAACACATGTAGTTTATGTAGTGCAATTAATACAACTAAATTGACAGGAAACTGAAGAAGTGTGTGCAAGTTCCTGCATCTGTGTTATATCACGGCATTTGACAGCCAAAATCCATGTTATAAAGGATTTTCTGTAGTAAACATTCTAAAATGAAAATGAACACCTGGCAAAGGATCAAACTTTCTCAACCTTTCTGCATCTGTTCTAGTAAGGCTGGGATTTTTGGGAGTCGAGGCTGCCCTTTGCTCCTGGCAATCACTGCAGCAATAGCCAGTTGGTGAGTGAGGTCATTTGTGGCATCTTGCTACTCTCCTGTCACAGGACATAATATTACTGCATAAAGAAACAAACTCCTTTTTAGAAACCTTTTCTTTAAACCTTTCACCATCCTACTGAGAACTGACAGCAGGGATCAGTGGATGGCTCTCCAGTGCTCTCCTGGTGACAGGATAACAGCCTTTTCCATCAGTACTGAAACATGATGTGCTGGGGGTTTGGGCCGTGTATTTATGCTCTGCCCAGTACTGTGGTATTTAAATTAGGTCAGACATGGTCTTTGGTTGAAACCTCTCCTTGATTAAAAGCACGCATATTTTTGGCAGGAAGCAGAGGGCAGTTAATTGTACTGTTAATAGCCTCCTACCTTTTCCAGACTCCTTCTGCCTTACACAGGAAAATTGCTGCTATTCCATACCTCACATGCAGCTCTGGCAGAGCTCATTATTGTGGGACTTGCATCACACACACGACACAAACCTATTTGGGACCAGCTAGCTGCTTTAGTGACTGGAAATCAGTGGACTGTAGGTGATCCTGCATGGGACTGTGGGCCCTTACGCTCCAGTTTTCTCATCTGCAAGTTGTTACAAAGATTATTTCTGGTGTGCCTTGGGATCTTCTGGAAAAGGGTTCCCTATGTTAAATTACAGTGTCAGAGCCTTTTAAAGGATAGTTTTGCTTTTTTGGAGAATTAAAGGCTGAGAAACTGAACGGAATGTTTCAGTGGTCAGTGCCCATAGCCACAGCAGCAGTCCAAACCATGTCCAGGCACTGCCTGCTGAAGACATTTTAAAAGCCTGGCTTTTCTCTTCAGTGTCAAATTTGAAGCCTTGTTTGCCTCCCCTTCCCCATTAAACACAGCTTTGGTTGTAGGTACTGAAACCTTTTTTGAAGTCTTGGACAGAGGTAGGAAACCTTTTCCTCCTGGCTCCTGTCCCTCAGCTTTGATCTTCTAACACGCTCCAGTTTATGAAAAGGAAACGGGATTCTCCTGCCTCTTACAGTACATTCTGCAGCTCTGCTAGAAAACATCTGGTGCTTCTTTTGGGTCTGAAACAGTCTTTGTGGCAAGGCCCAAACAACAGAGAAATAAACAGCTTTTTTCTTTTTTCTCGCAAAGTACAGGCTGGCTCCAGTTTGTTACAGAACTTGTTTGATGAGGTCAGAGAACACAATAAATCTTGACACTCCTGGTGACAACAAGAAGAGGTATATAGAGGGGAATAATTTTTTGACATCCAATGAAAAATATTGATCCAGAAGGAATTTTGATTTGCAATGGCACAGAGACTGAGCTTGGAGGGTTTGCAGGCATGCCCATGATGCTTTGACAACCGGAAAAATGCAGAGTTGCCCCATTATGGGGGATCTTTGTCTCCCTGCTTTTTGGAGGACACATGGAATTACCAGAAGCTTTATAAAACAGGCTATGCTTCACTTAATCAATAGAGTGTAGGACACCACACTGGGAGCTCTAAGGCTGGCTTTCTTCTCTGGATTGAATGTGTATAAAGGGAAGTGCATGAACTGAATGAAGAACATGATAATGCCCAGGGTCTGGTCACCTGGGTTCTGTGTGTTAGAGGGGCCTTTGGACAATAAACTTATCCCTCTCAAATTTGATTCCAAGTCTACAAAATAAGGTGGTTTTTGCTCATCTTTGAGGTCAGGAGGCTTACAAGTCTCTTATCTCTATGCCAGCCTGGGTAAGTGCAACTGGCAGTTGCCCTGATCTTTGAAAATGAACTAAGTAAAGGACAGCCTGATCCTTAGTCTTGATTTAGACAAGCAACAAGGTTTAGGTCACTAACAGGAAAAATAAATACCTGGTACTGTGCTGGAATGGTTTATTCACTACTTAACCTCTGCTTTTTTGCTGTGTTGTTCCCCACCACCTATGAATAAGACGTTATGCTCATTACTGCCAAATCTCCCTTCAGTCTCTCCGTGCTCTGATCCTCCTGTATTACTTTTTTTCAGTCATGCTTAGCTGTAGATGTTTGACTCTGAAATGCAGATGTCGACCAATATATTTCTGTTTCAGTTGGATGAACAGATATGTTCACAGATATGTTATTTCTTCTCTCTGTGACTCATTTACTTAATCTGTAAAGAGGAGCTTCGTCTTCAGATGAAAGACTGCCAATAACCTACTGACTTAATAAAAGAGCTATTCCAAGTTCTCCACTGCCAGTGTGAACTTGCATGGGGCATTTGGACAAACATGGTATCAGAGGACAGAATTTCAGAAGGCCTCCACTTAATGGATGCTGAATTTCTCTGAACATCCTCTTGCCTTTGGGCTCATGGGCAGGAGACAGCCTTTGTGATGAAAATGGCGCTATTTCTTCAGTCGTGCAGTGTGATCCATCTTACTGTTTTGTATTTGTTTGGAGTGCTGTCCCACATTCCCTGGAATCATTGCTACTGCAGCAAGGTAGCTTACTTTTAAAATGGAGAACAACAGGAACCAGACTGTGCTAATGATTAAATTATACTGATGGCTGAAGTTTAAGTAACAGTTAATGCACTAATTTCAATATAGGAAATATACTAAAAAAGCAGTAAGAGCTCCTCTTGATCTTCATAACTAATGAGAACTGCCATGATCCTTCAACATATTTCCACCTACACTTCCTTTTATGTTAAGAAGTATACAGGAACTCCCAGAAGTCAGCTGGTAGAAAGCTTTTCAGAAAGCACATTCCAGCACGCTGCACAAGCCACGTGTGCTCCCCTAAAGGGTCCTGGAGCCACATCTTGCCCATGTTGAATCCTGGCCAACAGTCTTATTTCTTCCAGTGAAACTGAACAAAGTGAGGCCTTCAGACAAGAGCACGCCCAACACAGGTCTGAGTTATGAGTACCCAAATAAGCACTATCAGCTGTGCTGAGCGTTTCTGCAAGGGAGATGAGTGGGATTCTCATCATTTAACTTTAAACATCTCCTTTGGCTAGTTCTCGAATATCCCTTTAATTCATGGATGGAGCATCGTTAGAGAGCAATTCACCCATTTTAGGTGTCTGCAGTACGATGAGGGGAATTCCACCCCAGTGCCTGTTCCTCTGCACTCATTATATGGAAAGTCTAGACAGCTGGCTTGGATATAAATGTCTGAAGATGAGAGGTTTATCTCACCTATCTAGATACAACAGAATCTGCTGGATATTAGAGGCTTTGTGGTCGCTCTGGGTCAGATAACAAATGCCTGAAAACATGTTGCCACTTGGCTGAATCATTGCAACCATGCAAGATCTTAATTTTAATTTAAAGACTGTTTACAAGAAGTTTCTGAACTTTAGTCTTGGCCTAGAATGAGTAAGGCCTAAAGCAGCCACTGATCCTCAAGATAAGAAGGTCTTTCAGCAGCTCTGTAATCAAAGGAAAAAAACAGCTTTTCTTTGGATCACTGCTTTAATCTTGTTCCTCCCACCAATGCTGGAATTTCGTGTTCTGCCCCCAAATGCAGAAGGCTATTTATAGTGTCAGCCTGAATGAGCAGCAGGAGCTCACGCTGTCACTGCGGCTGCGCCTTTGAGGCGTTGGAAATCACATAACTGAAAGTTGACAGTAAGGAAGCTGCACAATATTTTCAAATGTAGTTTCTGCCACCACTCAGTTCCCACAGTACATAAGCAGGGATTTCTAGGCAGGTGGTAGGGAAAAGAATGAAGGGATTCAACTCAAGCCGTTGTTGGCATCTGGGGTCTCGATGTCATCCCTTCATGTGAACCATCATCTTTAAAAGGTTGCTGCCTTTTGGGAACAAGTGAAGGATTGGGGCATTGGGGTGGGTAACTTACTGGTATGTGACAAGTTGAGTGTCTCAGCTCTTTGCAGAGAGGTGCTTTATCTCCTGATGCTGGTGAATAAAATGGAAAGGTGCTTGAACATTTTGGCTGTCTTTATTTGAACAATACAGATAACAGCAAAACACAAAATGTTTGCTCTGTTTGTTTCCCTAGATGCAGGCATGAATATTCCCTCGGTTTTTACATTATATTGTCTGTGTAATGCTTCTGTTTGTCAGAATAATTTAAAAGAAAACAGCAGTTAAGTTTTTCAGAGATCCCAACAGCTAATGCAAATACTCATCAAATCACAATAATGGATCAGTCAAGTGGAGACAGTTTTGACTACCTGTGAGAAGCCACTTTTCAAAACAAGATATATATCATATCACAGAAAACAAGAGAGTAGTAGAGAGTATTATCAGGCAAATGTGATAGCCCAGAGATGTCAGAGATCACATACCAGCTCTCTACACATAATGGTTTAATTAAAGTCATTATTCTGCTCACCTGTGTAAAATTAACAAGTCCTCACATCTTCACAGGCTGAAACTTAAGTGTCTCCTGTGCTCTCCCACATGTGGGACATCAGTGCAGGGTTGTTTGCATGCACACAAGCCCCTGTGAATAAATAAATGGTTATTGGCAAAAAGTGGCGTCTGTGGGATGATGGCATTTCAGCATTTATAGTCATCCTGAAACTTTGTGACAAGCAGGTACAACGAAAGCTGAGGGACAGCTTTGTGGGAGGGCACTTGATGGAAAAGACAAATTCAAGTCTAAGGGCAGTTCAGCCACATCACTGCCAGAGCTCTGTCCCTGGATGATCCTTCTTGCTCTGCCTGGAAATTCCCCTGAGAAAGTTTAGTCAGAGAGGCAGATTTGTGAAAATGATTCAAGAAAATTTCTGTAAGAGCTGTGAATTTTTTTCTAGCTTCATTGCATTGAAGCCAGTGGGCTTGATTCTCCTCCCACAGCTGCTGTGTGTACCACAGACTATTGGCAGGCAAAATACAACCCCAGACCTCCTGACCTTCTTTGTCATCATGTAGACACAGGGCTGTAATTTAAACATTTATGTGCAAGTTATTTGTACTAAGAACAAATTAGTGTATATAAGATTAAGCATAAAATTGTACAATCGATCAAAAATGAGGTTTAACTTCTAAGCAATTCCTGATTTGAAATCCTACCCTGAAGCACCTGAAAACATTAAGCAGGATTTTTTTTTCAGAACTGCTTTAAATTTACACTCTTCCTTACCAAATTCATGTCTGCATGTAACGCTTCTTGTTAGTCTCACAAAGGGAGGTCACCATCATTGCTCTACCTGATGGGTACTTTTGTGAGGCATTCTGTGCTAAAGAAATTTCCATACAAGGGTTTCTTTGGCCAGGGGAATCCTCCAGCATCTGGAAAGCTGACTCAGAGAGAGCAGGGACTAGCCATGCAAGGGGATTTGTTCAGCTTCAAGTGAAAAACACCAGCAGTGGTCTATTCAATCTGCTACTGTCTGAAGCCATTATCTGGTCATCAATTGCTGCTCTGCATATTCTTGTTTATTCTCCCTCAATACATAATTTGCACATAGAGTTTTTAAGGCAGTTTTTCAAGCACTTGTGATACCAGCACTTGTGCAACTGCATGTGGACACACAGGCTTCTGACACTTCAATGAAGAGCACGAAAGGTATTTATACCGTCAAGGGGAGAAAACAAAAGAAGTTACAAGTGTAATTAAAACCACCCTGTGGTTTTACCCACCATTTGAATAAGGAAAGAGACTTGGACCTAAGGATAGGGACTGACTGAGCTGGCAGGTCAGGGGTGCAGCTGGATGGAGAAGCGAGAAGTCCTGTTGGAGTCCAAGCCTGATTCAGTAGGCACCTTCTCATCTAGCTCTTCTCCTGGTGGCATACTGTCTCCCTAGGCAACTATAGATTAGAGAGGAGACAAAAATTCTTTTATCCAGAACCGCAAAGCAATGACTTGAGCTTGGATGTAGGAAAATGTCAGGGAAATAGAGTGAACTAGCAGCTGAAGCAGAGGCGTTGAAGTCAGGTGATTCAGGTTCTGTTTTTGGCTTGGACCAGCCATTTGACTTCTTACTTTGGCTTCCTCTCTGCAAGATGAAAAATGGGGATGCCTATGGGCTGCGTCCTGGGACTGGATCATCTTACTAAGGCCAGGACTGCCAAATCTCATATTCTGGATGATGCTCAGTTGACCACAGCTCCATTCTTCTCTGCTTTGGTGCCTGCACCTCCTTCACTTCTATCTCCTGTCTGCTTTTTTGGGCCCTCACAGGCAAAATAGAGCAGCATCACAGCAACAAATCTCGCGATTGCTGCTGGATGGGAGCCTCTGTTTCTGTATACCCTGGGGCCTTCCACCATAGCATCTGATGTGCTAAATATCCCTGGGCTGCCCCTTGAGTGATGTAGGGTGTCTGTACAAGTAGTAAAGTACACTGAGTAGAGTTATGGCCCTTGTGCAAAGCACTTCCACTCCTGTCTAAATTGGGGATGCAGTTTCAGGGCACAGGCACTAGACAGGTGCTGGAACATGTTCAGAGAAAGGCAGCAGAGCTGGAAAGCGTCTGGTGCACAAGTCTGATGAGTGGCTGAGGGAGCTGGGGCTGCTCCTTTTCCTAGAGAGAAGGAGGTTCAGAGGAGACCTTCTCACTCTCCAGAACTCCCTGACAGGAGGGTGCAGCCAGGTGGGGGTCAGGCTCAGCTCCCAAGGAACAAGGGACAGGACAAGAGAAAACGGCCTCTAGCTAGCACCAGGGGAGGTTTGGATTGGATATTTTGGAAAATTTCCTCATCAAAAGGGCAGTGAAGCCCTGGCACAGGCTGCCTGGTGGGATTGTGACTGTGGTGGAGTCACAATCCCTGGAGGGATTTAACAGATGTGTAGCATTGGCACCTGAGGACATGGATTAGTGGTGGCCTTGTCAGTGCTGGGGGAATGGTTGGACTCGATGAGCTTAAAGGGGTTTTCCAACCTAAATGAAACTATGGCCCTGCTCCGTTCTATGTCCGTGCAGTGTCAGAGCAGGCACGGCTCTGGGAGGGAACAGCAGGAGGTGGTGAAGGCCAGGTGATGATCGCTACCTTACCCCGGCCATCCTTGCTTTAAAGAACGAGTTTCCAAGGCTATGTTCTCTATGTGTTCTCTGTGCTGTGTTCCCCGTTAAATCGCGGCTAATTAGGGGATGCTCTCCTCCTGCCCTTCCCTTCTTGTATCAATCAAAATCGCTACCACCTAAATTCAGGTGTACCTAGAGAGCTCCTCCTTCCCAGAGCCCCTTCCCAGTGCCGCGGGGAGGGAGGCGGCGGCTGCAGCGAGCAAAATGGGATCTTACGATTATTTCGGGTTTTGGGCATGAGCGCCCGGGGCTGCGGACAGCCAGGAGGAGCCTCCGCGCCGCCTTTCCACCCTCCCCACCCGACTTCGGGAGGCGCCAGGACCCGGCAACCAGGAGGATTTCGGCGCGGGGCGGCCCCGGACCGGCCCCTTTGTTCGTGTGGGCCCGGCTGCGAGCCGGGAGGGACGGAGGGAGCGGCAGCGCCGGCCCCGCATCCTCCTCCGCCCCCGCCGCTCCGAGCCGCCGCCCAGATCCCTCCTCCCGGCTCTCGGCTCGGCCGCGCAGGGAGTGGCAGGGCGGCTGCCAGCCGGGGCCGCATCCTGCGGCGGCAGCGAGCCCCCTGCCCCGCTCCGCCGGGCAGCCCCACGGTAAGGGGGACGGCAACAAAGGAGGGGTGGATGGAGAAGGTGCGGGAGGAGCCCGGGCAGCGGGGACGCGCCGCTCGGTACCGGTGGGAGGCTCGGCCGCCGCGCGCATTGTCCTTGGGCTGGGAGAGGCGCCGAGCATCCTCGGCGGGCCGGCATCCCGGCTGGATCCCTCGGCTGGGCAGCGGCGGCACCCGCGGGCGGCCGCAGGGCTGTCGGAGCCGTGCGGGCCTGCCACGGGCGGGGTGCGGGGTGCGGGGTGCGGGGTGCGGGCTGGGCGCTCGCCGCTGTCCGGGGTCACGGCAAACGCGCCATTGGAGGCGGCGGCCCGATGCCATGGAGATGGAGGTGGGAGTGGGTGTCAGCATCCATGTCTCGGTGCCGAGAGAATTTTGGGTTTGAAGTGGGAGGAAAATTGTCTTTTGTCTTTGGGAAGCTTGACTGCTTGCCGGGCTCAGTCTCCTTCCTCGGTTTTTCTCGTTTAACGATCCAGATATCGACATTAACCACATCCTGCAGGATCTGATGTGGGTTTTTTGTCTGTTGCAAAATCTGCTTGTGAGGAAGGCCCAGGCTGAGCTGCTGGCATTGGCGTAGTGCTCAGGTTATGAGCCACCAGGCAGATGGAGGAGGACTCTGCCCCTTGCATCTCCTGACACGAAGCTGCAAAGGGTGTTTGGGGCAGCATCCAGGGACGGAGGCACAGGCACGAGTTATCTCCACAGTATCTGGGCAGGCTGCAGCAGCTTTTGGGAAGTGCTTGGAGACAAAGCACTGTGTCAGCACCAAGTGTTAGTTGCTGCTCTGTTGAGCATCAGTCTCACAGGCCTACAAACCTTGTCTCAGAAACTCATCCTGCTGGAATGGATGTCAAGTTTTACTAGTCCATCCATTACTGCTGGCTTGAAGTGTTTCCTTGAGGGTCACTTGTACCTCAAGAATTGGTCTGCATGTGGACAGAGATATATTTGGGGTGCCTGGCCGGGCTTGTTGGCCTTAGCCTCTGCCCAGCTGCCTGCTAACAGCATTCCTCTCCCCATCGGTGCTCCAGGAGAGCCCCACTGATCAGCACAGATCTGTCATTGCTGGCACAGTGATGCTTTTTAACATAATGCAGCTCCTAATCTTAAAGTTGGGTCTGAGATACGGCATTTTAAGAAATTATCTGCCTGCTGTTAGAGCCAGCCAAGGATTAGGAAGTAGGGAGTCTGCATCAAACGGCTGTGTTCTCACGAAAGTTGTCACTGCCTACCAGAAATCTCTGGGAGTACAGGACTTCAAAGGCTCGGCTCTGAGACGTGGCACAAGTGACAACGTTAGCAGCAGCCACTGCAATCCAGCAGGGAGAAGCTGTGCTGGGGCCTCTCTGTCATCTCAGGATCACTCGTGTGGGGCTACCTTCAGTTAAGGGAAGAAGCCTAATGTGTTTCAGGAGATGCTTTTAGGATTAGTATGGATGGTATTATCTACTGAGGCCAAGGGTTGGTATGTGCTCCTCTAGCCTTGGAGGCTGCCATAATCTACTCTAACAAGGAACAGCTCCTGGTGTGTTTGCTCTTTATCCCCACTTGTGCTTTTTGGTTTGGCAGAAGAAGTGATGGAGAACCCAGAGGGGGGTTTTCTGGTACGAAGGGATGTGACTCTATAAGGACACCCAGGCTAATTCTTCCCTTTTGTTACTGGGTGGTTAAAATGGGTCAAGGCATGGGTTCCACCTCCTTATTGAGGTTGTTGGTTTTATTTATCAAAATGCTACCTCTGTCCATGAAACATGGGGAAATTAATTTTAACTTTTTTTTTTTTTGAGAGAGAGAATGTTTTATAATTCTGGTGAGGACAGGAGACAATGAGACAATATGTAAAGCAAGTTCCGTACCCCAGGTGCATGGTGTTGGTACCACTTTGCAGAGAATACACAGTGCATGGTGAGGTTTAGATGCTTTTAAAGCTCTGGGAAGGCCGAGGTGTGGGTAGCTAGACCTGAGTGTGACTTGTTGCTAGCCTGTGTTAGACACTGGTGTGCACTTATCTATAGAGATACCTGTAGATATTTATAGAGAGATCCATGTTTTTTCATGGATGCCTTTTATAAATACCTTATGACTTTTCCTCTCCATCTCCCAAGGGCTCTGAGCACAAGAATGACCAAGGAAGTTGCTGACATGAGTCGAGAGCATTATTTTTTCCTCTGTTGCTAACTTAAATACCGCCAGTAATCAATCTCTGGCTGTTGTTCTTTTGCCACTGTTCTTGTGGTATTTATGGTAGAATTTCAGGGCGGGCACCTTGGCTGATGGTGATGACTGCTGATGGTGATCATCACCTGGTGATGTCATACTCCAGCATGCCTTGGGCTTTGTTTTACTGGTCAGATTTTTAAAACAGCCACATTAAGTTGCTGAATAAAGATGAACTGTCTATGCTCACTCCAGAAGCCGAGGTTAGAGCAAGGAATTAGGCTTGATCTTTCTTGTGTCCTACTCTGTTCCTCTCTTCTCCATGTGGGTCTTTGCTGTCTTATCCCACGTGGAAGCTCTTGTCTCCGTGGCTGACACTGATGGAGACACACAGAATTCTCAGTGGATCGTTGTACAAAGTCTCTTTCTGCAGCACCCCCGTGCTCTTGGAGCCTTTCCCTGTTCTGCTGAGAGCAGCCTGTGTGCTCTGTTGAGTGTTGATGCTGAACAGGACAAAGCAAATTCACTTCCCTCATAGCTGGATTTAATTTCATGCTCTTATATGATTGTGCAGTAGCTCTTGTTGTGGAAAAATTACTTCATTGCATGTAACTGATACTTTCTTCTATTCCCAAAAAAAAAAGATCCTGTTGAAACCTCTGTAAAATAAAACCTACAGCAAACTCACAATATTTCTGCATCAGACTTTTTGGAAATCATTCCCATACACTGGTACAGTTTTTATTATCCCATTCTAAAAACTGAAACTGTGTTTATAAAGCAGCCGTGGTTGGTTAGATGCAGCATAAGCAAAGAAAGATGTGTGAAGAACTAAAGCCAAGCTTTGTCATATTTGTGTTGCTTTTTCTTTTTTTTTTTTTACTTCAGAATGATGGAATTAAATATGATGGTGACTTGAATTGGCACTGAAATTAAGTGATACTTTCCTTTCAGTGATTTATTTTTATTGAGCTAGTATTTAGTCACCTGCATAGTTGCAGAGGAATGTGGCACAGACTGGCAAAATTCCATGTTGCAGTTTCTGAGCCTGTCATGGAGTCTCCATCTCCTCATCCCAGTCTGCTGAAGCACAAATGGAATCTAAACTTTGGTTTATTTTGAGAGTTTATGCTCTGAACTCTGCTGTTGACTCCCTTGATAACTCCGTTTGTGCCTGGGAAAGCAAATAATTATTTTTGAAAATATTTATACTGTGTGTCTATAAAATAAACACTTCAGAAGGACTTCCCAAGGACTTTGATGGGTTGGATATTCAGGGAGATAGTGGTGCCATCTCTGCCACTGTTTTTTCAGAAGGCTTGAGAAAAATCTTTTCTTTCTATCCGTTTCTCCCAGCTACAAAATGGGTGTTGTAATTCTGACCTCGTATGAGGTTTGTGAATGAAATGCTCTGGGGATGTTGTGTATGTGGATCTTGGAACTTTTAAATTCCTTTTTGGTCCTTATAAATCCCTCTCCTGTGCTTTCACACATGCTTCCTTTAAAAAGGTAATGCAAATTAAGTTGTATTGCCTGTGCCAGAGCTCTTGTCGGAATTAATTCTAGTTTATTTTACTGAATAGCTTGCATAGTGTAGTAAAGACCACGTGGATATTGATTACACTGGAAAGACTTCACAGAAACTTCAAGAAATCATCTGATCCATCTGTCTGTTCCAGCCTGGATCTGTCTTCACCTGTCATTCAAGACAGAGGTTTGAAGATTTTTGTTTTTCAAAGAATGATGTAGCAATGAAGGAATTTGCACAGCCTCTCTGGGCAGTCTGGCTCAGTTTGAACTATTTCTGTAGTGCACATGCTCCCCTTTGTTTTGTTGTCATTGTCACTTTGTCTATCTGCCTGCTTCTGTACAAAGGAGAAAGGTGTTTCACTGATAAAAACCAACACAATTTCTTTTGCAGCATGAACTTTTGCAGTACATCGTCTGGTGGGGCAGGGAAGGCTTCCAGCCTGAGGCACCAGCTTCTGACATAGTCACTGACAAAGGATTTCTCTGGCTGATCTGTTCTTTTTCTTCCTTTGGCATATTCCTCCCCTATTTATCTGTTGCATCATGCTCTGACAACTGTGTCCTGTAATTAGTGCTGGGAACTTTTCAGAAGCCTAACAGGCACAAGAAGCAGCTGCCTGTTGAAACCAACAGCACTTTCCCATCCTTTGCAAACACCCCCACTCATGACCTGCAAGTGCCTCCCCTGGATGCAGGGACTATCCTGGCTGCAGAACAAACCTCCCTAGGAAAAGAGGCCTCTCCACTCGTGTTTAATGGGCTTTTCAGCCTCGTATTTGGCTGTTGTATATTGTGTACTGTGCTGCCTCTGTGGCTCCTGTCAGCATGAACTTGGCCCTGGTGAATAAAGCCTCCTCCTTGGCTATATTTAGCATTTAGCTATTTGTTTTATAACTGAAATCCTTACTATGCAAATTGGAGCAGGTCAGTCTGCAACCTTGGATAAGTGCCTTTTTTTTTTCCCCTCTGGACTTTAGTTTCCCAGCTGGTAAGTTTGGCATGTTTGACTGCTGACCCCTCCACCAGCCATCCCTAATGGAGATTAAATGATGGGCAGTATGGCACAAAAAGGCAGGCTTGTGTGGAATATGCTGGTGAGACAGAGGAAGCGGATGTTTTGCCTTTCACTGTTCATGTTTTATGTGTCTGTTTACGTGGGCTTTTGCTGGGGTCTGTGTAATAGCTTTTTGAACTTGATGGGTCTCATCCATAGGAAAACTTTGTTTATATGTGTACATGTGTTTGTGTATCTTTCTAGTAAACAATACTGGCAATATCAATGCCTCCTGCAAGCTTAATCGTGATGTCTCTGAAGCATCTGCAGACACTATTCCCCTTTTTACCTCTGAATCTCCCCAAAGCACATTGGCTAGGAAGCAGCGGAAGGTGTAGGAGCACTTCCAGCACACTTCCATGGAAATGTCAAAGCCAAATGGTAGGTTTTGGTGATCATATTATTCAGGTTTATGGAGTGCTGTGATACACTCTGCCTTAGGGTGCTGGCAACTTTGATTGCCATTGTTAGAAGTGACAGCTCAGTTTTTGCTCTTCGTTTTTGGTTGAAACATGACCAGTTTGTGTTAGAGATGTGCAACTGCTCTGCGTTATGATGTAGGGAGGTGCTTTTTGTAAGGCCGCTGTACTTGCTTGGCCAGATGAGATGATACCTTGATCTCTGTACAAAATCATGATTGTGGTTTTGCTTGCGTTAGTGGTGTAGAAACAGCCTGTTTCTGTGAGAAGTGAAGGAGCAGCCAGGGACACTTGGTGACTCCAAAGCTCCAGCTGGAGCACACAGTGCGGTGGTTCTCCAGGAGTATGGTGGGCTGATCCATCTGTCCTGCCTGCCTGCTTGCAGGCTGAGTTCATCACTCTTATCTCCAGACATATGAACCATTAAATCCTATTTTTAGCACTGATCTGTCTATCCAAACCCTTTCCTTGTAGCTGCCAGCATCTACACATCGTGGACTGCTGTGTGTGCTTCTCAGCGGCGTGGCAGTGTCTGGACAGAGATGCTGATTGAAACCAGGCTGTGGAGCAGCCCAGCTCCTGCAGGGTCTCTGCCACTGTGGGAGGAGGCTGGGATTGACAGCTTGGCCCAGATGTAGCAGCCTCTCCTGTTCCTGCCAGCTCAGCAGGTCCTGCTGGAGTGGGCACGTTCAGTCTCCACACCTCCTGTGCAATCTGGCTGCGTAGGGTGGGGTTTTATCTTCTCACTCCCCAGAAACTGCAGTCCCCGAACTCCCCGTGTGTTACATACTAGGCAGCCATCCTCTGGTGCTGGTGTGGCTTGATGCCCAGAGGCTTTGAGCTGGGATCTTGCCTCTCTCCATGTGCTGCAATCCAAAGCAAACACTGGCTTTTGCAAGGCAGGGTGTGAGGTGTGAGGAAAAAGGATCTGTGTGGGAGGAGGAGATAGCATATCAAATTGGATCTTATCTGTCAGTATTGTAACTTGCCAAAATTTTGATTTTGGTCATTGATAGGGATGTAATTTGAGTATGATAGGGGTGTAATTGGAATAAGACGTCTTCCTTCTTGTACTTTAAGGCCCATGAGCTATCCAAACTCCTATTGTGTGAGGAGTGTGTGAGATGAGTGAGGTTACCGGTGGTAAATTAAGAAACTCCATGATTGACACATACTGACTGAAAGCAAACTCTCCAGGTTACTGTTCTCGTCTGCACCACTGGTTGTGGTGGGAGCTCTATGGGTGTGTCAGTGTGAGTGAGGGCTGGCAGTGCTTGTAGAGGCTCAGGAGAAAGCAGCAATTAATGCATATAGCCCAGAGGTCATCTGCTTAAGTGGAAGGCTGAGTTTGGGCTGGTGAATCAGCAGGGAGGAGGAGGAGGGTGCTTCTGGAAACAACTGTCCAGCATTGCTGTGTTGCCATCAGCACAGCCACAGGAAGCAGGATGCTTGTGTGGGCACAGGGGATGGGGTTTGCACTTGCTGTCCCAGAGGGAGAGTGGGTTTGCTGCTCCCGAGTGCCTTTGGTTTGGTGACCTGAGATCTTTCAAGAGGTGTAACCTCCTGGCCTGCCCCCCTCGGCTCACAGGTTGGTGCTGTTACCATCCCTGTGCATGGAGCAAGGCCAGCGGTGAGCGCTGTACAAGAAGGAAGCAGAGTCCTGGCTGTCAGGGGCTCTATCTTAGCTAGGGGATGATTAGAGGTTGGATCTTTAGAGGTCCCTTCCAACCCAGCTGGTTCTGCCATAGTCTGTATTTACTTTTTAGCTTCCCTCCTGCTGTAAAGATACACCCGGAGTGTGAAGGTGGGTTAGTTATTCTTTAAACTTTCAGGAACAGCTGCTTTGTTTGAAGGAATGAGACTATGTTACTGTGAGCAGTATTTGGCATAAAGTTTGTCCCTGGCCTGGTGAGACATCGCCTGGGATGCAGCATGCACTTTGGGTTGCCCATGTCTAGAACAGACTGAATTCAAGTGAGGAGGCTGGGAGAAGGTTAGCTGAGATGACCTGGGAACTGGTGACTCTCATATCTCAGGACTTCTCAAAGGAGGGCGTTGCTTGCTCAGAATGGCACAGAGAAGGCAGACAAAGGGCAAAGCTGTCTCCTGGGAGCTGGGCACGATGGGAGGGTGTCAGAGTTGTACAAAGGGCACAGGAGGTACGTGGGCAGAAGGTTGGTTTGGATAAATCTGGACTGGCAACTGGCTGGAGGTTTCCTGGGAAGCAGAGGGTGAAACTGCTGGGAATGAAATACCTTGTACAGTGCTTTCATAACTAATGGAAAGGGGCTGCAGCAGGGACAGGGTTGGGTATTACTATCCTGCATCCTTCTCTGAGGTTTTGGCAGCTTGTGGAGAGGCAGGGGCAGGTTTCCCTTGGTGTGACACTGTTTGCACTGGGTTCTGAGGAGATTCTGCAGTAGATGTTACACCTGCAGTGGTCCTGGGCAAGGCTTCTGTCTGCTCCCTGCTGGGATGAGCAGGTCTCCATCACAAAAAGGATTGCATTAACGTGGTGCCTTTTCCTAGTGCACTTGAGAGTGTGTGTAGACACTGGACAGCCTTAGGGGAGCACAGTGAACACTTCAGGGGCAAGCCCAGCGTGTCCCAAGGTACAGCAGAAAGTTGTTGCGTCCTACTCTTATGAACCAAATCATCTGCAAGTGTAAAGTGGTACAGCTGCAGTGCCATCAGCCAGGCTGGTCTGCAGAGTCTACCTTGTAAAAAGGGGGGAAAAGTCAGGGCAGAAGGGATCCAGGTCCTGGTTTTGCTTCATAATCAAAGTTCAGGACAGAGGTTAGATTACAGAAGTGCAAAAATTAAAATATATGTATTAATTTGAACTCCAGTTAGTAACAGATTAAGTGCCAGGGTGAACTTTAGTGCTATGCTAAATCAGCAGTCAAAAGCTAGGAAATTCCAAAAGTTCAGATCTTTCTGCAGCTCTGCACAGCATACATAGCATGGCTGGGTTGTTGTATAGCTCATATTTAATTATTGTTTCTCCAGTAGAAAAATACCAAGCCATTCTAATGGAATAAATGTCATGTATCATTGTGTTTCCTGCACTCTGCTTGCTCTCGTGTTTCTCTTCCAGATGCTGTTTTTGACAAATAAGACTTTCTGTGAATAGGGAACTTGGATTTTATCAAAGCCTTGTGAATTGTAGAGAAACCTCTAATGGAACAGAGTGGCCATGAATGAAGTCTGAGCTGAGCTGCAGGACAGCAGTTGTGGAAGCTCTGTGTACATTCTGTTCCCTTCCTGTGTGAGCCTGCAACTTCGGTGTCATGCCCCTAATAAATCTCTGCAGGGACACTGTCCCCTGCCCCCAGGGCTGAACTCTGGGGAGCAGAAACTCATGGGGAACCAAGAGCATGTCCAGGATTTTTCCCACAAATTAGAGATAGTTTTGCTCTGCAATTAGTACAGAATTGTTGCTATCTACTGTTTCAGTCCTCAGTAGGCATTTTGCCAGTGTGAGGAGCACAAGCTTGTTCAGCCCATAAATTACTCCACAGGTTATGTGATGACTTCCTTGAATGTACTTTGGCTTCTTCTCTCTGCACTTTGCCTCAGGATTTGCATTGTGGTTTTAGAGTGCAATAGGAGGGTTTAGCGCATTGTTCCTTTAAAAAGTCTTGTTTTAGAAGTAAATCACAGGATGTTTAGTCTATCATAGAGGTTAGAATTAGTTTTAAAAATACCTGAGCTTTTAAATAAAAGTCCTCTAGGCTTTCTTTTGGCATTCTGTGCTAATTATTACAAAACTTGAGTGAGCAGGAACTAAACACACGCTTCTCTCAAGGTTAACAACGCTTCACACTTGTCAGGGAAACTATGTAGTAACAACAGAGCTTAATGGCTGAAAACCTATTTGAATTCTCCAACTGCAAGAGAGAAAAAACCTGATGGCTGACAGAGGGTACCAGGATTCCCTGATTTTCCCTACATGTAACTGGAAGCAGTATGCTCCTTTCATTCCTGCAGTACTCCGTCTCCATTCCCTCTGTGGGAGAAGGAAAGGTTTTCTTGGAAGAGGAGTCTGACCTTAATTAAAAATGAGTGTCTCTCATTTCCTCTGTACTTCAATTAAGTGCAAGGATTTACTCCTAATCTGCCACGTGCTTCAAAAATGGGTTTGTGGTGGCTTGTCGGAAGGAGTAACTAATCAGAGAAGTGAGAAGGCACAATTACCTTGGGTTGGATGGAGCAGCTTAAGGAATTAAAAGATAAAACTGCCTTTTCTTCCCAGCGTAATCTCTATCTCTATTAGCAAAGCTGCAGTTTGGCGTTATCAGATCCTGTCTCTAATCAAATTCATTTCCTGTCCCTTTCACACAAGACTTGAGTGCTTCAAGTCTGGCCCTTGGATTTGGATTTCAAGGTAAAACTCTATTCTTGAAATCCCTAACCCATCTTTGCAGCATGGTCAGTGTTAGGAGGTTGTGAGCCTGAGGCACCAAATCTTTACTTGCCCTTGTCCCTGGCGTGGGACACTTGGCAGTAATATATCCAGGAGTAAGAACTCCAGGAGATGGGGCTTTGCTGCCTGAAAATCTCATTTTCCTGGTAGTGGGAATGGTGCAGAAAAGCTTGGAAATATGGAGTGAATGCAACCAAATGCTCAGAAACAAGAAATGAAATAACTTAGCTTAACTTGAGAAAAAAAAACAAAACAGTATCTTTAGGCCAGTAAAGGTTTTATATAAGGCCTAATAAAGGAATACCAGGTTTGGCTCTGAAAGCTTTTTGCCTTTATTCTGTGTGCTTATGGAGGTGAGTGCAGAGCTCTTCCAGTGATCAGGGAATCAAATTCTTCTTTAGCATTTTATTTTCAGGGAGATGTTGAGCTTCACATACTGTTTGGAACATTTACAGTGCCTGGTGCTGAAGGTTTGTGCCCTCAGTAGTGGTGTTTTCAGAGGGGAAGAAGGGGTGGCTCTCGGGCTGTTCTAAGGTAGGTTTGCTCTTGTCCCAGAGGCTCTGACAGAAGTCAGGGGATGAAACCCAGTGATTGTGAAGAGAATGACAGAGATCAGGGGATGAAACCCAGAAACCTCTTGGAGGCTAATGAGAGAGTCTTTTTGCAGACTGAGCCATAGGTAGGCCTGAAAAGGGCTGAAATTCCACTTGCAAGTGTGCTGCATCCCAAACCTGGGTGTTCCTCACCTGTAGCATGAACACGAGGAAAGATGGAATAGGGTTTAAATAATTGCACAAGCAGTTGATTCTCAAAAAGTTGTCTTAGGTGGGAATAAGTAAAACCAGAGACTTTATTATGCTAACCTTTTCCTATCCAAGTAGTTGTCTTTAAAGTCATTGATTATTTGCCTAAGTCAAAATTATTAAAAAAAAAAGTATTGTCCTGCTTCTCTGCATTGTTGTTATCATTAACCTTTTGGACAACATGATAATGTTGACTTCCCTCAGTCTGATAATTAAATGCTGTTCTTTACCTTTTTTTCCTATGGGCCCTAGCCCTGAAAAGGCATGTGCATCTCTGACTGAAAAATTCAATTTCAATTTCTTACATGTGAATTTTCAAATTTAGAAAATTAGAAACCTAACTCTAGACCGAACTGTTACCGCAGTATTCAGCTACAGCTGGTTGGAATTCTGCACGGGTCTGCTCTCATAGTGAAACCCCTGTGTCTTGCCCAGGGTGTCCTGTTGGGTAAATGCTTCTTACACACAGATCCTGCCAGAAGGAAGCACCAGGCACAGGATGGGATTCAGGCCAACTCGGTCTGGTGTCTGTAAACCTGTTCCTGTGTCTCGCAGTTGTTGCACTCGGTATGTCGAGGTGAAGAGATCCTTATTTTGTGTATTCCCACGAGGGCTTTCCTCTGGGCAGTGTGCTGGGTCTGGGTGTCTGCTTTGATACTTGTGCCCGTCCTGAATGGATGTTATTCCATGTGGAATAAGTACTCGTGTGCCTTCTTGAGGGTAGGAGGGATGGATGAAGCAGAGAAGCGGTGTGTAAGCTGTATTGCCAAAGACTTTTTCTTCCAGTCCTTGGTTTGTGTTATTTCTCTACCACATCTATGAAGTAATTGATCCTAAGCACCTCCAATTGTCTGTTTTTAATGTGTGCCACTCTGATGCAATTATCCGTGATGCTGGCCAGGCATATCCAGATGTCTTGCTCCTGGTGAAAGGTATTTCTAGGCTGTACATCTGTATTTAGTTGAGAACAGCTCTTGTCTCAGTTTTGGAGACAAATTTCAGGAGAATACGCTCTGGAATGAGCATTTCCTCTAAAGACAAAAATGCTTCAATAATTCCCTTTTCTTCTGCCAGTGAGAGAAATTAATACTAGTGGGTGAAAGTGGAAAAAAAAAAAAAAAAGAACTGTTTGTAAAAAAAAAAAAAAGGGGGGAGGGGGCCGGGGGGGGAAGGTGTGCCCACAGGGCAGAGAAAAGGATTGAGTAAATGCTAGATATGAACTCCCAGAAACTTACCCTGCACCCATACACACACCCACAGCAGAACAAAAAAACCCAAAAATGCCGGGGAAGAAAAATAGAGGAGCTGACTGCGCGGCCTGGAAAGCGAAATGACAACTGGTGCCTGTGTCTCTGGGAAGGGGAAGAGGAGTTCACGTAGCAGCCCGGAGCAGAGCAGATGGGAAACTTTCTGAATTTCTGATGTGGGTCCCCTCCCTGCAGCAGCTGAAGTTGGTGGATTTTGATTTTTAATTCTCATGTTGGTTCAGCTCCTCTGAGGTCTTGGGTTTGGGGCAGTCCCGCCAGCTCCCTGGACGGGCCAAAAAGGAAAACAAGCCCAGCCAAAAACAGTTCAAGGGAACAAAAAACCAAAAAGCCGCTGAGAGATTCCCAGTACAGCCTCCAGGCTAGGGGAAGGAAAGGGAAAAATCCTCTTGCTTCAAGCTAGCATAAAAACCAATCCAACAAAAGGAGCAGTGCAGCATCCCTGGTCCACGCCATGCAGAGCACACTGGAGAGAGAGAGACTGAACAGAGCCCGTGCCCGGCGCTCCCAGGCTCTGAACCTGCCCCTGGGTCAGCTTAAAGATACCTCAGACATTTCTGGGCATAAAGCAGATGATTAGGGAATAAAGTATCATCATAAAATCACCCCAAGACAGTTCCCCTTTTTGAATCTGAGCCTATGTGACTCACATTCAGCTCTCCCCTTTCCTGATGGAAAGATGAGGAAGAGAATATTTTGGTCATTTGAAGCAGGGTTTCCTATTGTGCATTTATGGGATGCTTTTCTTGGTTGTGAGAACAGACAGAACCATTCACCCTAGTATGGAGAGACTGCAGGAAGAATCTAGCAGAGATCTAGAAAATGCTTGTCTGTCATATCTTGTAAAAGAAATAAAAACAAAATAAGCAGAGCTGGTGGCACTGGAGTATCCAGATGGGCAGATGGGGTTTTCTTTACAGTGTCCCTGGAGAAAGTCACATTTCCATGAAGTTTTGCAGGAAGGCAAAGTGTACAGCTTGTGCAGGTAATATGGGGAGTAGGAATGATAAATAACATAGAGAATAGAAATTTTCAGTTCCCCTGAGGTTTCTGGATAGACCTTAAAGGCTATTCTGGCTGATTTCAGTATCAAGGAAGAGAGATGGCTCACGTGTTTCTTACACCACATATTTGCCTGTGTTCAGCCTCTACTTCTGGAAGCAGATTTTTTAGAAGAGCTGGAAACAGGTTTTTCAGGAGGACTCTGCTAACAGAGCCCTTTGGGAAGCCGAGGGTTTTGTATGGGAGCTCAGAGCACGTTGTTCTCTCTAATGGAGCAGGGCAGTGCCCTGTGGAGATACTGGCCTGTGTCCAAGGCCAGGGATATTTCTGCAGTAAAAGCTGCATCACTTGGTCAGGAGCTAATGGATGGCTCAGGCAGCCTTGCTCTGGTGGTGAAGATGACCTAATGGTGTCATTTGGAAGAGCTCTGTGCTCAGTGTCCAGAGCTTCCGAAAACTCTGCTTATGTATATTTGTGTTGAAGTGGGGGAGAAACTGGTGACAGAGGAGGAGTATCTGTCCCTAGCAGCAGGCACAGACTTTAGAAGTGTCCCAGGCATTTATTTTTATTTGTGTAGTACTGACAAACTGCATTTACAGTAGAGTTTACTCCAGTTCACCCTCATTTCCCTGTGTGATGATGAATGTGCAGGGATGTGCTGAGGCAGCTGTCCCTGGCTGTGGGACAGTGACACTCCAGGTGGATGAGTTTGCCCCTGGCAGACCCTCCCCATAGGCTGGCATGCAGTGGGCACAGCCAGGCGGGGGATCTGGGATGATTCCCACTGGCACTTGAGAAGGTTCTGAATCTGTTGTACGTGATCCCAGTGAGTGTGGCCAGGAACTGGTTGTGGTGGTTGTATTTCAGGATAAAAGCATCTATCTGTTCCAAGGGGAGCATGATTAGCAGCCTGTGGAGTTCGTTTGTTTTTAGCATTAGTGTGTTGAAAGCAAATGTGCTCGTGTAAAGATTTCTGGCAGAAATATTTATGTGGTGGGAATACACTTCCTCTTGTTTCTCTCCCCAGTGTAAAAATATCCAGTTGTCCTGAGAAGAAGCAGAAAATCACAATATCCTGTGATGGGAGTGGATAGCTGATCTTCAGGGATAATGAGATGTGGAGAGAGAATGAACTGAACTTCCTGTCTCCTCAAAGATGAGCAGCAAAATAGAGGAACACACTAAATTCACTGTTCCCTAAAGTTTGTGTGGTTTTGGCTGCAAAGTTAAGTATCCAGAGACTCTCTCTAACAGAAGACTGAAAAACTGTAAAATCTTTTTATTCTTCTGGCATCCTTTCCTACTTAAATTCTTCTCTACTACTGTTTTTTCCTTCTTTGTGTTTTTTTATCTTCTTATCCACATTCCTGGTTAGTTCAACCAGCTGTGTGGAAGCACCAGCATCCCCAGGTTGCTTAATCCTAAGTACAACATCAAACCTTGTAACCAAAATGTAGGACCTCATAATGAGTAAATTCAGGAGTAAGGTCATGTAGTGAAGAGGGCAAAGTTTCAGGCTGAAGCTGATGGATCAAGATCTCTAGGCAGAGCACATCACCTGCCAGCAGAAGAGCTAGAAATCGAGTTGGTCTGTAAAATCAAAGCCAGCCCTGGGGAAAATGTGTCGTATGAGATGGAGTGGGTGGGAGATGCCACATCTGATGGCTTGACAGATGAAAGGAACCTGGCTGATCAATGTTTCTCACCTCCAGATTCAGTTCCTTGTCTCCCTATTTTATGCTAAGCAGAGCTGGAAGCTGCAGCCTCCTGTCCAGCTCTGACAGCTGTTCCTCTCCAGCTCTGTTGCAGAAAGGCTGTTTTTTCTCTTCCTTAAGAAGAGTTTCTTGCTCTTGTCTGTTATTTCTGCTGTGGGTGATGTGACTGGAGCATCCTGTCTCGTAACCAGCCCTGGCTTCTGTGTGAGGTGAATGTCTGCAGGTGTCTGAATCCATCCCATTTATTGAACACCTTTGTGGGCACATAGGGAAAAGGCCTTGATCCCTCAGTTTTTTGCTCAGGCTCCCTCCCTAGGATGTCGCTGCTGATCCCTCCTTTCTTTGTCTCTTTAAGCTGATGTAGGATGACTGACTCTTACTGCACTTTGGTGTTTTAGATATTTGTGAGCCCTTGGGAGTGCGGTTTGGGAATTCTTGCGGTTTTCCCTCCTCTGTGTCTGCTTGCAGCTTTTCCTGGAGCCCTGCCAGCTCTCTGCTCGCTCTGACCCGGCCTGTGTTGAAGTCCTTACTCATGCCTTAATCATTTCCCATCCCATTACTGCAATTCCCTCCTTGCAGCATCTGTAAATCTTTGCTGCCTGGTTCTCAGGGGTGCTGCCTCCTTCCTGTGCCCAGGAAGCAGGTCTGTGTGTGCCCAGTTTCTGGCTGCTCCTTGGATTGCTCTCCTTGCAGTTCCCTTTGCCGTTAGGTTGGCATTGTCCCTGGCTTACTCTGCTGCCACCTTTTTTCCTCCACATCCTAGCCTGCTGCCTCCCAGCCTCAGCTTCCTTTTGGCTGATAGGCTCAATTTTTTGATTATTTTTCTTTATCCATTAGGAATGTTATTGCTTTTTTTTTTTTTCTAACAACTTAGTAATTTCCTTTATTTTTCCTTTCTTGTCATAAAATTGTGCTTGTTGATACAACATCCTTGCAAGGAATTTGGAGGTTTTATTCCCATTTGCCTACTGGGAAGGGAATGACATGAGGAAGGGTTGTGACTTCACTAATGAATAGTTGGTAGAGTTATGCTTAAGTTTCAGGAAGTTTTAGGGTTTTTTTTCAAATGTTCTTGTAAATCCATGCGGTCAAATGCCCTTTATTCTGTGATAAGTTTTTGGATTTGTCTTTAAGTAAAGGAGCTGAAAGCCCCATCTGAGACACTGTCTTCATCCTGCCAGTTTGGAGAGGCTGCCCCGAAGGCTGGTGAGACCTGGGGCTGTGCGTGGAAGGTGGTGCCTTTCGTCAGGGTTCTGACAGCACAGCCGGGGCTTGGCATGTGCTGAACTGAGGCTTTAGAATTTAAAACCAGTCAAAACCATTTCAATGACTCAAATCTCAAACTGTATTTAAATTCTTGGTTAATGGCTCCAGGAAGTTTCAGTTTTGGCCCAAGACTTTGATGAAAAAAAACGTAGCATGAAGATGGGAGATGAGGGAAATGATCACCCTTGTTTTATAGGAGAAGAAATGAAAAGTTCTGACTGTTCTAGAGCTGTGAGGACAGAGCTGGGCGCCGCTTTCTGAGAGCCTGGTCCATGCTTTCCCACTCATCCTGTGTCTGATTTCTTTGTGCTCTTCTCTCCCAGGTGTGTGACAATGGAAGAAGAGGCCATGGAGAAGCCTGAACAGTGACACGAGCACAGCTGAGACGCTGGCAGGAGGAGCCTGAGATACAGGAGACAGGAATCATGCTGAAACCAAGTGGACTTAAAATCCCAGGCAGGGCTGGGAAGCACTCCAGCCCGGTGGGACGGGCATCAGGGACCCCTGCAGCTGGTGTCACCTCTGGCTCTAAAGAAGGTAAGGGCTCCATTCTGGGCATGAGCTGGCCCAGATGATTGCCTGGCTTGGAGCCAGTGGGCTAGTGGAGCCAGTGTTCCTTGGGATGTGAAATTCCCCATCTGTATGTAGGGTGATGGATCAAAACAAGTGGAACAGGGTGAATAAATGGGCTCCCTCTCCCAAGTAATGCACCAAACAGGAATGTTGTGGAGTGGGTGGGAGACAGATGGATCCCCTGATGTTTAGGGTTACAGACACCGACATGGGAAGGGCTGGTAATTTTGCAAATGGGAACCTCTCCCATGATCTTAAACACTGCCCTGTAGCCATTGCTATTGGCCTGTGAGGATGTGGGATCAAGAACTGAGCACTTAAGGTGATTTGGCCTGTGCTGTTTACCTCAAATTAGTGCCTTTGTTTAAACAGAAACGTTTGAAGCCCTAGGATTTGAATAATGGCTTACCTTCACATACCTCCGCATGCCTCGCTGTTGTTGATCTATATCCAGTGCCAGACTGCCATTATCAGTATAATTAACACTTCAAAAGCAGTTGAGGATGTATTTTGCTTAAGATTCATTTTTCTGGCTTATTGGCTGGTGGGTGGTTTTTTTATTATATATAATTTAGTAAATATTCAAGCTGGGAGTTTTGTATGTCATGTTTTTCATTTCACTTTGTTAAAAAAGGCTTTCTTCTTGCACCTGAGGAAACACATCAGGATGATGTATATCCTATCAAAACTTGTACTTTCACTATATTACACTTTCATTTGAGAAGGCCACTGGTTGCTTCTTTAGATCTGTCAGCCTCTTGTCCTTATAATTCAGGCCACTTCCTACATGCCTGGTTGCTTTGCTAAGTGTTTCAGTCCCCAAAATATAGAACATTTAGCAGAATCAGGAAAACCTTTTACCTCTCAGACAGTGTTTTTAATCAAGGGGATAATATTGGTCAAAATTTGCTTTAGCATGCTCGGACAAATTAGTCTGGGATAATGGTGCTGCAAAATGAGGGTCACCAGACAAAGCTGTCTCTTGTTAGAGTAATACAGAAGTGCTAGTTATTTAATCGAAACAAAAAGAAAAACCCCAAATCTGAGGTTCCTGTTTTGCTTGGCCACACTGGGATGGTGAATCAGGCACAACCTCTGCACAGGATGTTCACACACAGACTCTCCTTGCTGCTGAGCCACTGACTCTGCTCCCTTATTACACATCAGGGGCTGTGCTTTGCTCATGGATTCTTTCAGCTGAGCTCTCTCTTCTTTCAGTGACCAATAGTGCATGTATAACCTCTGCCACTCCAAATTCTTTCCCCAAACAGTATTGTAAAAGCCACAGCTCTAGCTGGGCTTTTTGCACATCTGCAAGGTCTTGTTTGAGGGGACAATCACTGCTTGAGGTCATGGGCAGAGTTCCAGATCCCTTGGTGTGATCCAGCACTGTAGGGATTGGAGAGGCACTGCTTTTCCCTCGCTGAGGACTTGGCCCTATGTGTGGAGATTAACAAATGTTTGGAATGCAGTTTTGTGTGAGTGGGTTTTAAAGTTAGAAAGCCTGCTTTCTTAATTTTGTGCCCAAATCTAAGAAGCTGAAGTATCCTTTAATTTGTTTGCTAGAGGGAAGCATAAATTGACAAAGGAAAAGTTCAATAGGTTAAATTGACAAAGGAAAAGTTCGATAGGTTTGGCTGTGTATTTTAAAGTTCTTCTTCTGACCCTGTATTTCTGAATTTCCTCCTTGTTTCTCCATGCCCTCTACTGTGATTGAGAAATGAACCTGAACTCCAGTGATGTGCCTATTTAACTCCCAGTTGTGACTCTCTCAAGGTGCTTTGGTCTGGATTTATAATTGCAGCGTGTCATGGAGTTGCTTTCACTTGATTTTAATCACATGAAAAACACCAAAACGAGGGAAAAGACCTGAGGCATCTCTTCCCCCCGGAGGCTTTGTAGTGGCATCTCAGCAGGCACAGTTGGTGCCTATCTTGTGCTATGGAAGTGCCAGTCAGTGGCGGGGTCAGGGCAGCCTCTGTGCTGAATGCAGCGCCTGTTCGCTGGAGTTCCTTTGTGCCTTGTTCAGCTCCAGCCGTCTGTCACCAAGGGATGTGCAGCCAAGTACCCTGTGTGGGCTGCAAGTGCAGTCTGACCTTTGCTTGAGACCTTCTAACTTTTATTCCTGGAAAAAAGTGGGCATGGAGAAGGGGAGAAGTCTTGTGATGGTGGGTTACTGTGTGACAGATGTACTGCTGCTCCGCTGCCTCTCAGGATAGTGCAGGAGGCTTTTGGAAGTTGTGGAGCTGCAGCAATCACAGTACTGAGCCACTCCTACCTGACAGGTGAGAACACAGCATAGTGGGGCTGGGTGAACAGCAGTGGGTGGGTTTGTAGTGTTACCTCTGAGACCTTCTGGCTCAGTGTCCTGCTCCAGGGCTGCTGTTGTGTCCCTGCGTGGCCTGTACCTGCTCTTCCTCCTACAAATCTCTTCAAAACTCTGGCCAGCTGCCTCTTGCTCCTCTCCTTTCCAAAGATAATCTGTGAGCAAAGTGTGCCTCCCAAAATCCTGCTGACTTGCCTGTGTGCCCTTCTCTGAGAGCAACAGCATCTTTGCTGGCTGTGGGGCCCAGCCACGGCACAGGCATGGGATCCAGCCTTTGGGAGGGGCAAACTACAAGAGAAGATACTATTTTTTTCTGTCAAAGTGGTTTAATTCTGTTCCAGAGCCAAGTGTCCACATCACTGAAACCCTAACCATATCAGGCACTGACATGAATTTTAGGGATGCCTGCAGCCAAAGAATCTGGTGGTAGATGGCCATGGAAGCTGGTTTTCATTACATTTCCTGGGATTAATCAGATCTGGGCCACTAGACTTTATATGAAGTCTCAAACTTGCATGAAGGAGTCTCTGTGTGAGGTGTTTGAGAAGCCCTGCAGAAGCCATGAGCTCTGACCTGTGTCTGTGCACTGAAAGTGCTTCCTTGGAGGCTGACAAGGTTTTTCTGACTCCACAAAAATTCAGTACATGCCCCTGAACTCCTGCCTTACTCCTTCCCTCTGCACCTGCCTCTTGCCAGAAAAGCCAGAGGAGACATCTGCATTTTCTGTAGCTTGATAGAAGAAATCCAGAGTGGTTTGGTTTACAAACTACAGAGCTGCAGCACTGATCTATATGAATTTGCTACCTTGGTGGAGGATAGAAATCTCAAAATCTTGAAATATAGTTGCAAAAGAGAACCATAAATCTAACAAAGCACAGAATTAAACTGCAGCAATGCCCAGTCTGTTGCCTCTGAGATGTTCCTTGGCTCTGGGAGCTTGAGGCTGGCTCAGAAAGACCCCAGATGGGGATTGTATCTTTGGGATTGCGTGTTAAGAGAAGATGCCTGTTCTCCAGTTGTGCCTAAGATATGGCAGAGCCATTAGCGGCAAATGAATTTTTAAAAGCTTCACACTTTGATCCTTTTCCCCTCCCATAAGTTTATCAATCTTGTCTGCACAGGTACAAGTGGAGGTACTTCCCTTTATTCTTACTCTGGAATACACAAAATTGCTTTGATTTCTCCTTTCTCTTTTCCCCAGTGTTCTGTTCATATTCTTTTGTAGAAAGTCAAGTGTCTCTTATCTCTCATTTCTCTCTCCCTTTCCCAGGCATGGAGATTCCTCTTCAACATTTCCATCTACTCTTAACAACTCACATCTTATGTACCAGAAGGAGGGTCTATGCAGATGGGAGATGCTGTGTGTGCATGTCTATAGAATTTCAGAACTCATGGCTGTAGGTTTCTATAGAGACCAAATGTGCCGTAGTCACACATGCTGTATCAGAGTTATTTTTCCTGAAAGCATATTCAGAGTCAATTCTGCTCATGGAATGTCCTACGTCCTCTTTGAACTTTCCTTGAGTGGAGAGTTGTTGTGTGTCCTTAGCTGAGCTGGTGCTTTCACAGAGCCATTAGGTGTAAGAGCTTTTGTGGTGGTGGTCTGCCTTAGGTTCATTGGCTTGCTGTGGTTGGGGGCTTTTTTAAAAAAAACCTGAAATTGCTATTTCCACTGAAAGTCAGCGGGGAGCTGGCAGCTGACATGGACTCCTGGAAGAAATTAGCCTTGAGTAGTGTCCATGCTGGCTATCCCCCTCCCTTCTCTCCTGTAAAGCTGCAACAATGGAAAAAATAAGTTCTGCTGCTTTGCAGTAACTACTTTCCTTAACCAGACTGAAAATTCATCTCTAGCTGCCTTAGGAGAGGATTTCCCACAAATGTGTTGGCTTATTTCCCATGTTTCAAGTGAAGAGAGTCACTGCTCTTGACCCCCCGTGCAGGAGAGGTTTCTGTGCTGAAGGTGTGGGTCACGGGTAAAGGGCTCAGTATAACACTTGGATTTCTTGTTACAAGGCTCACATGTCTCGGTTTCTTTCCCACCCTCCTCCTGGAAAAGCCTGCTTTTGCGAGATGGAAAGAGAATGGAAGCTGTGATGAATGGGCCCACAGAGCCCTCCCAGCTGGTGGAACAGGTGAAAGCTGCTGGGAAGAGAAGCATTCACATTTCAGAGTGGGTTTTGTCTGCTCAGAGCACTGTTAGAGTAACAGAGTTGGAGGAGAAATTTGCCTTTCATACTTCATTTGGCTGTCAGCTGGCTCCAGCATTTGTTTATGGCTCTTAAATCTCTGTTCAATTAAAAAGTTGTAGCAAAAGACAGAGGAAAAAAGAAATATTTGTATTTGCAGATGGAGCTGGGCAACATCGAGACTTCTGTGCTGGAGGCAAAAAAGCCCAAACTTATTAAGTTTTCTGTGAGACTTAACGTGCATCCAGTCAGAATCCAGCACAGACCTTGGATTTTACAGATGGATCCTGTCTTTCTGAATGGGCAAGGGCAACTATCTGTCACATGAATTTCATATTTAGGCATGAAACTATGCCTAAATATTTCATATTTAGGCATGGCTAACAATATCAAAACTGTTTTTCAGCAGTTAGCTAGTTTTATTGCCAAAAACTATGCTTTGATAGCTAAACTATACAGCATATTGCTGGGAGCCTGGCAATGCCTTGTTGTTTTCATCTAAGTGTATATGCATTATTTTTGATGAAGAATAAAAACACAGAGCTAATAATGTTGACATAATGTCTGCTTCTGCAAACACTGTGTGTTGCTTTTGTTCACTAAAAATAAGAGTGAAGCAGACTGGAATGCTCCCAGGGCCATTAAAGAGAATGGGATGACTGGCTCCATGGGGTAATTAAACTAAAATACGCTGTAATGAGGGTTTGATAAGCCTGAGCTTGGTACTGGGTCCTAGTTAGTTGCATTTGGGTTTTGGGTACTGATGGGCTGAGGCTGGTCCCTCCTGGGGGACAGTTACTGCTGTGCCCAGGAGCTGAGTTTGCATCAGGGATTTGGTTTTGGTTATTTTTTAAATTTCTTTTCTAGAAATGTGATTATGTTCTGAGGGCTGCTTCTAGTTTGAGACTCAGCAATTCTATGGCCAAGTCTCTTTTGATCTGTACCCACCTCAATTCTGCTGGAGGACCCTAAATCTCACCACCACCTTTGCTGTCTTGTACATTTACTGTGTGCTCTTGCCTTTCCCACTGGAAAATCTTCATTCCTTTTTATTTATCTGCCAGAATGTTAACAGCAACATCTTGGTAAATTAACTCAAGTTTCTCAGGATGTTGTTTAAGTTAAATTGGCTGGATGCATAGCAGTAAGAAGCAATTTCTGTTGCTTCTAGAATTTTTTCCAGTAAAAAACAGAGGGAGGGATGGTGTCCTTAATGAGGAGTTTATGCCTCAGTAATAAGAGAGAACTCGGGGAGGTTGTTCCCAAGTAATTATTGATTTGGTGGTGTCCTAACACAGGCTTTTTTTATAAAGCTGCAAGAAACTGCTGAGGCTCTCTGATTTAGTATCAATCTATTAATTCTAATTCCCAAATAAATATGAAAGACACTAAACCACTGTTTTGCCTGCAACAAAAGAAATAGGATTGTAGTGTCCGGAGCAGCTGATTGACTGGCACAGACACAGGGATCTAATTCTTGTCTGTTCAAAGGCTTTGTGCCTCTTGATTAATATTAACTTGGGGTGTTGTGTGCTGGTGAATTGAGAGAGAAGACCCCACATCACGGGGCCAGAGGCTGCTATTATTTCTAGCAAACATTTGGTTTTGCTGTTTTGCATCAGGCCTCATGGAGTGATCCGTATTGTCGGCTCCCGTCTGAGTGCTGTCCTCAATTAAATCCATGCTGCGACCCTGGGGTCGGATTAGTGATCCTGCTGGAAATGTGTCATTGGTGGTGGTGAAGTTTGATTAGCTCTTGCTTTGTGTTAATGGCTCTGTATACACATCGTCTTCAGTTCCTTGGGGAATTAGGAGGTTGAGGTGCCAGCGAGATGTTTGAGGATCAAATGCCTCTGTTACAATATCAGCAGATTAGCACTCTGTTAGTAGCCAGAGCTGCAGGATCCAGGTATGCACAGGCAGTTACCTGGTCGAGGAGTTAACAGATATCTGAAAGAAAACAAGATGTTTTCAATGGCTGAACAGGAAAAACTGCAAAGGAGAGTTGCTGTTTTGCTGAGGTACAGCTGAGGAGTGAGAACTGCAACAACCATGGGAACAGCTCTGCTGAGGGATCATTAGAGCCCAAGTGCATCCCCTCATCGCTGCTGTGGGTGGACTGAAGTGCCCTGTGTGGAGGTCATGTCCCTCCATACAAATCCAGTCGCTCATGGGCACGGATGCTCTCGTGAGACCCTGCATATTTGTTCTCATCCTCATGGCATATCCTGTGCCAAAGGTTTTCTGGCTTGGTTGTGGACCAGCCACTTGACTATTTGCATAGGGCTTGTATTCAGCTCACACGAGCCTTTCGTAAGCCAGTCTGCCTGCCATCCTGCACTCTGAAACAGCTTTTGTGCTGGGCTTTTTGGAGGTGGTGGTTCCTCCACCCTTTCTGGTTCCCCTCCTGAAGGGAGGAAGTACCTTTGGTGGCATTCCTTTCCCAAGAAGTGATTCAGTGCATTCCATGCAATGTAAAAGGGCATTGAATCAATCTTAATTTAATCAGCTTTACAGGTGACTTATAGAGACAACTGTGAGTCTCATTTTAATTGTCTTAATGATTAGATACTCTTAGAAGGATTTGATACAGTTAATCCTTAATATTCAGCTCGTTCATCGTGGATGAGGTGTGAGCACACACCAAAGGCATATGGACGTCAGACGCCCTCCTGCTCTCTCTCTCTGTAGCTCTTCACAGAACAGCAGGGAGAGAAAATCTGCTTCCCACAGATGTTCATCTTACGGAGGCTGGAATATGATGAACCGAATCCTGTCCAGCTGGGCTGGTGTGAGTCTGCAGTGGCATCGCTGTGGTTTCGGTTACGCCCATCTGAGTAGGGATGCAGCTTCAGGGTGGGATCTGCTCCTGCATGTTCTGCCTCCAACAATTGCACTAATCCAGCAAGAGCAGATTAATCGATAAAGGCCTGAGCCAATATTCATTGAAATTAAAGGAAAGATTCCCTTTGGCCTAGATGGATTTGGGATGAGAGTCTGCAGGATTAAAGTGGCATCAGACTGTTGGTACATAATATTTGTCATAGTTTGGAATTAACCATTGCTTGCTGACCCTGCATGTGAGCATCTTCCTTGCAAGCAGTCAAGTCGGTGACTTGATCTCCACAAAAGCCTTAAAATATTTAGAATACAGATATTATTCTCTATTTATTTTAAGTTCAGTAGGATATTTACTTTTTAATGAAGATGCTAGTAAGTAAATTAATATCCTCTTCCCATAAAAGAGAGAAACTGGTTTTTATGCAGGAGTGAGATCTGTAAGAAAACACTGTTTATCACAACACTCACTCTAAAATGATAAGAGTTGTCAAAATTGAGCTGTCTGTGACTTCAGCAGCTCTATTCAGCATACAGTTGGTGGTCTCCCTGTTACAAAATGGTTTTGGCAATGCTGTTTTCCAGCACAGTAAATGTGTGTCCTGTGTGCTACATCTGGATTGTGGACCAGAGGATGCAGCAGAGTACTTAACTCCATGGCTGTGTTTGCAGAATTCTTTGTGAGAAAGGAAATGTTTGTGAATGGGGATTTTTAAGTGGTCTCAGAGGAAGGCAGTGATGACCTTAGCCATGAGTATTTCTTAAAAGCTGAACCTGCACCAAGGTTCAGGAGTTAATTTGTGTGATGTAGTACACTGCCAGTGCTCCAGCTGTAGGGCAGCATTATGCAGGAGTTAACTCTGCTACAGGAGTGTTCCCAATCTACTTGAGGAATTCCTACCAAGCAGGAACTGTCATTATCACTTTCTGTAATCATAAGCCTCCTGTGCACACACGATGCCTCTCTGTTTGAGACTCTGAATGCCTCACCACCTCCTGTAAAGCTTGAAGGCTGTGAGGAAGGTCACTATTACCCATGTTTTACACACAAGACACCTTAAAGAAGTAGGTCTTGCCTGTGTCATGCTGTAAGTCAGAGGTGAAAGTTGAAGTTATCTTGGCCAGCAGATTTTTCTGGCCTTTTGTCCTCCCAGTCCTGGCACAGGAGCAGCAGCTTCCCTCTGTGATGCCGCTTCACCTCATCCTTTCCATGGACTGAAGTGTTGTGTCTGTAAACATTAGTGCCTTTGGAATTTGGCTGAGGGTGTGCAGTCATTGAGCTGTAGGGCAAGTTTCTGTCCTGCACGTGCCTGTTTTTCACACTTAAATCTGCACGGTTCTTTAGGATTCATGTCCCTGAAAATGACAAGAGCCTTTTGTATTGCTGTATAACTTATTTCACGGAAGTACTTTCTGCAGAATATTTTATTTGGAGGCATTTGCTCAGGGAAAAAAAAAAAAAAAAGTCTTGCTGGAAATTAAAAGGATTTGATGGAGATTTGAAGAGAAGAATTTTGGGTAAGGATGGTATGATGTTGAGAAAATTCTGAACCCTAAGAAGGGCGTGGGGGTATCATCCTCACTGGCTGACTGTCTCAGCTGGGTGTTCAGAAGATAAAGGCCTAAAACTGATCGTCTGATAAAGTGCTGAAGAAGTGGCATGAGAGAGTCATATTCCACATGTGAGTCTTTCATACTAGCAAGGTGTACTGGAAATGGGAGCATGATGTGTGCTCAGGGTGCCTAGCGGGGCCCTGTGCTCAGTCTTCAGTGCAGCTCAGCTCATCAGCTCCCCAAGCTTTGTGTGTGATCTCTCATTTCACATCATCAATTTCCCCACCACCACAGTGCCTGCTCACTTTGCCCACCATCACTCCTGGAATGGTGTAAGATGTCGTTTCTGGTGGTCACTGAGACTTAGATCTGTTTGGTTTGAGAACACTTGCTGTGGAGGTCAGTGTTTGTATCATACCTCATGTATTTTAGGATCAGATCTGGATCATGGTCATGTTTACTTAAAAAAAAAAAATTAGACATGCACTGCAAATAGGTGACTTGGCTTTTCTGCAAATGATGCCTGTTCATGTACAGCTCATTGCCTTTTGAATTGGATACTTAGCTGTTTAAGCCAGGTATTTGGAATAAAGTAGACGACTCAGTGTTAATCTGCTCTCAAATACCCTTTTTATTAGATTAGGCAAAGGAAAGCCAGCCCAACAAACTCTGCATTCTGCGTAGCGTGGGGCTGTGCACAATCAGCCCGTTGTGTGCTGCGTGGCCTGCTCCGTGCATGGATGTATGGCTGCAGGAATAAATGGCTGATGGAGTGATGAATCAAAGCTGTGTTTAGTACAGTGCAGCCCCGGGATTGTGCCCAAGTTTGCTTGGCAGTTATGAGGTGGTCATCTTTATCCCTCCTGTAGTTCCTCTGGGATGCTGGGGTGCTGCAGATGGCCCCTGGAATCTCCCTCTTTCAGGTGGATGACTCAAAGAGGTGGTGCAATTGTATTGATGTCATATTTCTACTGAGGAAGAGGAAGAACTACATACAAGGGAGAAAGCCTAGTGCTTGTCTGTCTGCTGGTACTACCCAGTGGTTCAAACTCTGTTGTTTCTCAGCATAGCTGGTCACACTCGAAACCAGCATGCAGATAAGGAGCTAACAAAGCATCCTCCTTCATTCTTATATGTCAGGTGTTAAATTTTTGTACTTCTCCCCTCAAGAGTAGCTGCAGACAGGGCATGAGGAAATACCTTTTGTGGCTCTAGGCTGGCAGCTCTTCTAAAGAGCAATTGCTGTGAAGATTATCCCAACTCCTGCCAGAGGGAAGCAGAGCAAAGTAAAATTAGAAAGTCAGAGAAAAGCTTGTGGTTGTATCAAAGAAATATTTCTGAGATTCGGCAGGTAGAAATGAGAAGTGGTTATCTGTCAAGGGAGGAGGAGTGAGGAAGATCTTATTGCTGTGCTCTATCGCTACATGTCTATCCCTAATCATGGGAAGACTCCATGGTGCCAGCAGAACGCTCGCTGCCTGAGCCTGCAGCTTCCAGTTGCACAAATGTACCAAATAAAGGATGCTTTAAGCCTGAGCTGGGGGCACGTGGGCCTCTGCAGTGCTCAAAGTGCAGTGGGAGCACAGGTGTGAGTGGCACAGCTCGTCACTTGTCACACCAGGTGAAGTACTGCGCTGCACTCCAGCTAGCCTGACCTGACTGGGGTAACCAGATCTCTGAGCACTGTGAGGGTAAATGAGAGGTTATAAGGCTTGTTCCACAGCTGGAGTAAATGCTGCGTGCACAGGCAGTCCGTGCCAAAGTTGGAGTCAAACTAGACTTGTCTCCTGTCATTTAACTTTTGTTTCGAATGGATTGTTAGAGCTACAGTCAATCTGCTTGTGCATGGCTGCTCAGGTTATGCCCTATGAGTAAATACCCTGAATTATGCACACACAGCAACTTCTCCTGCGTCCTGCTCCCAGTACAGGGAGCTGCTGGGATCCCCTAAACTGGCTCCAGTCTGATCAGAAGGTAATAATTGCCCTCCAGACAAAGCCAGGCTCTTTTTTTGGTATGTTCCCTTCTACATTTGATTTGGACTGAGTTATCATTTCTGAATAAGTCCGTGGCCTTTCTGTGTGCACCTGCTTGAGCAGTGTACTGCTTGGCTGCTCATCTCAGTTGGTGCTGTAGGAATGGTCCCAGAGTCCATCCAAGTGGATTTTGTGTGGGAATGATGCCTGAGCAAAGTTCCAATATGTAAAAAGGCTGTGAAATTTCAAAACTCTACTGCTCAATTAATTCTTCTGTTGGAGGGAAAGCACTATGCTTTACGTGGCTGCTCTTTACAGTGTTTGGTGCTCAAGATAAATTTCTCCAGTTCAGAAGGTGTCCCGAGACAGTTCCTTTCTCTGTGCTAGTGCCCGTGTTCTGCCTGGGAAATCGTTTATAAATGTCTCATTAAAGACCTGTGTGTGCCTCCTTTTCTTTCTTTTTGTCATTGGATCAGCTCACTGAGAGCAGCTGTCTTCACTTCCATCACAGCAGCCCCCAAACCACACTTGTGCCTTACAGATTCCCACAGCCAAAGAAACCGCGGACAGCTGTGCACGTGTGTGTGTGTGTGTGCGTGTGCTGGGGCTTGTGGGCATGGCGGGTTTAGGCTGAGCTCCTTCCCGAGCTTCTCCATGCTTCTTTGAAAAGAAAAGACTCCAGGAAATCGGCTTTGTGCTAGTTTTATAGAGAGCTGAACACACGGTGTGGCTGCAGCTCTGCAGGCAAGAACGTGTGTGAGTGTGTGCTGGGCATTCACGGGGAGCCGTGCGGCACTCGGGCTGCTGGAAGGAAGCTCTCCGTGCCAGGCAGGAGCCTTTCTCGTAAGTATTTCCCCTTCCACCCCTGCCCCGTTGGTGTTTTTGGTGTCGGGGCCATCTCATAGGTTACCCTGGGCTGCTTTCTAATGCTCCTTTCTGCCCTTAAGTCTTTCATTACTTGCGATGGTCTGTGTGAGGTAACCCAGTCTGGCTATGGGGCTGGTGGACAAAACTTAGTGAGTCTTTAGAGCTAAGGGCCTGCTTGAATGGAAATCTGTATTTTATAGTCAGAATAAGTTATGGTGAATAAAGTGAGTAATGCTTCTATGTGGAATATTTTCTAGTTGAAGTGATTTTATTATTTATTTAAGGAAGAATGGAGCCTGTTATTTTGTAATACACCCTGGGTTACTTTAATATACTAACCTGGGGTTTATTCAGTTCTAGTTTTGCAAATGTGTTTGTATGTTATTTCTAGACATGAGGGGTGGCACATGCTGGGGAAGAAGATACGGGTGTTCCAATCTTTGTTAAACTTGCAAAGCTGTTAAAATTGTGGGATTTTTGTTTTCATTATTTTCTGTGAAAACAGGGTGCTTCTCCAGCGGTGTGATATATAGGCCCTGTTTTAAGGCTGAAAAATGTTAGAGTATTGAAAAGTGAATGTTGAAAGAATATGGTTTTAAAAATAATAATTACATAAAAACTGAGACTGCAATCTTGAGATTAATAGATCCATCCATACGCTGCAAGATAATTATCCCTTAGTGAAAGAAACCTTGTGCATTTTCTACTAGTCACTTGCCTCCCTTGTGCCCTGTACTGCGGAAACCAATCTGCTTTGCATATTTCGTTGAATACTGTTGTTTATTTGAAAAAAACCTTGAATCCTCATGCATAAATATATAGTTTTCCTGTTTGTTCCTTTTCAGAATTATACTGGATTTGATCTAGCATAGCTGGTAACCCCCCCCAGCTCCTCCATCCTTCCCATCTCTAGTGGGCACCAAGAATGTGCGTCTCGCCTGTGGCAGACCAGATTTTGTACCAGTCAGCATCTTGAATGAGACCTTTATAAGAAAGCCTTTGTTTGGGATGTCTGTTTGAGGTTCACTGCCCTTCCCAGCTGCCTCTCTGGAGGCAAATATTTGTCTCAATGAGCATCTCCTTCCATTTAGTGCAAGACATCTTTGCGATGATCCTTACTTGGTTTGGCTTCTCATTCATAATTCTCATTCTTATTTTCTTCCTCCTCATTGCAGTTTTATTTCTGGATATGCCTCCTCTCTTCAAAGGACCTGAAAACAGGGATGCTGAAGTTGTATCGGATCTTAAATAGCCACGTCATTGGGGTTATTCTCGGGAGCGGCAGGGCCAATAGATTTTCAGGGTGCCAGATGCAGAGCTTGGCTCTGTGGCAGATCCCAGCCTCAGCTTTTCAGCTTTGAACTTGCAGAGCTTTCAGTTGTTGTTTCCAAGTCAGCTATAAATCTCTGGAGACTCCTTCCTCCCACAGTGTGCTGCCAGGCAGTTCGCTATTGTCTGCAAAGTATTGCTTTTTCTCGCAGGCACCTCTTCCCTCTCTGTTTCTGCCTCACCCTGCAGCTTGAAAGGGCCCTGATAAATTCTGCAGAGAACGCTACTTCATTGCTGTACTTGATAATTTGAATTTGGATGTAGCAATGAGATGGCTTTCACTTGATTGCTAACAGCGTCATGTTTATGTAATCCAGGTTGCTTTGAGAAGCTGAAATCCCCATGTGGGAACCTAGAGATTCCATGTGGCGAGGCCTCACCGTCAGTGAGTGCTGTGGAGGCAGCAGTCACCAGCCCTTCTGCCACGGGAGGCACCTTGTCTGTGCCTGCGTGGCTGCTGCTGCTGCTGCCAAGGGAAGAATCCCTGTGTCGTGGGTTGGACGCTGGCCAAAGCCCAGTGCACTCACGAAAAATCATTCATTCATTTTCCTCTCCTGTAGTTGAGCAGAGGACGGGAAAGAACAATTTTTAAAAACTTCATAGGGTGAGATAAGGATTAGGAGAAAACACTGTAAGGGCAAAACAGGCTCAAGACTTTAAGAAAGTATAAAGAAAAATTTATTAACAGAATTAAAAGAGGGTAATGAGAATGGACATAAACTTTCAGAACACCTCCTCCCCCCCCACCACTACTCTGACTTTCTTTCCCATCGACAGTGCAGGGAGACAAACCACAGGGGTTTTTGGTCAGTTTGTCACTTCTTCAGTTCACTTAGGGAGAGGAGTCTCTTTTGTTATGCCATGGGGCCCTTCCCACAAGAGACAGTTCTTTGTGAACTTTTCCAACGTGGTTTTAATTTTCATGAGAACAATCCTGCCCGAAAAACCTGCTGCAACATGAGACCCTTCAACGAGCAAAGCTGTCTTCCCACAACTGCTTTTCTCGTGGGCCACTAGTTCATGGGGTAAAATTTTAAGAATGAGGTATTTTATTACAAAAGCAACAGTCCTTTTCCTCTATTCCTGGAGGCAAGGTTCTCTCTTTGTTCAATTCTTTCACCAGATCACAGCTTCTCAGCATCCACATGCTCTAGTGTAAGAGCTGTTCTTCTCACGGGCTGCAAGTGGATTCTGCATCCCCCCACGCACATTATGAATTATAGGGAAATAGTTTGTTGTATTATAGTCCTCACCATGGCTTGCAGAAGAATCTCAGCTCCTACGCTTGGAGCACCTTCTCCTCCCCTTCCTTCCTTTGCACTGACCTTGGTGTTGCCATATTGTTCTTTCCATGTGTTTTCACCTTTTCCTTTTCTCTGACTTGGGAGAGAATTGGTGTTTGTAGGTTCATCTGTTCTGAAGTTCTATCAGTTGGCAAATTTTATAGAGTTCTGTAGCATTGAAAAGTTGATTCCGTCCGGGCTCCACACCGTGGGATCACTCGCCATGCTTCTCGCTGCTGATCGCGTGGTCCCTGCCAGCACTGCGCTGGCTGCCGCGGCATCGGCTCCATTTGGTTCCTCTCTTCATGCGAGGCACTGGAAAGGAGAAGCTGCTGCCGCCGCTTTTTTGTCCCTCTGCCTGCGGTGTGGCAGGTTAGAAGTGGCCAGGCAGGCAAAGTCCATTGCTGGCCGTGCCAGGATGGTGGCGGCCGCATGGCTGCTCTGGCCCCAGCCACTCTCAGGCACGGGCTGTGGGGCCGCTCCCGGTGCCAGCCACAAGGCTGCTCGTGGCACCGGGAGGCCTCCCCTGCACCCCGGCAGCGTGATCTCGGCGGCCGCACCAGGAAGGGCCCCGGCTGCCCCGGCCAGGATGCCCCCCTCACCCATGAGAGGGCAGGGAGAAAGAGAGCTTCCTGCGTTTTTTCCTTCCTTAAATAGGTTATCGTAGTGATGCCTTAGGATTTTAGCTTTTATATTTTCATATGTTTGTAATCCTGCGATTCTTTAGTGTGTAACTCTGAGCTCCATACAGAGTGTTAGCTACTGCTTTTCCCATTTTGGTCAGACACAACAATGCCTCTCCAGGCCTGAGAATCAAGGACACCTCACTGTGTCAGGCCCCGAGAAATGGAAAGAAAAGTGAGTTGGGGGGAGCAAACTGAGAGAATGGACAATTGGACAATTGGAGGTAATTGGAGGTAATTGGACAATTAACCTCTCATATGCAAATGGACAAAACTTATATCTGTCCCAATAACGTGTGGCTGTGTCCATCCTGGGTGCAGTCTCTGGGAGACTCCTGCACTGCCCAAGGTGTGCCCTGTGAAGGCCTTTCAATAAATCCCTGCCCTTTATCCTTTCACTCTGTCCAGCCTCTGTTCCAGGTCAGCCTCTCCAAGGCATCAATAGAGGTGTTACCAGCTTTTCTAATTGGCTTAGCAGTATGTCTATCGTCAGAGCCAGCCAGTGATTGGTTTTTTTTTCAGGCATGGAGGAAACTTTTAGCAGCTCCTCACAGAGAATCACTGCCATGGCTGCCTTCGTCCCTCCTCACCAAAAATCAAACCATACAAAACCACCACACCCTGTCTCCCTGCACAGGTAGCAGCTCCTGGAGGTGCAGCAGGTTGTGCCTCCTTCTCTCTTGCCCAGTAAACTAGCTGCTGTAGGTGGTAGGGAGCAGATGCTCTGGGCTCTCCTCCTCTGAGAGGAAGCTCTGATGAGCTCTGTTCTTCATCAGTGAAGTTCTGCAGTGTTATGCTTAGAGGTGAAATGGCATTGCAGACCCAGAGAAGCTTATAGTAATCACAGTGTAAATAGATGAGTAAAAACCACCGCACCAGGAGCTGACAGTTATGTGGCTGTAAGGACAAGACCATGGTGTCCTCCAGCTCACAGTGGAGGGTGGTGGGCTGTTGGATGGGATAGTATCATCCACCACAGGTGTTTGGTGCCCTGAGCACAGGCTGCAGCCTGAGCAGGGACAGTGTCTGACTGTCATCCCCACCTCGTCATCTGAGCATTGAACCAAGCAGTGAGCCGGGCTGCTCTAATGCCTCCAAGGCTCTTGTGTAATCCCTGTAGCAGTAAAACTAGACGTTATTCCTTTTAGCTGGCACTCCTGTGGCCAGCAGTGGGGTTTTCCAACTGACAAAATCTGCCTTGGCTTCAAATGGGCATTTGACCAGTCCCGTGGTGTCGGGACTGTCCTGAAGCCTTGCCCAGGCTGGGAGGAGCAGAGCTGGTACCAAAAGTTTTTTTTGACCAGTGTGGCTGCACTTTGAGGTGCTCACAGACTGCATAGCTTGCTGCCCTGTCACAGGTTAGTGGCATCTACAGCACAGGCCAGTGACATGAGGGTGAAGTGTCTTCAGTCTTGTGACAGTGGCAGTTCTGCCAGGCTGGTGCCCCTTTTGTTGCTAGGTAGTGGATGAGAAGCTTATTGATTACCATGGAGAGGGAACGCAGCCAGGAGTGGGTGGGCAACTCTGTGCTGCATGTCAGGCTGTCTTGTGATGTGGTGATGTTTGAGGGTAAAAACCTCTAAAAATTAAAATAGAAAAGGAAAAAGACCTCTTTTAGGGGCACCTGTAGAGCTCTTCTGTAAATACGTTTGTACTTATTTCTCCCTTCTTCCTGATACAATACGCTACTCTGGAATCTCTCTTCTTTTTTTTGTTTGATTGTGGTTTTGGAGTTTTTTGTTGGTTTTTTTTGTTGGTTGGCTGGTTGGTTGGGATTTTTTCATGTGTGTGGTTTTGCGTTTTGTGGCTGTGGGGGTTTTTTTGGTTTTTGTTTTGTTTTTTTTGTTTGTTTGTTTGGTTTTTGGGAGTTTGTTTGGTTTGGTTTTTTTCCTCTTTTCTTTAAATCTGGTGTGCCTCCATTTTATCAATTAACTGCTCGTCTCCTGATTCCCATGGCAACACAACAGGCTGTTGCATTTCTGAGTCCTTTGGGGTGCCTGGCATGTGTCTTGGGAGCAGTCAGAGCACAAAAGGGTTCTGCAGGGAGTAGGAAATAGATGGGCAACACTCACTGTGCACTGCTTCTCATGCTAAACTGCTCTTCCCTTCCTCTCCCTCCTCCCCTTTAGATACAAGTTTCCTTTCCCCTTTGTTTCAGTTGCCTGATGTTTAGAAATGAGCAACCGGAGTTCTGTGGGAGGTCGAAAGATGTGGAGGGAGCGAGGGGATGGATGGGTTCAGTGGATGTGGATGGGACTTAAACACAGCACAAGGCTGAGCACGTTGTCAGGGATCCTGCAGAGAAAGTTATTCCTGCTGATGCTGCAGAGCAAGTGCTCTCTTCCTCCTGTTTCAGCTTCCAGACCTTTCTTGAGAGGGGGTTTTCTTGCTTCTGTACTGTACGAAGCTTCTGTTCACTCCTTCCTACAGCAGTTTCCAAGAGCTGGGAGAGTCCATGCCCTTGTCTGCAGAAGCCCTTGTGCTTCCAGGGATTTTGGACACATGGCTTTCATTGACACGGTAGCGAGCCCTGTGAACAGGCTGAAACTTCAGTTAAACCTTTAACCTCTCCAGCTCTTGGCTGTTAGGAATTTGGCTTCTGAAGTACTGGTGTCCTGTCAGTGTGGGCCCCTGAAACTGATGGGATGAGTTTGCAGAAAGAGCTCTAAGCATCAGGTTTGCTGTAGTGGTGGTTAATGTGTAGGCTTTGTGAAGGCCAAAGGGAAAGTAGAGATTTGGAGCTGGATAAGATAAGCATTTAGTGGATGCTCTGTGTCACTTTGATTTACAAGTCGTCGTTCAGCCCTGGAAGCCGTGACCTACAGAAAGCCCATTTAATCCGAAAAGAATGAGCCAGCTAATGAACACAGTGGGGTTGTAAAGTTGGAAAGCCCAAGTGGAAGAGATCCCTGCTCACTGCTTGTCGTGTCTTGGAGCCTGGTCCCAGTGAGAGGAGGAAGGCAGTCACTGCTGTCAAAGTCCTGGCTCGCAAATGAGGTCTGTGCTGGACGGAGCAGCACAGGGAGATCCTCTTGGATCAAGCAGGAAGAGCTTTCCTCATCACTTGTTTCCAGGTGAGCTGCTGAGTTAGAGGCCTTAGTAGTGACATTCAGAGAGTTCCTGTGGCTTCTTGATTTGCATCAGCAGGTACTGGCAGGGTTGGCATAGAAAATGCCCAGTTTGTTCTGTTGGGTGTGTTTCTCTTTTGTAGCTCTTCTCCATTTCATACCTGAGATCTGTACCCTTGTTTTGCTGTTTCTTGGAACTTGTTTCTCAGTGAGTTTTTTGGAACTTGTTGGCATTTATCTGGGGAGTCTGACTAGAACAAGAAGACTTTTCTTCTTCAAAACAGCAAATCCAAGTGACACAGACCAATAGACCAGCTCCTTAGGTGCCTGTAGGCTGGAAAAGCTCAGGAATCTTTCATGGCAATCCTCTTGGGTGGCTTTCCCTTCAGCTATAAGAGGTACTTGGAGAGTGGTGATGCTGGTGTCAGGTCTCTGAAAGCAGTGCCATCAACTGCTCTCACTTTTGAGCTATCCTAAGCTACTCATGGGGTTGAAGTCAAATTACTACCATTTGCCTTCTAAAAGGCTGGTGACCAGGTACCTACCTGGGAGGATCAGAGCTTAGCCTGCTTGGACTACTCCAGATGCTGCCTGACCATTTAGCTAATGGGTCCATCAGATCCAAAGCCAAGAGAAATGGGTTCAACTTGATCATGGTGGCTCTTGGCTTCTCTGAAAACCTGCTGCACAAAAGCCCATTAGCTGCTCTGTGGTTATTACTTCATATGTGGGTAGTAAAAGCCATGTAAAACACAAGTTTCTACGTTGTGGCCGTAATAAACAAGGTGAAACTTCAGGCAGTTCCTTCCTTACATCCTGTACTTTTGAATAATTCACCTCATGTTCAAGAGTAATGATGCTTCTGTCTGCACTGCTTGGGAGTCTGGAATGAGATTGTTTCCCTGAGATGTAATTACTGTAGTTCAGCATACCCACCTATCAGACAGGCACCTAAAATGAACAAGAGTGTGTAAAGTTCCATTAAAATTTTGGCTTTTGGGGGAAGAGGATGTTGCACCAGGCATCCAATGAACTGTTCTTTATATTTTTTTTCTGGTCTAAGTCAGTTTTGAAGGTGTTTGCTCTTGCAGTGAAATACGGTGAGTCTAAATGCAGTTTTAAAAACTGCTGCATTGTTTGTTCAGCCTTGGGTAGCCTTCCTGCCTTTCTTTGCTTGAGCTTTGCTGCTGAAGGGGTTTCTTATCCCAGCCACATTGCAGAGGTGCTTGTGAGAGTTTATGTGACCTGTATCTTGACCCTTAACTAACACCTGAAATCAAGAACGATGCTGAAACTCAGGCTCCAGTAAGACTAGAAAAACAGTTTTATCTCATCTCTATATAGTTGCAGAGCCCCCCAAATTTTATAAGCTTACAGTTCCCTGTACAGTAGGTGGAGTTTGGCTGTCCTTGACACGGTGCATACGTGTGCACAAACATGTCAGTGGCATGAGCTTTGTGTGTTAGGATGCTCTGCCAAGCACAAACCCAAGGTGTAAGTTGTGTTTCTAATTTAATTTATTCTCCTGCCTATCACAGACCTTGTTGGGGGCCTAACCTTAATCTTGATAAACCCCTGTAGCTGACCTTTGGTTATTTAACTTAGAGTCTTCTTAAAATGTAACTTCCTAATCTGACTGCTTTACTGTCTTGTGCTATTAAGCATTGAAATGACAATAATGGCCTTATTTTCTGCCTGTGATTGTTTCTATAGTTCAGATGGATGGAGCCCTATTTCCTTCACACTTCTTTTTATTTAAAGTCTTTTGTAAAGATCAAAAGCTCTAAGCATCCTTATAGTCCTTGGGTTTAATTTTTTAATATGAAACTGGTTCTTGGATGTAATGCTGTCCCTCTGATGGAACTCATCTTGGTGTTCTGTCTTACAAAATTGAGAGTGACACAAGCTCGAATGCCAGAAATTTGCCCAAAAAGCCCCCAAAACTTCATGAAGAATATGTGAGGTTGAGGAAACTTCCAGTGCAAGGTCCAGAAGCCAGGAGAAGATTCTCCCTGGGAGCTGACTGAGCTCTGCTGGGAGCTCCATGGTCTCCGTTGCCACCAACATTTTCAGTTGGGAACAGTATTCACACGGTTGGGGACAGTATTTACCGTCCTTCCTGTGCCCATGATGGGATTTTCTTGAACATTCCCCATGTGTTTTGCTGTGCATGTCCCCTTTGGCTGATCTTCTCAAGAGTTGTTCCATCTCCAGCTCACTGAGCCCTGTGAGCTGGTTGGAGATAATTCTGTTCATGAGAGGAGTTTGTACAATCACACCTTAACTGCTGCTCTCTTCTTGTTCAGATAAGGCTCAGACCAGGCAGAGGTGCTGCTTCCAGGGGCTCCAAACTGGTGGCGGTAGAAATTTGTCAAGTGTTGACTCTGGAGTCCAATGAGAACCAAAGTGTCAAAATTGATCCCTCGTAACACACATGATTTAACAGAAACTAAGTTCTTCGTGCTATTGCCCTGGTGCTCTTTTCTTTCCTCTTTGCTAGACCTCTAGTAAAGCTTTGAAGTGTCTTGCTTTGAGAGCTTTTATGGTTTTCATGCCTTCTAGGAGCTGAGCCTGATCTGTCAGGCCCATTACTTGTGAAAGAGCTGTAGAAGTGTTGCGGACTGAGCCACAGTGGTGGCTGAGGCTGAACAAGTTTCACAGTTCATTACACATAAGCACTCAAGTTTGGCTTGTCTCTGCAGCTGCTCAGGGTGTCCTCTGTCAGCCTTCTCCGGTAGCAAATAAAAATTTCTTCCTGGGTGTGCTTTAGACTTTCCTGGCTGGTGGCACCCAAAAACTTCAGCTGAAAGTTTGGCTGAAGAGTCCAGGGAGCTTTCATTGAGCACAGGATATGTGGGACCAAGTCTCCTGTACACAGCCCCTACACCAGCTGTGTGGGAGAACCACACTTGGGACCTCAGGGCTACTGAGAGCTGAGGATGGCAGAAGGTCCATGGTATGTGACTTGATGGATCTTATTTTGCAAGCTTATTTCCTCGGTTTCTGTTGTGGTTTCTTTTGGGGCTTTATTCAACCTCGCCCTTTAACCCTCAGAGAGTTTTAATGAAGTTCACATGTCCTTGTCATTTGTTGCCCTGGGGCCCAGTCTGAAAGCCCAGAGTTTGTGATAGGAGGGTTTGACAATGGGGTCAGCAAGAATTGGGTCACTGCTGTGTTGTTTGCTTGGGTTGACTCTGTTCCCATTCAGGCACCTGTAACGTATTTAAGGGTCTCCTTTTGTATTATGGGGGGTTTGGCCAATCAAGGCTCTGCTGGAGAGTGTGAGCAGAACAGTGAATACCAGCATCACCTGCAGTTTTCCTTCCCCAGGTAGCAGAGCATTGCTGGAAAGCTGGTGCTGGAAAAAGGGCACTCTTTATTGCCAGTTATACTGAGTTCCATGCACATTGTGTGGCCCTGGAAGGCTGTGCATGAAGGTTTGTAGATGCTTCCTGTTTAAGGAGATGCTGTTTATATTGAACATACCCCAGGTGTCTGCTTGCTGCTGTGTTTGCTCCAGCAAAGGGCACAGCAGCAGCTGGGAAGAATGGGGAATTTGTGGAGGCAGCTGTGTGGTCCCACAGGAGCTGTTAGTGCCCTTGGTGGGACACTCAATGGGGTTCTCATAGTGCCAAGTACTAAAACATCAGTGCCTCACACTTTAAAAAAAAAAATATTTTTTTTTTTTTAAATTTAGTTTTTGGGTAAAAGGACGACTTTGGCTTCTTTCTGCAGAGCAGCAGTTCATTGGGCTCCCTGTGGTCCTTAAGCACTTACCACCACTCCTGTGCTTTTGAGCTTACCCACACTAGTGCAGCCCCTCTGGGGCTGTGAGGGGGCCAAGGTATTGTAAAAGGGGATGAAGACATGGGGTCGTTTCCTTATGTTCTGTGTGAGATCTGCAGAAACTGGGCAGCAGATGGAGATTCTGTGTAGATTGCTTTCCTGCTGAGGAAGGTGTGTAAGTAACGGTGTCACTCAGGTTTAATCTTCACAGGGCGTAAACCTGCAGTCTAAGTTGTTGTCCTAGATGTTTCCTTTCTGTAAACGCCTTTTCCTGGTGTTTTGGCTTCCTTCTAGGATTTCTCCTTATACCACAATCTCTTTTTCCTTGATTCACAGGCTCACCTTTACACAAGCAGGGTACCACATCCACCACCAGCGCTGAGAAGTCGGGTTCAAAGGTTGCCGAGGTGGGCGATGATTTCCTGGGAGACTTTGTGGTGGGCGAACGTGTCTGGGTGAATGGAGTGAAGCCAGGAGTTATCCAGTACCTTGGGGAAACGCAGTTTGCTCCAGGCCAATGGGCAGGGGTTGTTCTGGATGACCCCGTGGGTAAGAATGACGGCTCTGTCGGAGGAGTGCGGTACTTTGAGTGCCAGCCGCTGCAGGGGATTTTTACGCGACCATCCAAGCTGACACGGCAGCCGGTGGCCGAGGGCTCAGGGAGTGATGCCCCCTCCATGGACTCCCTGACGGCTCAGAACTTGTCACTGCACTCGGGGACGGCCACGCCACCTCTGTCCACTCGCGTGATCCCGCTGCGGGAGAGCGTCCTGAACAGCGCCATGAAGACGGGCAACGAGTCTGGATCAAACCTCTCGGACAGTGGGTCTGTGAAAAAAGGGGAGAAGGACTTGCGGCTTGGAGATCGTGTGCTGGTGAGTTGATTGTGGGGTTCCCCCTGGAATGGCAAAAGGACAAGAATTTGTCCCCCTGCTGAGTGTTCCTGGTCAGCTTCAGGACGAGACAAAAGGAGGACAGGGTTGGTGGTGAGGTGTGGGATGGCGCATGGTCTTGGGAGATGCCTAGGCCAAGTAGGCATCAAACATCTACACTGTTATTTGGGATGCTGTGTCTTCTGGACATGTCTCTCTTTCACTTTGCTGCAGGAGAACGTATTCCAAAGTACTTCTTGTATTGGACAAGTCCTGAACTGTAGGAAGATGTCAGAGAGAGAACAACTGAAATATGAGGGAAATAGAAGCAAAATCATTTATTATTTATTTGATTTATGTTTATTTATTATGTTCTAATCTAGTGATACTTCATTATGGAGTGTATTATTTGGGCTTTCAAGGAATTTGCGGCAGTGTCTTGTTGCACGTGGCTGTTGCACATAGTCTGAAAGGACTTGCAAGAATCTCTCCTGCTGGTCGCTCTTTCTGGTGGTTCAGTTTTCTTATGTCAGATGTGACACAAACTCCTTTCCTGTACAGAAAGGAACTTCCAGTAATTTTTAGAAGATGGCAGGACTTTGGGAGAGATCACTGTTGTGATGGATGAGTTCGCCACATCTGATTTCCATTGTTATTTTCATTATTTGGAATAGACTACCTGATGACTTTAAGCCAAAATGGCACACTTGCACTAGGGATGGGTTACTGGAAGTTTGCCACCTAGTTTGTCATCATTTGTGTTCTAGCAAAGGAGATGGAGAAGGAAAAGAATGATAGCAAAGACAGGAAGACTGAATTCTGTCCTGCAGCTCTGTAAGAGAGTTTAGTTGTCTTGGTTTGAGAGACAGATGTCTGCTAAGGAAGGCAGGAGCCTCCTTTGGAATGGAAAATGTGAACCTCTTCCCTCTGAATTTTTATAATTTTGAAATTAAGGGGGGCTCTCAGGCAAAGATAGGAGAATAGGAATAACAGTTCTTTACTAGTATGTACAATAAGGGGTGCGAAGACTGACCCTGCAGAAGGGGTCAGTCTTTGCACATCCTGGATAATCTGAATCCCATTTAAAGTTATCCATGTAGTGTTACACCTGGTTCCAGGACCAGCAGAGGTTGTGGGGGAGGGCAGACAGGCTGGAGGTCTGCTTAATGACAGGTGTTTGGTAGAACTGTCTCGACAGTCGATGTGAATCAGGAGTGTGTGCAGGGACTATCAGAGCCAGTCTCAAATCTCCTTTTGGGACTAGTGTTGGGTTGTCCAATAGTTTTTATTTTAGTTATATAAAATACAAACAATGTAAAGTTGGTTATTTTCAGAGGAGGGAAAGTGAAGATTGGTTCTGCTTGTGCTCACTGGATGGTGCTTGGTAAACCTAGTGTGAATATGCAGGTTTGTAGAGGTGAGAGTTTTATTTTCTCAAATTCTCCCCAAAATGTGCACAGGAGCTGACACTTACTCAAGGGTCTGTCTGCTTCCTGATTTCAGTAGAGTCGGCCTCTCATCCCTCCCCATCCCTCCTGGCAGCAAAGCTCCTGCTGTCCCTGCAGTCCCAGGACAGGGTGGGCAGGGGAAGGTGGCAGCGCTCTTCTCTGTTTGCACCAGCATTGATGCCTCGTGTCGGTGTGCTACAGCAGCCATACGTGGGGAAAAGTGAACCCGAGGATCTGTCCTCTTTTGATGAGTTTCTTTGCTCCCATCTTCTCCTTTACCTCTTGCAGGTGGTAGGGGGAGTGTTTAGGTCAGAACTTAGGATTTTAGAAGCAGCAGTCATAGAAGGCAGACTGCAAAATATAAAATCCATGGTAAACCTGGCTCTGTTCTTTCTGAACCGGGCAAGCAATGGAATGATGTTCCCCAGAATTGTTTTACTCCTTTCTTCTCCTGACCATAAGCTCTCTGAGACAGGACCTGTTCCCTGAGCACTCTGCTTGTCTCAGTGAGGCCCACACAGAGTGAATTTTGGCATAGCCACAGAATACAATCTGGGGGCATCTCTCCCCTGGGCTTCTGTTGGGTTGTGTTTTGGGGATGGTTTGGGTTTTTAATGAGGGTGCATCCTTAAAAGCCTGCCCTCCCTGCCTGCTAATTTATCTACCTCAGAAGTTATTAGATAAAGTTTGTGCTATGACTCATTAGTGTAATAAATAGCACCAAAAGAGCGAGCCTGGAATAAGCTTAGTCTCTCACTGGTTCTAGCAGGAATGATCAGCTTACAGAAACATCTGGAATTGTTTGCACACAGTCACAGAGATCCAGGAAAAGAACAGATAATAACAAGAAGAAATAATTTGCTGTTGTGGTTCATTCACATGTGCTTGGCTTGGCAGCTGGCTTTTATTTTACTTACGGGAGGTGTCAGTTAATCATGTTGGGTATTGGAATACATAAATAATAATTCTGAATTAACCTGAATTGCCTCAAATTCCTTGAGCAGATCTTTTCTCATGCTCTATGGATTGGTACAGTTTTAGTTGTCTTTATTACTCTTAGTGTTTCCTTTTCTGAAAGAGTATCTTTTTATTTGAGAGAGGCTTTTAGGTATATGGGATCCACCAAAGGCTTTCCAAATGAGGGAGGATGTGTTTTCAGTGATTGCCTGTGATGGAGCACAGGGTTGCAGGGGACCCTTCCAGGTCAGCCAGATGGACACCTGGCTCTCTGCAGTCTGGCCATTTCCTGATGGTGCCTTTCTTTAACTCCATTCAAGTCCATTATAGCTTGAAGACATTTTTGCTTTTCAGTAACTTTGTTCCAAGACCCTCTCTGACTCTCCAGCAGTTGCAGAAAGTGACTTTCAGCTTTCCATTAGAAGCTTTCCATTAGAAGAGTTAGATAATATTTGCCTTTGGCACTCGGACTTTCCCCCGGAGATGTAAAAATTGCATTAAAGAGATGAAAAATCCGCCCTAATATTGTAGAACTCATCTCTTAAAGTCTGGCGAATAAATGTGGGATGATTAACCTTTGCTTTAGTGACAGTGGAGCTTCCTGAAATGGGATAATTGCTGAAGTTCTGTTAATGTGAGGCTGGCTTATTGCCTTTCTGCAGGGAAAGAGGGGATGGAAACAGAGCAGTGGAGCATTTTCTGCCTGGGAGGAATTTCTGCTTGGTTTTTTGCCTAAGAAAATGTATTTTGCATTCTTCGTGGAGAGGCTTTCTTAGCCACTCATTCCACCTTAGATGCCATTGCTTTCTGAAGAAGTGGGGGAAGGAGATGTTTTTATTATATGTCAGCCTAAATAAAAGATAATTTAAACTAAAAAAATTCCTCTTAGAATATGTATTCTGCCCTTCAGCCATGCTTGCATCTCCTAACTGGAATTGTGCACTTCAGCATTGAAATGGAGTAATAAGTAAGACTGTTTAAGGGCCAGGTTATATCCCAGTGGCTGGTTCAGTTGCTGTGGGGTATTGCCCCAGATACCTTTTGGATGGGTTCCAGGTTTGTGATTTTGCTGGGACTTGCAGGTCTTCAAAGCCAGCGCAAATGCTGGAACAGCAGCACTCGCAGGGAGAATCAATGAAGCAGCAGCTCAGCTGATGCTGGGCAGGGCTGTGTGGAGCCTGCCTGGGCTGCTGAAAATGGATCCTGGGCTTCCCCCTGAGTGTGTGGTTTTAATCATCTTGTCTGTCTGCTGTGAGCTGTTTTTGCCTGCAGTGTGTTGCAGCCCCTGGCTCCTGGAAAATGACGGAAAGCGCGCATGAATAAACGAATCAAGTTCTTTCTTCAGTATCCCCCCTGCATGTCCCTGCCACAGCCCTGCTCGGTCAGCCTGGAGCTGCAGAAAGCACTGAACCACCTGAGTGAGAAATAATTTCCTGAGAAGCTCCGTGGGCAGGAGAATTGCAGCCTAAGCCCTTCTCCTTGGGCAGAGACAACTCATTGCTCTGCTGCCACCAAGTCCCTGAGCTATTTCAGTGCCTGAGTGTGAAGCCTGGCTGCTGGAAAGGCGTGCAGGGTGTCATGAAGGAAGGATTTCTGCTGTTTATTTTCCTGGTTAGCCACTGGAGCTCTCCCAGTTTGTGCAGTCCTAGAGGTGCAACAATGCTCCTGTGTGGCCTTTTTCAGACTAACAGTCACCAGGCATAGTCCCTTATTGCTAACCAGGCAGAGAAGAAGAAAGGATCCCATTCTGTAGTTCTATCAAGGCAGGATTCTTAATATTCCACTGCCTGCTTAGAGCTCCATCCATAAGACCAGCAATTGCTGTGTCATGACTGGAGAGTGTAGCAGAATGGAAGAGTCTGGGAATGAGGGATCTCTGTCCCTGTGGAAGTTTGTGACAGGCAGTGTTCCAGCTGTTTGCAGGATTCAAGGGACAAAAAAACATCTAGGACTCCTGGTCGGAGCTCTTTCCTCACTATATTAGATTCTTGCTGGAAAGGGGCTTTTTACAGATGTGTGTAGTGTCAGGATAAGGGAGAATGGCTTCAAACTGACAGAGTAGGGTTAGATTCGATATTAGGAAATACTCTTCCCTGTGAGGGTGGTGAGGCCCTGGCACAGGTTGTCCAGAGAAGTTGTGGCTGCCCCATCCCTGGAAGTGTTCAGGGCAAGGTTGCATGGGGCTTGGAGCTGCCTGGTGTAGTGGAAGGTGTCCCTGCCCATGGCAGGGGATGGAACAAGATGAATTTTAAGGTCCCTTCTAACCTAAACCATCCTGTTTCTATGATTACCTGGGACTGCAGTGAAACAAAGAGGGAAATAAATAACCCAAAGCAACTGCCCTGCCCTGCAGCCACATTAACCCTTAGAGGCTCTTTGTGCACACCCTCCTAACCATTCATTTGGGCTGAGACACTGCCTGGCCCTTGTCTGCTGGGTGCAGTGTCTGTTATTAAATAGGAGTTGTAAGTGGCCTCTGGGGGAGCAAACTGTGTTACTAACACGGGCGGACTTGGTATCGGAGATAGCCCCAGGAGGGGATGCTGTAATTCCACGCTTTCCTCTTCCACCACCTCCCTAAGATATTATTTTCTCACTGGTGTCTGACAGATAAATGCACAGAAATGTCTTGTATCAGTAGTGCTGTCAGACTCATTGCTGTGCAATGCTGACTTGTGCTGTAGGGATGGGTAGGCACAAAGATAAGTGATTGGATGAAGAGAAACTATAAAAATTCCTGTAGCTTCACATACGGAGGGCTGGCCTGTAATTCCTGGCTGTCTGTTTCTCCCCTTACACTAAAAGCCAGTTCTGGCATTCTCAGATGATGTGGTGTTTATCCAATCAGATAAAGCTGCTGATGGCCAGATGCCACGTGGAGGTAAGCTGTGTTTACAGATAAACCTTGCCACAAGCCAGTTCTCCACCTTTCACCAGCTGCTGAACGCTGGCCCTGGCTGTAGCTGGGACATAGCCCCAGTGTGTGATGGCCACATCTCCCATAGGTACACACATTTACCCCCTTCCATTGACAGGTCATTATTTCAGGTGATCTGTAGCAGCTGGGCTCACAGTCTGTGCCTTTGCCAGAAGCACCCTCTGTAAATCAAATATCATTGTACAGTGATTTTCAATGCTTGGAAGAGCTAAACTGTGTATGATGGGAAAACACAGCTCCTGCCTCTCTTAGCTTGGGTGGAAATAAGACCCTTTAGTGGGTGGATGAGTATGGGGAGGGGGAAATAAAGCCAGCCATTTATCCCCAAGGGAAAGGATGGTTGCTCCAGTTTACAGGCTGGATAGAGCCTGCAGGTACAGCTCAAACCAGAACAAGCCGCACTTGCCCAGTAAAGGTGATTTCCAAGGTCTTGTTGGCATCATCCAGTAACAAAGTGGAATAAGCTCATGTGCTGCACCTACAAAGTACTTGAAGGTCCTCAGAGTGTAAAGCAAGTGTCCAGTGTGTGCTCTTTTCCCCCACCCCCTTCCTTCCTCTTTCCACAGGCGAGCAGCAGCAGAGTCTCACGGTTCTGCTGAGACCCAGCACGGGACACGGGAGCTCTGCAGAGGAGGCTTGTCCGTGTGCTGGGCACTTTGTTCCCACCTGCACCCTCTGGTCAGCAGCCCTGTCTTGTGGAAACGCTTTGAAAATCAATTTAAATGGGTAAATTAGAATGTTAAACAGAAAGGACAGTGTTGTCTCTGGGTTTCTGCATGGGAATGTGGTCAAGCAGGTGCCTCAGCCATTGCTGACCCCTGAAGGTGCATGACATGGTCAGGGGAGAGCCCCTGTTGGCCTGAAAGGAACAGAGAATTTTATTCTTCTCTTCTTCCTGAGCAGTACTGGAGTGTATTGCAATCAGAGCAATGCCCACAGGCCATAGGGTGAGGGCAGCTCCCAAGAGGTTCTTGCTTAGAGCAAGAAACTGCTGGGGGATGAACAGGGCCATGAGAAGCAAAGGGCAGACACAGGCTGGAGGGGGTGTCACTCACATCAGCCAGATTGAGATCTGTCCTGCTGCTAATTTGGTAAATAGTTTAAATGATATGTTAGCTCTGTTGAAGACAGTGTCAGTAAGGATTAGCATCATTGTCTTTTCAGCCCTGGGATACTGATCTACATCCCATTTTGTCATTTTGATGGGAAAAGCATAGTAAAATGTGATGTCAATGATACTGCAATTAGCAGGGAAGGTGTGTAGATGTCCTTCCATGACTGCATGTTGCTGCTCTGACTCACCAGTAGATACAGACCTGCTAAATATCCTTGGCTTCATTTTGTTGTGAAGGTCAAGCCCAAGACTGTCCCTTGAAACTACTGGAGGTGTTTCACTGGGGAAAGGACCAGTCAGGAAGATAGTCTTTGACTGAAGGCATGAAAAAGGGCAGAGACCTTCAGTCTGGAGCTGAATGTTCCAGGAGCTCCAAGTTGTGGGGCTCGGAGGCTGCTCAACTCCAGCTGAATAAGAAAGGCTACCACGAGCTTGTTTAAACTTAAGCATAACTGTTTTTACCTGAAGTGGAGAAATTTGGAGTGCTGAGACTGGTCAAAATAATCTCCAAACCAAAAAATCTAGTTTCACGGTGTCAATATTGTTTCCATTTTTTGGAACTTGAAGAAAGAGCTCTTTTTAGCTGCTTTATGCTTGGTTTTTGTTGTTGTTGTTTTTCCCAAAACAACTATAAAAGCAATAACACTTTATATTTGGTAAAATCCCATTCTCTTGGGCATGAATAATCTCAGCAATAGTTTTGGTAAGGTAACTCTTAAAAGCTTCTCAAGAAAGCTTTGGGAGTTTTGTTCATTTTTGAGTGAAACTTGTCAACTCTAAAAACCCCATGACATGTCTGAACTGAGGTTGGTGGCAGCCTTGTTAATTCTGTGCTGGCTCAGGCTTTAGCAAAGAGAGGGGTTGCCCTCCTCACCTTGTCCTTGCTTCACTCTGGACACTGGGCTTGTTGAAGATGTGCCTGTGGCTGAGCAGTGGGCCAGGCTGAGAGATGCAGACACGTTCCCCGCAGAGAAGTTCATGACTTGCAGTGGCACTGATGCCAACATCTGGCTGGGGTGTTGTGGGTTGAAGTCCTCTGCTGTCCATGCCATAGGAGCCATCCATGCTCAGCTGCTGTTCACACCTGGGTTATGGACAGTGGTATCCACGCCAGGCCTGGGCAGAAGGGATGGCTGTGAGCTCCCATGAGTTATGCCATGCCATTATTAACTTCCTTGACTGCCTTTTATCCTCTCCCAAGGTGATACCTCTGATTTATTGAAAGGTCTGATAGAATCAAACATTCTGTTCTGATGAGACCATTTCATACACAGGCACAACCTGATGACTGGCTTCTTCAAAGCATGATTTATTTTAGCAGCATTAGCTGAACAAATCTGCATGTCTGAGACGGGTGAATTTTCTGGACTCTTCATCCTTCAGAGTTTTGGCATGCCTGCCAAAAAAAGGGAAGTTCAAGAAGAGGCTCCAGCACTGCCATGCAAGTGTGACAGCCTGGTGTTGGCTTCTGACTGCACTGCCAGTTGGGCTGTGGGCAGCCCAGGCTCTTGGAGAGGAGATGTGTCCACCTTGGCTTGGGGGAGAACGTGGTGCTGCATGGCAGGGTGTGTTTACAGAGGGGATGGCAGAGTAATTAAAGCTCAAAAGTGGAGATAGAATGCACTGCTCTGGAAGGAGGGAATCATGTGGCTGTTCAGGGGAGGTTTGGACCTGGTCTCTGCTTAGAGTCTTCTCTGACATGGGGCTCTTGGGTTTGAGCATGACCTGCACTCTTACTGCACAGTTTTAGTGTTGGTATAAATAACGTGTATCAGCTCAGTAGAGGTAGTTTTTTACTCTCTTGGCTGGAAACAGCTTTCTCAAATAAATAATACTGATGGGGACATAACTGAGTGGTCCCTTGTGTGGGTGGAAGAGTGGGACCCTGCAGTAGATGCCACGATCACACTGATGGAGGGAGCTCATTGGTTTTTTAAGGCTTACATGAGACTCTGTCAGGGTCATATGGCTTGGTAAAGGAAATATCTGCCTCAACATCTGGAATTAAAACTCAATAGGAATAAAATTGAGGGGGCACACTAGCAATGGTAAGTTCCTATGAATGACATTAAGATTAAGTACACTTATATCGAGTTCAACTTGCAGCTAAAGAAATGTATAAGAATGGCATTAAATCACTGCATTAATATTAAGAGGCTAAATTTGTATAAACTCAAATCAATCAAAATAGGGACTGGCATTTAACTGTGAGTGATAGCTAAAGAATTCACTACAACTGTTCAAATCAGTAACTTGCCAAGTGCCTTATACTGAAATGGAATTCTCTTTTTACTCCTGGGCACAATGTAGAACCAGAAAGTTTCCTTATGATCCTTTTCCTGCTGGCAAATATTTTGCTCTGTCCTGTAGCAAAGAGAACAACATCCCCAAAGATTTTCTTCCATAAGCAGCAGTGCTTTGAATCCCTAGTGAGAGGAATTCCAGAGGACTAAATCAAGCTCTATGCTGCAGCCTCCCAGGACTTGAGGTAGGACCCAGAGCTGTGCTGTTTAGTCCATAAAGGTGCAGTTATTTTTAGTCTGGGATAACTCTTTTTTTCCTTTGCATAAGCAATTTTTTAGGGATTTAGAAGTGGTTAATCCAACATTCCTACCCTGGAATACACAAAACCAGAGACTTCTGCATTCAGCTCTCACTGTTTTCTGTAGGAAAATAATACTCTGTTGATACTTTTTTATGTTCAATTTAATACTAAGAAAATTAATAACTGCAAGTCATTCAGGATGAAGCTGCAAATGTAAATTTAAATTTATTTTTAAGCTTTCTTACTTAAATTTAGGCGTTAGCAGAGATAGGCGAAGAAGGCTTAGATCATATGCTGATTTACTTGAACTATGAACCTTTAGCATCCTTTTCTATCTTCCCTTTCTCAGCCTAAGTGTCCAAGTGGGAGTGTTTAGTGCAGAGGCAGCTGCTGCTCAGTGCCACATGCTCTTGGAGCAACGATCAAAACACAGCTTTAAATGTTCCTTACTTGCCCTCCCTGAGTCTCCTCAGTAAGCTGGAAACGTTAAGAACGTGAAGTATAAATTCAGGAGAAAAAGATGTGAATTATTCTTATTTCTCCATGATGGGGCAAGAAACCTGTGCGTGAGGATGCCTTGCAGTGAGCTGAGCCCCACTCCCACGCAGTTTGGCAGCACTGGGAATTGCTGTAGGAAGTGTAGATAAAAGTGGAAGCTTTTTCTGTGCAGAACACCTCTATTTTGAGCAGTTTCTACATCCTTAGCAAACCCTGCCTGGGAGCAAGCTGAGGAGCAATGAATGCTTTCCTGGCTCAGCTGTCCTCTTGCTGTCCTGTCCCAGTATTGCCCAAAACTGTTGGCTGAAAGAGCACAGGGCTGAAAACCTGTCAGTGCAGGTCGTGGTTCTTCAGGCAAGGCAGGGCTTAAACTCCTTTGTGGCCTCACAAGTCACTTGGTGCAATTAGTTGGCACCTTGAAATGTGTTTTCATTACATTTACTCTGACATGGTGCAGGCAGGCAGTCCCAAAATCACTTTGTAGTTATTGGAATGACAACTTCAGAGCTGGGAGAACTTGGTGTGAGAACCATCTGCTGATTTCGTTAGATCTGAAACAGAGAATGCAGATGTCTTGTCCCCCTCTCTACACACCTGTCCCAGCTTCAGTCCCCCTGTGTCAGGGCTAGTGCTGTGTGTTGGTTTGGACATAAATTCAGGAGGAAATAACTTGGTTAACCAACTTTGGTGTTGGTTTTTTTTTTTCTTTTTTCTGCCTGCTAGGTGAGCAGGCCCTGGTAGTACTTTTTTTACGGGTTTGAGAAAATAATTTTTTGAGTGAAAGTGAAAAAACCTATTTATTTAACAAACAGAGTCCCCTGCTGTCACAGGGAAAAAAAGGATATTGAAACTTCTTCTCTTGTCCCCTAAAAGGGGACAATAGATTTTAGAGGTTTTCTTGTAGGTAAAACCTGCAGTCCTGAGCTGGGCCGGGCCAGGCAGGGTCCGATGATCCCCCTTGGAGGGTCCCGCCAAGCAGAGCCGGAGATGGGAGCTGGTCTGGGATGAAAAGTAAGTTAAAAACAGTTTAGAAAGGAAAAAGAAGCCGCTGAGGCAGATCACAGTCCCTTCTCTGCTGAAAGTCGAAGAGACTAGAGAGTTAAAAGTCTTTTAACTAACTAAATGATGTCAGAATCGGGAGAGAAAAGAATGTAAAACATTTTAGTTACAAGGTTAAGTTAGCCGTTTTGAAGAGTTCTTTTGGCTTCTCTCTCTCTTTTGCAATTTAAAGGTACACTAGAGATCAAGCAGGCGATGGGGCATACAGGATGGTCATAGAATCACCCCAAGACATGCTGCCATCTCTAACCCTCAACCTCTTATCCCTGACAGGTCGGTGGGACAAAGACAGGAGTCGTGCGCTACGTGGGCGAGACAGATTTTGCCAAAGGAGAGTGGTGCGGCGTGGAGCTGGACGAGCCCCTGGGCAAGAACGATGGGGCGGTTGCTGGTACAAGGTACTGTGTGCTCTGAACCCCAGCCCCAGTCCTACACCTCCTGGGGTGGCTGGGGGGCAAATGCCATCAAACCTGGGAGGAGAGTTAGGGCTGTGTTTGGTTGGACGTTGTGAGCTGAGAGGAAGAGCCTGACTTTGAGTCTTTCAGGATTTTGGATAGCTTTGCAGGGAGATCAATACAAACCTCATCACTGAGCCATTTTAAAGCAGGATCAGATAACTTCTGTGAAAGAGGAACCTGAAAGGCTCCAGGAAACAGGAGAAAGTAGGGAGAGAAGATAACTTACAGTGGGATTTAATTTTTTTGCTAGAAATTGATTCTGTTGATTGTATTAGCTCTGCTTTCTACCACACATTCCTGTCATAAACTTTCTTCTTGTGCTGTAAGTCACCCTGTCAGAACTACAGAAGACAAAGATTCTACTTTCTTTTTTCCTCAGCTTAATGTTTTATTCTGTTCTTTCTGGGAACAAATGTCCACAGAACTGAAAGAACAGCTGATGGTTGTTTTCTGTCCTTGTTCTAATTCTGTAGTGTGATAGGTGTCTGCTGATTGATCTTACCACCTCTGACTCCATGGACACCTCCACTCTTTTCCAAAAAAGACGTTGTTAGTACCTATAAAACTCGGCAGGGACTTCTCACAGGCTCGCTGGGAAGCTCTTCCTGTCCATGTGGAATTTAGTTAAGGGAATGGCCTTGGATCTTGGGCTTGGGGGTATTCAAAGCTGAATTATACAGCAGCTCTTTGACCCTGCTTCAAATACAGGTGCAACTGATTCCTTGTCCTACACAAGTTCCTTAAGTGAGGAATACTGTTGGTTTCTTGGAGCTTCTGAAGGCAGTCTGGCCTTGGAGGTGATATTTATCTTTCACAGAATTAAACAGGTTGGAAAAGACCTTTGAGATCATCAAGTCCAACCTATAACTTTGAAACTGAGGAGCTGAGAGTTCCTGCCTTGTTAGATGTCAGGTTCTGAAATAAAGGTTTCTTATGTTGGGTCAGCCTTGTTTTGTCCAGCAGCCATGTGCTTTCATTTAAATTAAGAGAAAAGCTGCCTTGTTCAGTGTCAGGGCAAGTAAGCAGTAAATGATTGGCAGCAGATGGCTGAGTTTCAGCCTGTTCTCAAAATAAAAGAACCAGGATGGTAGAGAATAAATCATGGAGTGAATGCAAGTCCCTGCTTTCTTTATCATACAGTTCAAACTATCTGGAAGATTAATCTTCAAGGTGCTCAGAAATGATTTATTGTCTCTGTGCATATGGAAGGTGTGAAAGGCAGATGTGAGTGTCGTGCTGTCTGCCTCTCATCCTCGTACCTCTGTTGCTGGTTTTGAAAGTCCAGCTTTTGGAAGTCATCTGTCTTCTGAAACTGCTGCATCTCGGCTGAGGCTGTTGTGGTGTGTGTCCTGTCTGCAAAGGCTTCTCCTTTATTTCACACTCTTTACAGCAAGGCTGCAGCATTTTCCACGCCTGTCCTTTTGAGCCTTCATCCAGCCTTTTGATTTTCTTGTAGCATGTGCCCATTTCAACAGCAGTGGTTTGGAGAAGCTAACGCAGTAAAACCAAGTCCCTTGATGCGTGTAGGCACCTCTCAGTCAGTCTCCACTGCTTGCTGTGGCAGCATGGAGTTCTTGAGGCTGCCCTGATCTTGTCCTGCCGGGATGAGCCTGGGCAGAGGCTGTCCAGGACTCTGGAGCCTGTGCTTTGGTGATGGTTGCCATCTAGTGAGCATCGCTGGCCTGGCCAGCAAGCCCAGCACTGCCTGCTGCTGCTGCCAAAGGAGAGCGGAGCCAAAACCGGAGCTCAGGACACTAGAGGCTGGGGGAAGCAGCAGAGGCAGCGTGGAGCCTTTGGTGACACTGTCAAAGGCAACTCCAGCTGAGTTGGTGGTGAATTGGCCGAAGTTTGTGGTGGGTCCCTGATTTTCCTGCAGGTTCAGGTGTGGATGTGCACCAAGGGAGGGCCGAAGGGCTGGGCTTTCCCAGCAGCTGTGGCTCTGCAGAGGAGGCTGCCTGCAGGCTGTGGGTCAGTAGCAGTGGCCCAGGGGACAGGCTGTCACTGTGGGGAGCCCCTCTGTACATCAGATGGTGCTGATTTGCACTGAAGTTTGCTGCATCTGCTTTCTTGTCTGCACAGGAGACTACAGAGGTGCTGGTGTGGTTTGGTTTGGTGTCCATTCCACAAAGCCAAGCAAGTTCCATGTACTCATCTCTAGTAATTTAAATGTTACCTGCTTATTTTACTGTTCTCCCATCTCTCCCTGCTCACTAAACTGCCCAGACCTTTTACTTTTGCATAGTTTGTGACATGCCAGCCTTGAGCACTGAAGATTTTTCCATCTGTTTCAACATTTCCTGTGCTGTTTTCCACCTGCAGTTTGCATTGCCATCACACCACCGCTCTTCTTCCCTGTTTCCTCTCTGTAATGTGAGTACGGAGCTCCTCCACACTCAGTGAGAGCAGCTCTTGGTTTTCAGGTAGAATTTTTTTACTGCCGAGTAAATTCCTGCTTCTGAATTGTAAAAGTTAATTGCAACCACTTTCAATCTGGACTGAAAGAAAATGGGCAGACATAGTGATGCAAGTTTGGGCTTGCTAAGAGCTGTCAGAGGCTTTTAAGGGAATTAACATTTGGGATTGTTGTGCAGCCATGAGTACCAATCTGTGCCTACACCAGGCAGAGCTGTGGAAGGGACTGTTGGCCTGCCTGTGCCTGCTGGAATTTGGGAAAATGATGCTGAAGAGGGCTTTGGCAGGTTTGCAAGAGGTCAGTCTGTGGTATGGCTGCTTTTTCAAACCCAAGGGCCTGTGTTGGCAGGAAGCTGAGGAGGCTGAGATATTTGGAGTTGTAGAGGGGTTGTTTAGTTTGTTACAGAAAAAAAAAATGGATCTGAGCAGATGTTGTTTAAAAATGAATTTTATTCTCATCTGGCTGGAGATCAGGCTGTTCCCTGTCCTCCCAAGCACACAGGGGGCTGCCTGTGACACAGCTGTATGGCTGCCAGCACTTAAAAATAAAAGGGAGTTGGGGAAACAGCTGCTCATATCTGGAGAGAGAGAGAGAGAACTTGTGCTAGTAAAACTGGATTTGTGTAATTTAGTCATTAGAACCTGTTTTTTTATATTAACACAGGACAGATTGTTTTATGACCCAGTATTTAGTCCTATTCTTGCTGGGAAGCCTGTGAGAAAGCTCTTACAGGAGCTTTTTGTGTTGGCTGCTCCCCTGAAACAAGGGGATACAATGCTGGAGGTGATCTGGTTTTTCTTGCTGCAGTGCAGCTGGCCAGCAGCAAATGCACCTTGGTTTATGCTGGTCAGCCAAGGCCCTGAAGGAGTTTCCAGGGTTTGACACTGAGTTGTTGCTCATTTTTATTCTGGAAGAGGGCTCTGGAAAGGCACAATCATTGGGCTCGCTGCCGTTGTGGAAGAGAATATGCACTGTAATTATCTGATCCTCCCTTTTCCATGCTTGCATCTTTCCGAGTTTGTTTGCATAGGAAGCAGTTCCTCTGCCACCCAAAGGAGGTGGCAGATGCTGGAGTTTGCTATAATGGTATTTTTAGCTTCAAAGGTTTGAGCTGCCATTTTCTCCTGTTTTGGTAGGAAAGATTTTTACCCTATGGAACATTTACACAGAACTGTGTGGTTCAGATCTTTTTATTTGGCAGAGTCACGGGGTGGGTCAGGTTGGAAGGGACCACAGTTGGTCATCTAGTCCAACCTTCCTGCTCAGGAAGGGTTATCCCAGAGCACATGGCATAGTATTGTGTCCAGAAGGTTCTGGAATATCCCCTGAAGGAGGCTCCACACCTTCTCTGGGCAGTTCAGGGCTTGGTCACTGTACAGGGAAGAAGTTCTTCCTCATGTTTAGGTGGAGCTTCCTGCCCATGGCCTCTTGTCTCATTGCTGAGCTCCACGGAGCAGAGCCTTGTCCATCTTCTGACACCTCCCTGCAGGCACACTTTACTACACCGCTGCCTTCAAAGCATGGTAGAGAGCACACACACGTTTTGGGAAGGTTGGTTTGTTGGTAAGGAAGGAGTGCCTGTGCTCTGGCTGTGTTTATGGTGTGGGATATGTGCTCTCCAGGCTACCAGCGGTGTCTTTCCTGGCATCTTATCAAAGTGCACAGCAACTACTGCTTGGCAATTACCTCAGGTCTCCCTGCTGAAGCACCACAAATGCAAACATGGAGTACTACAAGTAGGAAAGGAGAATAATCCAACTACTTGTACACAGGAAACAATGTCCCAGCAAAGCACCCAGAGATGAGCTGTGGGCCGGGGTTTTGTACTGCTTGGCAGTGCCGTTCTGCAAGGCTTGGACCACTTCTCACTTGGTGCATCTCCTGTATTCCAGGTATTTTCAGTGCCCACCCAAGTTTGGCCTCTTTGCTCCCATCCACAAGGTGATCCGGATTGGGTTCCCATCAACCAGCCCTGCCAAGGCGAAAAAGAGCAAGCGGATGGCCATGGGAGTGTCAGCCCTGACCCACAGCCCCAGCAGCTCCTCCATCAGCTCTGTCAGCTCCGTGGCCTCCTCAGTCGGGGGCAGGCCCAGCCGTAGTGGGCTGGTAAGTAGCTCCTGCGTGGTCTCTGCAGCCTCAATCCACCTCCGTGACCCAGCTCCACAAAGCAGGAGCGTTGGGGTTTTCTTCCAGTGCAGCTGCTCCTTCAGCATTCACGAGGTGAGGGGAATGGAGCGTGGGACGGTGTTAGCCACCTCACAAATTGTCTCCCTCCATGGACACGGGTCCAAATAACAGACAGCAAGCAACTGTGACCACTGAAGAGCCTGAAGGGCAATTTGCAGGGGGATGAATCTCAGTTCTGCTCTCAAGAGCAGGTTTATAAGGGATCCCTGCAGAAAAAGGACACTATTTCCAGTCTCACATGGTCATGCTGCTCCACTGACCAGCTGTGCAAAGCTCCTGCTGTGACTGTCTTACTGTGGAGGGTGACAAAGGCCTGGGTCACATGCCTGGGGTTTTGGCAGGTGCTCAAGCAGGCAGAAAGCAGAGCAGGCAGTGATATTATTAAAAGTTCTGGCTCTGCTGTGGTGTTGCTGCAGAAGCCCTGCAGCCCTCTTGGCTGGGGACAAGGGTGCAGTGTCATTCCTGGGAGTGGATCGAATAACCCCATACTGGTCTCCACTTGAGATCAGTCTACCCAGCTGAGCTCACTTTTTTGGATTTCATCAGTGCCGGCCATCAATAAAATATATTTAAGAAGGCAGATGATACAATGCATGGTAATTTTTCCTGACCCAGTTCCCACTCCTATGTTCTGTCCCTTGGGAAATGGTGCTTTCATTGCAGTGCAGAAGAGCAGTTGAGCTTTTGAGCATTGTCCAGATGTTTCTCAGACTTAACCTCCCCTGTAGGGCCCAGAGCTGGAACTGCAGCTCTGTTCAGTTGAATAAATGATCATTAGGTGAGCAGCATTCCAGATGTAACAGGGGACTCCAACTATTCTAGACTGGAAAGGACACAGCTTTACCCCATCTCTTTTAAACTCTTTTCCCAGCTGACAGAGACCTCTTCTCGATATGCCCGGAAGATCTCTGGCACCACAGCTCTCCAGGAGGCACTGAAGGAGAAGCAACAGCACATTGAACAGCTGCTGGCAGAGCGTGACCTGGAGCGGGCAGAGGTTGCCAAAGCCACCAGCCACATCTGTGAGGTGGAGAAGGAGATTGCCATCATGAAGGCCCAACACGAGCAGGTAGGAGGTGATAGGACATTTTATCACTAGCTCTCAAATATCTGAGTATTTGATATGCCCTGGAAGTGTCAGATCGTAACATTACCACTGTGTGTGAAACTTGGGCTCTGAATTTCTGCCTTTTATGTGGTGAGTTAAGCTGAGGCTCTTTCTTCACTCTCCCAGTGCCACATGTGCTGTCTCTGCCCTGAGCCAGGAGCAGAAAAACGGCTGTGCCAGATAAGAGGCGGTAGATAGTTTGTGTCTGGTGGATCAATACATTTCAATGCTGAAATGCAAGTGGAAGGCAAATTTGTTCCCCTCAGCCACTGAATCTGGCTGTGGCTGTGACTGCATTGCAGTGATTTTGTGGTGCTGAGAACATCAGCTCAGTTCACATGCCACTGCTTTCCCACCAGAGATGATGTTTTTATCACATTAATAAAGCCAGGAAATCTGGAAGGAAAACAGGCTGATCATATTAGGTTGATGTTTGTATGTTTGTTTGTTTGTTTGTTTGTTTTTTGCACAAGCATTTGTAGAGAGGATATTTCATGTATTCAAATGATTAAAGAGAGTTGTGTTTGTGCTGGTTGTCAGTATGTGGTTCTTCAATGTCTGCTGTCATCCTAAATTCTTTATTTGTGCCTATAAAGCTGAGTGAGCTACCTGGGAGCAGAGATGGCACTGTATGTTTGTGTGGTGGGTCACACCTGCCTGTCAGGAATGCAGGAGAAATTGGGAAATCAACTGCAAGCTGACATTCTTCTTGTGTATCATGTTTTCCAGTAATTATCAGTAACAAATTAATTAACAGAAGTCTGAAATGTCTATCTTGCTTCATGGCTGAGGCTGAGTTGCACTGGTAACCTCTGACCACATTTTCAGAACTTTTCAGGCTTCAAGTTCTTAACTCTAATCAGAGCTGGATTGTCCAAAAGGGTCAGGGCAGAGAGGACCTGGAGCATGGATGATTTACAGCTGCTAGAGACTGAGCAGTTTTTGTTGTCTTGATCCCTACATCCTAAGCTCTTTGGAAAATGTGCTCTTACCACAGCATCCTCTGAAACAGAGCATCAAAACTTTCTGTTCCCTAGTTCTGACCCTTTCTTAAGCAGCTTTGTACTACTTCAGACATGGCTAACTTTTGTGTCTCGGGCTCGTTTTTTGCTCCAGTACGTCACAGAGGCAGAAGGAAACCTCCAGCGAGCACGAGCCCTGGTGGATGGGATGCAGAAGGAGAAGATTGAGCTGTTGAACCAGCTGGAAGAGGAGAAGAGGTAAAACCAGAGTGGATGGGTGTGAGGGAGGTGAAGTTGTGTGGGCAGTGGTTTTGGCTTAAGGATACAGTATGAAATAAGAACTGGATCATAAACAGGCACGTGCACGTTGGGCCATCCCAGACCCTCCTGTACAACCTGGGTTTGCTAAAGACCCCTTCTTCCCCTCCATTTGGGATGGGCTGATCTTGAGGACGTTTTTTGTGAGGAAGGGAAGCCAAACTGGAGTGCAACCTTACTGCAGTGTGATTCACCATCTCCCCACATCCCAGAGGCTCCCATCCATGCATGTATCATGGTGCATACATTTCCTCTCTGGATAAGAGCGAAGATCTGCATGTCATTCTTGGAGTCCAGGTGCTCCATGTATATAATTAAACTCTTCAGTGGGAATAGAAAAACATTTCTGTATATCAAATAACCGAAAACAGTGTTGATTTCAGTTGACTGATGCCCCTCCTGAGGATGAAATGTTCTTTCATGCTTAAGTCTCCCCATATTCCTGGTAGGCAGCTGATTTTCCCAGCTCCAGGAGGCCCTTTAACCCAAGTTAAGACAGCTGAGTTTTCCTCTAAATATCAACAGATGCCTCCCTCCTCTAATTAGAGGAGGTTTAGACAAGGAAGCTTGTTTATGAAGTTAGTTATGTACACTCACAGCTATTTTTATCTGTAACAGAATCATAGTCCTTACATCTGGCTACTAGATAAACATCCTCAGCCTTTTTTTTTTAATCAGTAAAGAGAAAAAGAGAGCTTAGTCTAGCAGAAAATTGAAGTATTTTCTACTGTTACTGGCTTCTCTCTTCCAAAAGAGAAGAGTTTCCTCGGCATGTCTGTGGTAATGTGTGTGGTTTTATGTGCATTTATGTGTGGCTGGCCTGTACAATCTGTGGGGAAGGCTCTTCTGTCTGCCAGGGTAGCTCCCAGTTTCCACGTTGTGGAAACATTAAACACTGCCCACCCTCTGCCAAGGAGGCAGAGGATCCAATTCCCTTGGAATGTTTTCTATTGACCCTGTGCATCTGGCACAAGAATTGCCCAGTGCTTGGGTGGAGGAGAATAAGGTTTAGATAAACCAGTGAAACCTGGTTGTGGTTTGCTTGTTTTCAGGATGCTGTGTCAGAGAGCAGCAGTTGTGTATCTGAGAGGATGTACCTTGCAGAAAGGCCATGTTTGTGTGGGGAAAGCTGCTTATGACTGTCCTGCCCCATGGGTCTTGCTGCTCAGCTTCTGCTGAGCTGTTTGTGTCCAAAGGTGGTCTGTGTACCTCTCCTCTCAGACTTTGATTCTGCAGGCCATGACATGATTTTTTAATATGGAGTGAGTGGTTTTAGAACACAAAAAGCTTATCAGTAGTTTTTGGGCGGCTTTTCCATTTGTTGGTAATGACCTCTCCACTGGTGGTGTTACAGTAATCCATAAAACTTGATTAATAGTGAAAAGGCTCATGTGCAATGGCTGCTTAGACAGAGGGTGCTGAGCTGAGTGTTCCTGATTGCTCTTTGTGTCCCTTTCCTTCCCCAGGAAAGTGGAGGACTTGCAGTTCCGCGTGGAGGAAGAATCCATTACGAAAGGGGATCTGGAGGTAATTCCTTATGATCTTGCCAAAATGTGGGGTCCAAAGTTGCATGTGGGGCCCCACTTGAGTAACTTCTGCCACCTTTTGCTGCTCCCCTCTAACAATACTTTATCGATGGCTTTGGACCTGCTGCGCACACCATGGTGTGAACTGTGAGGATTGTTCTTTGGTGTGGTGCCCAGTGACTATTCACACTTGGAGCTGCCTGGAGTTCATCTGTCACTCTGAGTTGCCAAGCCATGTTAAAATCTGTATCTGAATGCGTTGGAACATACGTTTTTCCACTCTAGAAATGAATTCACAGTTCAATTCCTGTCCCTACGGTGTCCTACTCTTAGCAGCTAATGGGCACATGCAGTCTCCTGATTGGAGGCTGTTTAATTCCAGCCAAAATGCTGTGTATCCTGAGGTATCCTCATGTGGAGCTCACTGCCTGTGAGCGTGGGTTTGACACTAGGATTGACGCCCTGTCCCTGGGAAGGGCTGTTGCTCAGAGTGACGCTGTTGCAGTGAACATGGTGCAGACTGGAAGTGGTGTTGGGATGAATGGCCCTTGAGTGGGAGGCTTTTCCAGGGGGAAAAAGGAAAAGAAAATCTTTCTCTGAAAGCAAGGCTGTACTCTCCAAACATGTAGATCAAGGGAGTTTTCCTTCTCTTTAGCCGGAGTGCCAGGTTAGTAACAGCCAGAAATGTCAAGGGCCCTGCTCCTGTGCTTCACTGTCACTCATTAGTAATAAAAGCCTAGGAAAATGGGAAAACTGGGAAATGGATGTTGCTGTGGCTGTGGTTCTGTTGGCATGAACCTCTCCTCTTCATGCAGAAGCTGGAGGAGATGTTTGACAGGGTGTGAATTATCAGTGCACGGATAGCAGACCTTTGCGGAAGCACAGCAAGTGCAGTTTCTGCCTGTTGTGTGGGTGCAAAATCAGATTTCTGTTCATTCCTGAGCTGACAGCTTTCCCCTAGTGCTTTAGAGAATGGTGGTTGATCCATGCATCATTCATTCCCTTGGAGAGCAGTGAATTGTCCCTTTGTAAGCTCTGAGTGTTTAAGCCTGGCTGTGTAATGATGGCAATGGGACCAGGGTTGGCCAGATGGTATATTTGGATATATATTTTTTAAAAAGCCACCATGCTTAGCAAGATGATAAGCTGCTGTGGATAAAGGCTCCCATTCTCAGTTTGGGACTTGCAGCCTTAGATTTAATTTTCATTTGGGCTGGGAAGGCATTGTCCCACAATGGGGATGTGGCCAAGCTTTCAGCAGGACATCATGGTCCTGTCCTCACTTCCATGCTCGTCTGTACAAAAGAACAAATAATTTAGGAAAGCTTGATTTCCTCTGATCCAGGGAACTGGTTTGCTCTCCATGAGTCCAGCATCAGTCCCAGCACAGGCAGAGGGCTTGGCTGTGGCCAGTTTCTACATCCTGTCTGCCTGATTTGCATGCTCAGACTGAATGATTGACCCACTAGAGTTAACTCTCACCTTCCTGCTTTTTTGTGGAGACAGTTAAGCTTTCCAGAAGCAAGTAATTAACTTAGAGAAAAAAAACCCCAAAACCTCTTACTGGAAATCAGGAGGATGAGTGCTCCTTCATGTAGCAGTGTGTTTCCTGGGAAATGGTCCTTCATGATACTCATTGTGTAAAATCACAACAAAGTCATGCAGTGGCTGCAAGCACAGTCCTTGGCATCCCTCTCCCAAGCTGAGCCAGCCAAAAGCAGAGCCCAGTGACAGCTGTCTGCTTTCCTCTGGGCTTGTTAGCCTTATACCAGCAGCTCTTCCAAGTTTTCAGAGGAGGGTGTTTATTTTGACTTCACAGCCAGTAACAGATGTGATGACAATGGTAAGAACAGACTCTCTGCTCTGCGATCCCTGGCTCTGGGGCTTCTGCTGAAGGCTTGGCTAAATCCCCTGATGCTTGTCCCAAGAGCATGTATGTTTTGAACAAATCTAGGGCTCTTGGGTGTTGAGCACAGCAGGCAGCATCCTCAAAAGCAATTTGACCAAAGAAATCCACGTGGTGGTGGCCTGAAGACACAGATCAAGGTTTTGGACCTCTGATAGAAGGGCTGTGGATTTAGCCTTGAAATGTAGTTATGAATTCAACCCACTTCTGATCCTGGTTGGCAGCTGATGCTGTAGTGATTTGGAAGATGAAAAACAAATGCAGGAAAAGCTTTGCAGAGCTTTGAAAGATGAAAACAAAATGTAGGAAAAGCTTTCAGGAAAGACTTTTTGTGGTGGAAGACCATGATTTACAGGAAATATTATCCTCATCAAGGAACACTTTCGTGCTCATCTCCTGGATCCTGCAGCATGCTTTGAATGCCAGTGGGAAGTCAGTTTATAATTTGTGAACAGTAATTTAAGGCTAATAGCTACAAGTAAATCTGAAATTCATATCTGAGCTTCCTCAAAGTGCAGGAAAACTTTGGATTTGAGGTTCTGACTCATACTGGCTAGTACTAGCAAACCAATTTACATAAGATAATACAGGATTTGATATAAATCTAAGATTTTAAGGACTGTAAAACAGTTAATCTAATTTTTTTCCATGTTTTTTGATTTGTTTTTTTTTTTTTCTTGCTCTATTTTAATGTATTTTTCCAGATTTGGCAAATAACAGGGTAAACAGATACTGAGCAAGAATATCAGGTGGGACTGAGAGCTTGACTGGGCACTTGTGTTAACCTCAGGAGCCTGGAGAGAATCTCTTTGAGAAGTCCAGAGATGAATTTTGTGATAGGTCAGCATCTTCACATAGCAAATATCTGATGTGCTGCCACCAGTTAATTAATTGGTATCAATGGAATATTTATTCCTGTTAGTAAAATCAGTCCTGGAGCTCCATCTTGAGATGTGCCTCTTTGGGCTTTATAGGGAGCAGAATTACTTTTATTTAATTAATTAAATGCCTTTCTTTTTATTAGGATGCAATCAGCCAGCTTTGACACTTAAGTTATATAATTTGGGATTTTGATAATATTTGGGCTCTTGAACCCACATCTTTTTTCCCCCCTCCTTCAGGGGTTAAATAAGGCACATAAAATACAGAGCCATCTGAATATAACTAGCAGTTACGTCCCCATCTATGAATACATGTACAATGATATTTTGCAAGCATAAAACATGGCTTTTTTTAAACTTCTGTTTCTATCATTTGTACACAAATAGCCTCGCTTTATTGTAGGGAAGAACAGAAAATCCTTAAAATTGGCTCCAATAGAAAGAGAGAGGGAAAACAAATAATTATATGGAAAATGAAGGGCAAAAAATAGAGGTAAAAAATGGTTCTGAGCAGATTTGTTTGCTTTTTGCTAGATTAATTTTTTAATTTGGTAGATTAATTAAATTTAGTCCTGAGGAAAATGTGGGTTTTGTAAGCTGAAACAATGTGAAGGCCAGAGTGTGCATGCACTTTCCCGTGTCTCCTCTCCTCTTTTATTTATAGGGAATTTTACATGATATTACAGTGGTGGTTGCAGAGTGCTGAGCTTTGCCACCAAGTGCAGCTTTGTGGTACTTCAGCCTTAAATGTGAAGGGCACTGAAGCAATGTCCAGAGCCAGTGCTCCTGGATTTGGGCAGATTACTTGAACTTCTTGTGCTTAGTTGAATCATTTCTCAAAAAAAACCCCCTTGAAAACAAACCACCAACCAACCAAATATCCCAAAACCGACCAACCAAAAAAGTTCTGTTTTCTTGTGAAAATTAGTAGAGTCTTACTGTACAAAAATTACTTTGAAATTCGCGTCAGACCTGTTCAAACTCAAAGCACTGATTTATAGAACAGGTTGGTGTCTCAATTCCCTGATCGCTTCAGTGCAGTGTGTTTTTTGTTTTACAGCATGCTATGTACAGTATGCCCTGGGTTTTTTTTCCCCACGTAGTGCAGGATTCATATGGTCTCCAGAGCAAAAAGAGGATGGGAACTTCCAACTCTTTTCAGTCTGCCTTGTGGTTCTTCTTGATGAAAGGTGTGGAGAATCATTGCAACGTCTTTGCATTCGCTGTGTGTACAAGGGCCTTGTACTGGTGGGATCTTTGCTTTTTAGGAAGTGTCTTCAGTTGATGCAGGAAGACACTGAAGCAGGTTTCTAATGCAGAAGGATATTTTCCCATCACAGATTCAGTTTTCCTGTGAAGAGCCACTACGAGTACCATGTAAAATCCCATAAGGGGCCATCTTCTGTTTGGTTGGATTTTTCCTTCTTGTTTGGATTTTTATTCTCTTCCTGTTGTGAACTGCCTTTCCTTGTCTTGTACGCTGGAGATGATGTTGCAGCCTTCTCTTTTCCTCTCTTTCTCTCTCTCCCTCCCTTCCCCTACTCCCATCTCTACTGTTCTTTTTTCCCTCTGTGTGACCAGACTCAGACGCAGTTGGAGCATGCCCGAATACGGGAGCTCGAGCAGAGCCTGCTGTTTGAGAAGGCACAGGCTGAAAAACTCCTCAGAGAATTAGAGGACACCAGGGTAATGGACCCCCACTTGCCCTGCCTGCAGACAGCGCTTGCATTGCCCTGGTGCTCATGATGCCTTGCTTTGGGTTTCTTTCTTTTGGTTTTTGTGGGGTTGATTGAGTTTGGCTTAAACTTAAGCTTCCCTGATTTTTTTGTTTGTTTTTTATTTGCTCTCTTTCCCAGAAACAGTGGTACGATATGATTTCTAGCTTTGCTTCTCTTGTGGGGAGCTTGTTTCTCAGACCGAGCTTGCTTCTCTGCCCCATGCCACCATCTGACACATGAGCTCTTACAATTCATTTTTCAATTAACATGTCCCAATAATATCCACACCCTGCACAATTCATTCTGCTTTGAGACCCCCCCCAGGCTGTAAGAGGAAATAACATTGCAATCAACATTCCAGTCGCCCCTGCCACTTGTGGGAGCTGCCGTCTGAAGTGGAAGGTACTGGAGAATGCAGGTGGGCCTGCTCTGATCCTTGGCCATGCCCGCAACAGGACAGGTTGCCCAGAGGAATCCTAAAAGCAGCCAGATGTGGAGAGGGCTTTTTCATGCTGGTGTGGTGTGGGAAGCACCAGACTTGCTGCAGCGAGCAGCAGTGGGTTTGAAAGCTGTAGAAAACACAAATGTGAGGGTCTCCAAAAGGTCTGGATGGTTTGAAGCCCCCTGTGCCCATCTAAAATAATGACCACCAGCCTCCTGGGCTGATGGCTGCTGGGGAAATGGCAATTGAAATGGAGTGGAATTGATCTCTTGGGATTTGGCTCGGTTTCCTTCTTTCTTTTGCCTTTTTCTAATATTTCACCCTCTTCTCCATCCATAGCGGCAGCACCCTGAACTCCCTGTGACTTGCAGGGAGTTCAGCCCTGCCAGGTTACATTCAGATTGCAAAACACGGATCCATAGCCCTTAAGCTCAATGTGTACCATGGCCAGATTTATTGTCTTGCATCCTCTAGCCTCCTTTGTTATTTTGACTTTGCTAATAAACTCTAACAAATACTCACATGTAAAAATCGCTTTTCCTTTTTACACCAGGGTAAACAAATTCTGTTACAGAAGAGAGGTCTGCAGGCTGAGGATTGCTGAGCAATAAAGGAAACATGATATGCTTAATGCTGGTTTTGATGCTTGTGAAATTCCTGCATGTGCAGTCACATCTCCTCTGTGCATCATCTGGCAAGATGCCTGGTCTGGAAACATAATGCCCTTCCAGGACATTATTTTTCATAAACCCCTGTTGCTCCCTAGTGAATTTCAAGGGTTATTTCCAAGATGTTTTTCTGTGGAAACCAAGAGGTTCGTATTAGGAAAAATAAATTGCAGTTGGCACAGACATAACCGTGAGTTGTCGGTGCTGGTTACCCTGGTGCAAAACTGTACTCAGGTTGGAGGGTACCGGGTGTTCTTTACCTCTTTATTTGAGCTTTGACTAATGTACTTTGGATTCACTTCCACTGGAGCGCGCTGTTAAAGGGGAGGGACGCGGCGACGAAAGGCGCGCTGACTTTGTGCTCTCTGTCGTGTTGCAGTTAACCACGGTGGCGGAGAAGTCCAGAATCCTGCAGCTGGAGGAGGAGCTGAGCCTCAGGCGCAGCGAGGTGGACGAGCTCCGGCAGTGCCTCTGGAGCTCCCACCAAGCAGAGAGCGCTGAGCACAACCTGGGCTTGCAGTCGGAGGCTCTTCGGCTGCGGGATCAGTTGCTGTCTGTCAACAAGGAGCATCAGAAGGAGAGCAGCCAGCTGAAGGAGAAGTACGAGAAGACGCTAAAGAAGTACCAGCAGGAGATGGAGAAGCTGAAATCTGTCAATGAGAAGTACTCGCAGGAGATTGTTGACCTAAAGCATAAAGTTCAGCAAGCCACTAACGAGAACATGGGGCTCATGGACAACTGGAAATCCAAGTTGGACACGTTAGCTTCTGACCACCAGAAGTCTCTGGAGGACCTGAAAGCCACACTCAACTCAGGCCCTGACACCCAGCACAAGGAGATCGTGGAGCTGAAGGCAGTGGTGGAGAGTATAAAGCTGGAGCACCAGCTTGAGTTGGAGAACCTGAAAGCAAAGCACGACATTGAGACAGCTGTCCATATAAAGGAGAAAGAGAGTCTCAAACTGAAGCTGCAGGAGGCTTTGGATGAAGTGGAAAAAAGCAACAGCAACTGGAAAATGCAACTGGAAACCAAAAGCAGTCAGCACCTTCTTGAGCTCCAAGATGTGAAGGACAAGTGTCGAGACGCTGAGCTGAGGGTGCATGAACTGGAGAAACTTCATGGTGAATACACAGATCAGACACAAGCGATAGCTTACTTGAAAGAGCAGATATCTTTGGCTGAAAAGAAGATGTTGGACTATGAAACATTACAGAAAACAGAAGCCCACAGCAAACAGGAGATCCAAAGATTGCAGGAAAAAGTGCTTGTCTTAGAGAACAAGCTGCAGTCCATGGAGGCCCTGCATCCTTCTCAGCATGCAAATGTATGACTTCGGGGTCATTTTCCTTGTTTATTATCACTGTTGGTAACTGGTCAGCCGCTGCCTTGTGCAGTTTTCTGAGGCTTCAAATATCTGGATGTTTTTTCCTTCCACTGGCAGTGCTCTTTCTGCACTGCCTCTCCATGCTGAAGGTGTCTTCCCACTCTAGAAAGCCAGTACAGTGGGACAATTAGGAAAAAGGAGCATATGGGGCCACATCAGGGTTTGGAGGCTGCTGTGGCAGCAGACTAGGGCTGTCATGATTTGTCAGGGTGGGCTCTCACTCTGAGCAAGCAGTGTTCTGAGCTGGAAAAGCATCATTCCTACAACACAGTTGTGTTTCTCCAAGGAGCTGCAGCAGTCTTGGTGTGCTATTGGGCAAGACTCTTTAGGGGTGGTAGGAGGATAGGCTGGAAGAAGAGTCGGCTTTGCTCAGCACCTGGAGCAGGGTTTGAGAGGTGCAGTGGGTGGCTGAACTGTGGGATGGGGTGGGGGTGTGCCAGCAGCAGGGCAGGGGCTTCACAGCACATATGGGAGACAGGGAAATGCTGGCGTCGAGGATTACACTGGAAAAGCTGCCAGCAAGGGTCAGAATGGCACCAGGCTGGGGAAATAAATTGCCTGATTGAATATGAGACCAGGGAGGGCTGAAATAAGAGCAGCAATGTGAAGGGGTCAATTTACTGTGGACTTTGTGTCTCTTTAAGTCATCCTTTTTTTTTTTTTTTTTTTTTTGACTATTTGCCACAGGCTGCATCATCCCACCCTTGTGCATGGCACAGGGAATCGTGGCTGGTTCTGCACTGTAGTGAGTGGGGACACTGCTACTCATGGCTCCGGGCTGGGCCCCTATTTGTGTTTGGATTTTGCATGAGAAATGAGGAATTCCTCTATTTTCCTTTTTTTTTAATGAAAAATTAAATTAAAAATTAAATTTGCAGAAAATTAAAATAAGCTGTAAAATGTGCACATTTTAAGAATACCGTGTTGAAATTTCACTGGTGATATAGTTTCTGTTCCAGATAGAGATGCCAATGAAATTAATTCAGTGCCTCTGCTTAATTTCCCAACATGAACAGCCCCATTGAAACCAGTTGCACCTCCAGGTAGCAAAGTCAAGCCCATGAACTCCATGTTGTCCAAGTCAGAACTTCACACCTTGGAAATAGGCACACTGAGGACAGTAGAGACAAAGGCCAAGGAGAAATCTCCAGCAATAATAGTGTCTGAAGGGTTGCTCCAGGATGTTTCATCTAGTAAGGACAGTTGGGAACAATAAGTACAGCCAGGACCTTGGGAAAAGGGGGTTGTTATTACAACATGTAACACATTATAGCCAATATTCAAACAGGAATGAATGGAAAAGAAGAAGCTGGAGGCTTGTTCCAGAGCCCTTTAGATAAATGGAAGGGCTCTGAGGGATATTGATCCTGGATTAGAACCAGGGAAGTCTTGAAGTAATTATTTAAACCATGTGTCAATTCAAATTAGGAGAAAATGGGAAGAAACACATAGGTGAAAGCCTTTGAATATCATGGGGCAAGCTCTATTTAAAATTGTCTTAGTTAAAGTGACTGCAGTACTCACTGTCCAAGTATTTTAAACAAGCAAAGGTGTCTTGTGACAGTCTTTCCTAGACCTTCGAGTGAGAACTACAACTGTGCTTCCCAGGAGTAGTTAAACAGATTTTTCCATACCAAAAGTACATCAGGAAACATATTTCTCCTCTGAGGGTGCTCGTGCTTCTGTTTCACTTGTCCCACAGCCCAGACTTTAAAGAACTGACCTTGGGGCTCTTGACTGTGGTGGCCACAGCAGCTGCTGGGTCAGGGCATATGCAGAGGTCCCAGCAAAGGCTGCTGGATGGGAGAAGGTGTGAAGGGCTCAGTTGTGGCCTCTGCCATGGAAAACTTGGCACTGGAAGCTCTGCAGTCTCTGGCTTTTCATTGCAGTATAGAAAAGAGGGTGGGAAAAAAGCAGAGTCCCTGGTATGGACCTGGCATTTGCTTGTTATTATTTTTATGAATGCATTAGTTCTCTAATTCTTATTTTATCAATGTTTTTATAACTTTGGGCACAGCTAGGTTCTACAGAAGTTGAGGAACTTGTTGACTGGTAGGTCTCAAGCTGCATGCTGGAGAGCATTTGCAGTTGGATGTTTGCTGTGATTGACCCAGAGGTGCCTGGTCCGAAGGACAGCAGCTCTTCCATCCCTCTGCACAAACTCTGAGTGTGCAGAGCTGGAACCAGAACTCGTGGGGAAAAGCTTGAGCTCTGTTCCCTCCCAGGTGAATCCTGCTGTTGTGCTCAGCTGCAGGTTGTGTGTGGGCACTCTGCTCAGCCTCAGTCGTACCCAGCTGGACAAGTGGCTCCTCAAAAAAGCCTTTATTTCCCTCTTGAGACGGATGTAAAACATCCTAACTTGGACATGGGATACCTTCTGCCTTGGATAGGGCTTTGTGGTTGTTAACTTTGCTTTTAATCTTTGGGTAAAGGGTTGGTTTATATCTTATATTTTACATTTATTCCAGATGATTGAGACTAATGATATTTCAGAAGAAAAGATAAAGATGAAGCAGACTATGGAAGGTATGAAGCTATTATTTTTACCCTGTTCTAGTGACTTGCACGCTTTCTCTTCCTCTAACTTTCTGTTCTTGCAGGGATGGCTGCGTGGAAGGAGTTTAGGAAGTCATTTCATCTGTTAGAATTTGCTGGATGACATTTGTTGTCTGGCTTTGTTTCTTCCTTCTAAGCAAGCTGAGCATATGCAGGGGTGGATGTTTTTACCTGTGTTAGATACTCTCCATGCAGATGGTGCAGGTTGGAGACACACCTGGGGGAACAGGTGCATTTCCATCCCATCACTGATTTCTACAGCAGGTAAAATTCAGACACTAAATGTTACTTGCTCACAGGAGAGAATAATGGTAGATATTAATGTGACTGGCTTCAAATAATTATATTTACCTTTTATTAAGGTTACTATAAATCAAATCCATCCTTTTAACAAAATATGAAACTTAGGCACTCAGGAAACTTGTATAAAGTGTATTTCAACTTGAGCTGCACTCAGCCCCCTCCCAGAGGGTGAGCTGTAACACCGAGTCTGAGCAATAGCAGAGCTGCATTCAGAGGTATTTTGTCCTATTTCCGTTGGCCTCAGTGCAAGCCAGGCATTGTCCATAATCCTCGTGTGTCTCTGCAGGTATGGGATTATGTAGAACACATTGGTGTTATACCCCATCCCTGGAAGTGCCCAAGGCCAGGTTGGACAGGGCTTGGAGCAGCCTGGTCTAGTGGAAGGTGTCCCTGCCCAAAGCAGAGGTGTGGAACAAGATGATCTTTAAGTTCCTTTCCAAACCAAACTATTCTATGTTTCTACACCGAATTGTTTGCTGATTGACAGGTAATTCCTGCCTAGTGATGGCAGAGCTTAACTAGATCCAGCAGCCACTGCTCTAAATGACCACATAGTCCATGTGTGCATTGTTTCCACACTGAATAAACCCCGGAAAAAATGAAAACAACCAGGTCAGATTTGAGCCACAAAAGCATCAGACTTCAGATCTACAGCTCTGAGCATGGAAATACATGAGTTCCAGAAAACATGTCTTTTGAAACAGTCTCTGCCTTCCGCTGTAGGAGGTGACACAAAGAAATGTGCTAAAAGCTCCTTTTGGTTTCTTTTTAAACTAATATTTTATTGCCTTTTTCCCCTCCTCCTTTGTGGTTGCTTTCTTAACCCTGTCTGATACAAGTTCCCAGTGTGCCTTCCACCTCCAAGTGTGGTGAGATGCAGTGTCTCCTGCTGCTTCTCTGCCAAACGGGAGTGTACCACCCTGGTGCCCACTGCACCCCGACCCATGCTGTGCACCTGACACCTTCCCAATTTGCACAAAGCATTTTCCAACCCTCTAATCCTTGTCTTTTCATTCTCCCACAGACCTCCAAGACAAGCTGAGTAAAAGAGACAAAGAGGTGTCATCCCTGGTGACCCAGACTGAAACTCTAAGGGCCCAAGTAAGTGGTAAGTTTCCCTAATCCAGTGTTGGTGGGAATGTTTCCCTGCTTGTCCTATGCACTGGTGTTGAACAAGAGCCCAGAGCTGAAATAGGCTGATGTAAAACATGATGCTGCTGGTTTTTGAATGGATATTGCTGGTAAAAATTAATTCAGGAATTGAACAGAAACTGCAGAAGATATTTGTGTCCTGTGAGGGAGCGTTTGGGCTTGTTTATGTGTAAAGCTAACGAGGCAGAAGTCAGTGGAGCTGGATGTGTTGTTTCCAAGATCTCCCCTTAACTACAGCCAGTCAAGAGCTAATCAGGTCTGTGCTTTTAGGAGTAGGAATTGGGAAAAGGCAAAAAGCAGGAATATAAGTAAAGGACTAAGTGACCTTTCTTCCCCTGAATCCTCTGCTTCTCATAGCTTTGGAAAATAAATGCAAAACAGCAGAAAAGAAGGCTGATTCGGTGTTCAAAGAAAAGAAGAGGTTGGAAGGAGAACTGGAAGCCTTGACCAAGAAAACACATGATGCCTCAGGGCAACTGGTCCTAATCAGCCAGGAGCTGCTCAAGAAGGAAAGGTCGGTGTGCAGAGCTGGAGACAGAGGGGCTCTGTGTATATTCATGTTCCTTCTGGGTGCTGTAATCGACCATCAGAAGAAATGTAGGGTTGCATTGTTGAAATCCAGCCCAGGCTTCCCCGTTCTTTAGAGATGCTGATGTGTGAACGTGGTTAGAATTAGAGGCTGTGAATTCTCGAAAGGCACTGCCCTTTCACTGCTTGCCAGGAGTTGCAAGACAGCTCAGTACCCGTGTAGATGCTGAATGAAGTCATCTACAAGCTAGCCAAGCTGGCTGCTGCCCTGCTGCCAAGCAGTGCCCTGTGCAGGTCCCAGTCTCAGAGCTGGCAACGTGGGACAGGAAAAGAGTGGTGGGAGTTGGGTCAGATTTCTCCATGGCCTTCCTTTGGATCTGTAGCAAAGGTGGGAGGGAGCACAGCAGGACTGCAGTGGTGTGTGGGCTCTGGGAATGTATTCACCTCTTCCTGCTGCTGCTTCCAGGAGCCTGAATGAGCTGAGAGCATTGCTACTGGAGGCAAACCGGCACTCGCCGGGGCCGGAGCGGGACCTCAGCCGGGAAGTGCACAAAGCTGAGTGGCGGCTGAAGGAGCAGAAGCTCAAAGATGACATCAAGGGGCTTCGAGAGAAACTGGTTGTGCTGGTGAGGGCACTTCAACCCCTCCTGGGCATGGCCTAGAGGCTGGAGGGCTCTGTACTGCTGAGGGGAGTAGGGGGAAGGGTCTGAGCCCTTCACTCTTGCTCCACGTCTTTGTGTTTTCTTTTGTGCTGCTGAGTATCTGATGGGAATTGTCTTGACTGAGCTGTGGCCTGGCTTAGCAGCACCTCATTAAGCAGCAAAGATCTCCATATGTCATATAATCACAGAATATCCCGAGCTCGAAGGGCCACAAGGATCAAGTCCAACTCCTGGCCCTGCTCAGGACACCCCAGCAATCACATGTGCCTGGGAGCATTGTCCAAACGCTCCTGGAGCTCTGGCAGCCTTGGGGCTGTGCCCACTGCCCTGGGCAGCCTGTTCAGTGCCCAACACCCTCTGGGGGCAGAACCTTTCCCTGATACCCAACTCAGACCTCGCTTGACACAGCTCCAGCCATTCCCTGGGTCCTGTCCCTAGTCACAGAGAGCAGAGATCAGCGTGTGCCTCTCTGCTTCCCCTCGTGAGGAAGTTGTAGACTGCTGTGTCCTTCTCTAGTCTTTTTCTGTTCCCACAGGTTTTAGATCCATGGCTAAATAGGGATAGTTTGTGGGAGAAAATGAAGGTCGTTCAGCTACCCCACGCGTTTTACAGATTTTCTGATCCAAGAATAAGCAATGTCCTCTAATTCCCCTGTACCTCAGCGTCCTCCAGTGGCTGAGATGTGAATAATTGAACTGCTGGGAACAAACTGGAGCTGCTTCTGGTCCCTTGATTCCCTGCTACTGAAATCACAGCGTGGTTCTAGGCGTTGTGTGGATTTCTGCCTTGAGTTTCTGCAGCTGTTGGTTTCGATACAACATCAAACATGACATTCTATTTTCCCTTTGCTGTCTTAAGGACAAGGAGAAGTCAGTGTCGGACCAGCGGCGGTACTCGCTGATCGACCCCTCTTCGGAGTCCGAAGTGATCCGGCTGCAGCACCGGCTCGTCAGCACCGAGGACGTGCTGCGCAACGCGCTGGAGCAGGGGCACCAGATGGAGAAGCTCATGGAAGCAATGAGACTCTCCTCCGAGAAAACACAGGTAGAACATCAGCAAACAGGGTTGCTTAGCCCTCATCGGTCCCCTGGGATCTTGCCCTGTGCTCACGGGCTGATGCCATCAGCTGGGTCCCCTCTTTGCTGGGAACAACCTGACAAGGCCTTGTTCTGTCAGATGTAGCCTAATGCTATAAAATCCTTGCTAGCTGGTAATCACAGATCCCTCTGTGCTCCAGAGAATGGTTGCTAAACATGGGGTTTTGGGGAAGTTGCACTGTGGTTAACTGTTCCTTATGTGTACAGTATTGTCTGGCTGCACGTGTTCATAACATGGAGGTTGAGGTTTTTCTGACATCCTTCTTTGAGAGGTTTATCTGTGCAGTCCCTAAGCACAAACCATGGAGGTTGAGGTTTTTCTGACATCCTTCTTTGAGAGGTTTATCTGTGTAGTCCCTAAGCAGAAACCATGGAGGTTGAGGTTTTTCTGACAGCCCTCTTCTTCGAGAGGTTTGTCTGTGCCGTCCCTAAGCAGAAACCATGGAGGTTGAGGTTTTTCTGACAGCCCTCTTCTTCGAGAGGTTTGACTGTGCAGTCCCTAAGCAGAAACCTTGCAGGTGACTCTGGGAAAATGCTTTCCATTTCTCTTACCAGCTCTCTTACCACCTTGGTGTCTGACGTGAGTTTGCTGATGGACTGTGAATGTTGCCACTCCAGCTTCTATCTTCTCTCCCCAACTTGCTCTGATCTCCCTTTGTTTCTTCTGACTAAGAAAAAGCTGCTTCTGTTGCCTGTCTTTTATCCTTCTTTATGAAGCTGAAGGGTACAAATATCTTGACTCTCAACATTTGGCTTCTCCATCTCATACCTGTGGAGTCTCAGCCCTGACTGATTCCTCCTTGCAAAGTGACCCACCCCTTGTGCCAAGCTTTGTGTGTCTTTGAATGTTCTTCTAGCTGTATTTTCTCTTGAGTCTGCAAATAGGCCGTGGCTTTTGGAGCTCAGATGTGCTGTTATTTCTCTTGTACTTGCTCATTTAAATTCTCAGCTGAAAAATGTTTTTCTCTTGCAATATTGAGTTACAACTGGCATTTAAGCAGACACCTTAGGGTAGTACAGAACAAGCCACTAGACACAGAATGGGCAGAGAGCTTTATTTCACTGATGCAGGTGCAGATATGCTCTGTTAGGTAATCTGGGGGGTTTCAAGCCCTCTCCTCCCATGACAGTCTCCTTTGGATACACCACTGTTTGCATTGCAGTGCTGTGGGCAGGGAGGTGGTCAGGAGGCTGCAAGGTAAAAACTGCAACCCCGAAAGATCTGCTGGCTCACTGAACATCTGTGTATTGCAGACAAATCTCTATATCCTGCAGTGCAGCATCTGCCAGCACCAGGCAGGACAGATGGAGTCATGATGACAAGTTTGTGGCAGTCCAGGATGTACCATAATCCTGTCAGGACCTCCAGAGTGACTTCTGCTGTAATTGTTATGTGTCAAATGCAAATGCATCATGACAGCCTCGTCTGTTGACAGCTACAGGAGGGGTGGGGAAAGTTATTCTCTGTTTGTTTTAATGCACAGTCTCTTGAGAAAGGGAAATCTTCCCTTTTGCATTCCCATCTCCAGAAGTTGTGGAGGTGGTAATTATTTCTTCCCCAATTCTAGAAAATTACTAATCTTACCTGAAGTGAATTGGAACAGACTTTATGAGGTCAGCTAAGATATCCCTAGTATTAGTTTGATATATTCATGCTTAAGGAAATGTAGAGATATGACAGAATAGCACTGTGTCTTCAACTACAATCCTAGGTGCAAAGAAGCAGAGGATTTCTGTGGGAAGGCAGGCTTCAAATTTCTATTGATGTCAGTTTTTTAAAGTGCCTATTTACAGGGAAGTCTGGATCAAAGCTTCCTAGTTTCGGTTTGATATCTGTTCACCCTTCCCCTTGTGAAGGAGAATTGTTAACCAGGGGCTTTCAGGCTGAGGCTGAGGACATTGCTGGTCCAAACAAATCCTTCTGCAATAGTTAAGGAATTGATGGTTCTTCCCCAGAAGCCACATGTCCACTGTAACTCATTCTCATTCTGTATCACCTTCCAACCTCCTGTCTCCTCTCTGATGGAAACAGCTGTTGCCCAGGTATCTGCCTTGGCAGAAAGAAAATCTTCGCCTTCTCCTTGTGTTGGGAGATCCCTGACCTACAGCTTTGCAGGAAATAACAAGGATTTGGCACTCGGACGTTTTCTTGAACAGTTTTAGTGATTCCTCTGGGAGCCTTTTTATTTCATTTCAAGCAAATTGCACCACTTTGCTCATTATTGTGACCATGTTCCGAGGCCAGACTTCAAGCTTGATTTTTGATATCCGCTGTCTGGTCAGTGCCCAGATTGGGTGAGCTGCAGGCAGGTAATCACCTGTGGTGGAGGGTGCTGAGCCCTGGCAGCAGCACTATTTGTGCCATCCAGGTGGGATCCACTGCCTGGCAAACAGCTTAGGCTCTCATCAGAGCTTAGTTTGAATTTCTGCCTGGTTTTCATGATCAAACTAAACCTCTGTCCTGTAGGGTTGATTCTGCACCTTTATGGTCCCAGTGAGGATGGAATCTGAGACTCTTAAACCCTGCAGCCTTGTCTCCCCAAAATGCCATCAGCAGTTCACCAGCAAATGTGACTCTGATTGCCAAGGCCCAAGCACCCAGCATTGGGAATGCTGGGACTTCAGGCTGCAGCTTTCTTCTCTTGCTTGTGCTGGCTGTACTATCATTTTGAAGCTGAAGGGCTCCATACTACTCTGTTAGAGAAACATTATAAATGTTTAAAAGTTCTTGTGCTTTCTAAAGATAGAACAGCCTCTCCTGGTTGCCAGACTTGTCCCTGGAGATGGGAAACGGGGAATGGCAAATGTCCTTTTCAGGGCTGGATGTTCATTCTACCATGCTTTGCAGCTAACACTGCCCTCGGCTGGGTGTGGTTTTTGGTATTTAAGCGTTGGGGTGAATAGTGGGTCTGTGTCCATAAGGAGCTCGGGGGATGTTTGGTAGCCAGGAGGGATGCGATCTGGCATATGGGGATTGAGCCAGGGTGCAGAGGGCAGGAAGATTCTTGCCAGAAGTGGGGTGGGGTTTTTGCATCCTCCTTTCCTTGTGTGGAGTGGGCAGCTAAGGAAGGACAGGGCAGTCTTGCCAAATTTCAGTGCTTATAAGCAAAACCACCAGCATCTGTGTCTCTCTTCAGTAAGTGCTGTCTGTTCTCCATTGCAGACTGTTGGAAATTCTGGGTCTGCTAACGGGATTCACCAGCAGGATAAATCCCACAAGCAAGAGGTGAGTTATGAGCAGAATGTTGTTCAAAACAGTATCTGCTTCGTGTGGTTTCTTGCCTGCTGTGGTGGGGACAGCACTTGGGTGGAGATGGTTCTGCCAGCACAGCTTGGCTGTATCATTCCCACAGCAAAAGCAAGAGGCTTTGCACAACTCCAGTTCCCAAGTGTGGTGGGAACCTCCCTAGAAACCCCTCGAAGCCATGGGGAAGGTGGTGGTGGGGGGCACACCGAGGAGCAGTGCAAAGGGAGTTTCCCCACCGTCTCCTGGGTCAGTGCTGTGTGACACTTCTCCTGGCAGCCCCTGATAGAACCTGCTCAGTCTCAGAACTCTGCTGTCCCCTGTACATGGGTGGCATTTGTAGGACATGCTGTCCTGGCCTCCCACAGCAGACTTCATTTACCCATACTGGGCAAAGCAGTAGGCTTCCCACTCCATGCCTCTTCCAAAAAAACCCTCTGTGCTTGTCCTCATTTTGCCTAACAAGATCTGTTTTCTTCTAGGAGAAGCTCTGATAGAGAAGAGGTGAAAAGGATCATTTCATGCCAGTATCAGCTCCTCTGCAGAGTCAGGAAAAACAACACCACATCTGGCTTTAGCACCTCCAAAAGACCACACACAGTATTTTCACTTTAAAGCAGGACAATGTTTATAATGTACTAACTGATGTAATCAGGACAATCCCAGAGTCCAGTTTTCCAAGACAGCCATTGTTCCAGGAGAGAGCAGAAAGACCTCTCTGGGTTTGGTTTCTTACTTGTATTAGTTTTGACTGTGGAATTTGTATTGTTTGAGCTGCCCTTGTCCCACCAGCTGACGTGGTCTGGATGACAGCTGCCCTGACCTGTGGCTGAAGTGTCAGCAGGTCCCAGTAACCCCACAGGAGCTGCAAAGGGATTTGCCTGTGGTGTTTAAAGCCTGTGCCCATAGGCTGCACCCTTCCCACGGGGTCTGTCCCTTCCCTCCCACGACCCTGGTGTCCTGAGGACCTGCAGAAGTGAGTGAAACCTGCTGGGCTGATGATGTGAGGTTTGTGGACGTGTTCCCCTCCTCCCCTTGTGGAAGACGTCACTGTTTAGAGCAGAGGCTGCACTTAGTTCTTGTATTATAGCATGTCGTGGGAAATAATCCCATTTCAGAGGGATATTTATTTTGTTTCTTCTCCCCTGCCATTTGGGGACGAAGCTGTGGTGGCTCCGAGTTTGGGGTCAGGCACACCTTGCTTGGGTGTGGTTGGCCTTTCTTCTGCAGTGAGGTCTCTGAGCAGGCCTGCTGGAGTCCTGTGCCATAGCCAGCTGTCCAGCTTGGTCCCCCTTACTCCTGGGGGGTTCTTGGGGTCTGTTTTGAACTCAGGACTCCTCAGATGCTGGATCTCAGCATCACTGGCCTTGGAGCTCAATGCTGGGGGCAGTCAGTGTGGGACAGATGCATTGAGCAAATGGTTCCCTCCTTGCCCGTTTAATTTAACAGCTAACTACGGATTGCCTGGTGCTTTCCAGAGCTGTCCTTGGCTCTCCAGTGTGATGCCCATCCCCTGCTACCCGGGATGGACGAGGTGAAGGTGCTGCTGTGAGCCTGACTTCGATGGCTTCAGCAATCCTCTGTGCATGACCTGAGTGCGCGTATTTGGAGCAGAGGCAGTCCAAACCTGGAGCCCACACAGCTCTTGTGTCTATACCAGCAGAGGATCTTGTTTCTGCTTCCCAAGGCTTTACTCTAACTTTGCACCACAGCTCCCAAGCGATATTAAATCAGAGGAAGACGACAACATGCTCTCAAAGGTGTGAAAGAGCCCAGCTCAGGTTCACTGCTCAGTAGTGCAGGGAACAGTTACAGCAATATCTTTCCAGGTCCCAGTTAGCGCCCAATTCCTCCAGTCTTCATGAGCTCTTGTGCTATGATGGGGTTTGTGTGAAAGGACAAGGTGCTCAGGAGATCTGAGCCAGACCCCCGGCAGGTGAACATGATGGCGCATCAGCTCCGTTGCTTTTTGCCCTGATTTCCCACAAAGTTGTGTCACTTTTCCTTAGTGGGTCACCAGACTCCTGCTTCATTGGAGGATGGGCAGCCAAAAGCAGCCTGGGAAGGACTTGAGCTTCATGGCTGCAATTTTGCCATGAGGAGGATGACACTGAATACTTGACCCTTCTCACTTGATGCAGGATTGGTGATCTCCTGTCCATCAGAGGATGGGAGAGGAAGGGGACATCAGGGAAGTAAAGCAGGTCAGAAATCAAGCAGAAATCTGCACATGGTAGCAGGAGGCAGAGCGTGGGATCGAACTGGCTGGAAATATTCACGTAGGATTCCATCCTGCCTTGTAGAAGTGTTTCTTCAGCTCCTACTAATCACCAGAAAGACTGCCACATCTCTGTTTAGCTCTGGGAGTTTCCCAAGGGATTGTAGGAGTGGTCTCCAAAACCCTCCTGGTTGAGTATTCATCTTCTAAGTGATTTTGGAAAGTCCCAGAGGGAGTGTTTGTTTGTTACAGCCCTCAGCAGTGCTGTTTTAAGAATTTAGGGCTGATGTTTCCCAGAATGCTCCCGTTGGCTCGATGGTCTCTGAAATCATGTATGCAGGCCCCATGGGCTTCCCTGGGCTTCCTGGGCACCTGCAGGAGGGAGGCCCCATTCTGGTTTGTAACTTATTTTCCCTTATGGGTCTTCTAGTGACTTGTGACCAGCTGCCTTCACCTACAGAGCAGAGATACCTGTGTTTTCCACCTCCCTTTGCCTCTGTACAGAGTGGGATCCACTGGGAGTGGTTATGGGGACCACGTACTTGGTTCTGTTGATCAAATCCAAAGCTGTCGGGCTGGAAGAGTCTCTGGCTCCTGCCTCTTCCCAAGGACCATCCCCTGAGAGCAGCTCAGACCTGTGGCTTTTCCCATTCAGCTTCAGAGACAATGCAGAACAGGAGCAGATGGGTCAGAGCAGGTTCAAAGTTAGTGTTGATGGTCTTCTCTGACTGTAAATGACTGTGCTGGTCCCTGAGGATCAGCCAAGAGCTGTTGGCACTGCTTGGCTCTCTGTGCAGGCTGTGTGGTCGCTGTGTTGCAGGGCTCAGGGTTGAAGCCCCGCACCCACTGGGGTGCAGGTCGATGGGAGCTGCTCCTAAGTAGGACCATCCACCATGCCAACAGGATATGCTGCTGTGTGCTCATGTGGGCTTCAGCCCAACCCTGTGTAAGGGGCCAGGAGGGCTTGGACTCACTCAGCTCCTCCCTCTCCAAAATTAGCACAGGCTTCCCTAGGGCACCAGCCTCTGGCTGCCCTTCTGAGGTGGTAAGAGACCACACTAGGGACAAACTTGGAAAGGACAAGGGGGAGATTCCCCAGCCCCTTATTTATTTGTAAGTTTAAGTGCTATTTTTACCTATGTGGTGGTATATAAAGTACTTCACGATACTTGGTCTTACTGGCTTGGTTCTTTGGGAGAGAGTTCTGGGGCACTAGAGCACTGATGCACCCTTGTCCTGTTGTTGATCCGGGCTGGTTCCTGTTTGTGCCTTCACTCCCCCTTTGGCTTCAGCCTTGCTCTTACCTCGATCCCCGAGAGCTGGTAAAGGAGGGCTGCGCTCTCCCCAGCCTTTCTCTCAGCCTGAGAATGCCATGCTGGTTTTCCATCTGGAGCTGGGTCCTGAGCATCGTGCCCCAGAGCACCCGTGCAGGGTGGGGAGCAGGAGGTGACCTGCTGCTGGAGTCCTGGGCTCCGAGGGAAGGACTGGCACCTCGGCTGTGGGAGCAGCTCCACTGCCAGTGGCATTACCCTGACAGTTAGCAATGCTTTCTGCTGAGAGCTGAGCCCTTACCCAGTAAAAAAACAGCCTTTGGAATGGAGACTACTCAGTATTGAGTGATTTCTTCTCCAGCTCTCAAGACCAAAGGGAAAAGAATCAGTCTTGCTTGGGAATGTCAGCTTTATCCCTCCTGCAGCATCCAGAGAGTTGAGCAAGGGGCAGCACCATGCTGGTGCCCTATGGAATGATGGTACCAAGCTGCCTGGGTGTTACAGCTCTTGGAATGACAGATGCCAAGATGCCAGCCACGGCCTTACAGCTCCTGCCTCCCCTCAGCCACCAGCAGCTCCTCTGGCTTGCAGTAGAGATGCATGAGGATTTCATTAAACAAAATGATGCAAATGACACTGTAAAAGTCTTAACAAAAATTCCAGTACTCTGTTATTCAGCAGTTTTAGCAGCTCAGCACTATCTGTAGGGAGTTATTAATACACTAAGATCCTATAGGCCTCTAGTATCAAAAAGATGATACTAGATGTATAAATGGATGATAACCTTTTACCCATACAGTATGTATTACAATTTTGTAGCTTAGTCATTTTTTGGCTATCAGATTTTGTTAGTATGATACAAAAAAAAGACAAAAAAAAAAAAAGGTTTGACTGCTAATGTCTATTTTGTTACTTGATTCATTTTCTTCCTGTGTACAAAAGCTGTACAAATCTGTCTGTGTAACTCCTCCACATCTGTATTCATGTACCATCCCCCTGTCCTGGCTTGCTGGTGTGGTGAGCTCCTACTAAACAATAAACTCTGTGGCTGAAGTTGGGCATCCTGGGGCTGCTGGGGCATGTTCAGGGTGTTGTGCAGTGCACGAACTGTCACGAGTGGGAAGGGGCTGGGGGCGTGGGCCTGTGGCACCGTCCCCCCTGCCCTGAGCCCCAGCAGTGACCTTGAGCCATCTGTGGTTGGGCTCCGCAAGTGGCTGGGAGGCTGCAGAGCTGCCCTGGGGTTGAGCTGAGCTGGAGCACAGTGGCATTTGCTCTTCTGCACCCCATGCCAGAGGTGGGGACAGCCAGGCCCAGCACCATCTCCTGGCTGGGCAGCTCCTGCCGTCGAGTATCTCCCAAGCCTCAGAGTGATTGTGCTATTTATTAATCCATTATTATTTTCCATCTAATTGTCTCCCCAGTCCCTCGCTGACATACCCACAGTGCCCTGAGGTGAGGAATGTTGTAGGCTGTTGTGTCACACCCACCTCCCTGCACCTCGGCACTGATCCATACTTGTTTGAGGAGTGCCACCTTCATTTTGCATAGACTGTGATTGGGTCATTCTCATTCCTTCCAGGTCATCTACCACAGGCCTTCAGAGCACATGGAAATGGGGATCGCAGTGAATCAGTCCAGGAGGAGCTGCCACCCCCCAGCCCCCTGCCTCTCTTGTTCCTGTGTTCCCACCACATGTCCATATGGATGCTCGGAGCATCACGGAGTTACGCTGTCGCCCATGAGGCAGGACTGGAGAGATTTATCAAAGGGCTTGGTGCTTTTTTCATGGTACAACATCTCAGCTGGGAATTTCCTTGACAGCCTGTGCCCTGGCTCAGCACTGCCCATATAGCAAGGGAACATCCATCTCCTCCTGCTGTGTTTTCCTGCATCCAGGGGCTGTAGATCCTTTATAGGAAAGTACTGCCAACTGCTTAAGATATAGGGAAAAACTGGAATGATTTTTCCCTTGCTCTCTGGGTCCTCCTTTTCCTGGATTTTAAATTCTCCACTACCAAGATTACCTGAAAGTTTTAAATTCTTTCCAAGAGCAGCTGAGGTTTGCAGGTGCTGGTTTTGTTCCAGAGCAAGGCTCCAAGAAAATTACAGGTGCCTGACAACATCATGAAAACTGTCCATGCAGCCTTATCCCAGAGCTGTAACAGAGTCTGTGCAGATACCCCTGATATCCCCTTATTTTCTTTTTTCAAGGTGGGTAAGACACTCTTGTCTCTCCAGCAGTTCCCTGACCCTGTGCAGTGCAGGGTCTCGGGATCTCCTGAAATAGGAGGGTGAGATCGGTGGGGTGTCCGGGTCACCACATGGCTTATTTGTGCTCCATGTACTACATGGAGCAGGTGTTGATGGCATCAGCTGTTGTTGTGGGCTTTGCTGTACTCCAGCAGCTGGAAGGAAGATAATTCATTTGAACTTTGTGGGAGGAATTTCTTGCCACAGAAAGTCCATGGGGCTCAGCCCAGCGCTGATGTGGGGCAAGGAGCTGATGAAGGCATTACGTTTCTGCCCTTGGCTTTCAGAGGCAGCTGATGCTCCCTCGAGGGTGTCATCCTTTTCCAGTCCTGGGGTGGGGAGTTGGCATGGGGGAGCATGATCCAGGTCTCTGCTTGGTGCTGGGAGACCCATCAGCCTCTAAAGGAGCAATTTGACTTTTGCAGGGGATGCCTATGTCCCCCCTTCCCTGCTGCAGCCCCAGTTCCAGGGATCTGGCTTGCTGGAGCATCGCAGCCAGGTACCCCCAGGATGGAAATCAGGGCTGAGACTTTGCTGTCTCCCTGGCAAGGCTCTTTCCTCCCCATCTCTTTGCTGCTGAACCAAAGTCCTTGTCAAAATTGCTAATTTCCTGCTCAAAAGCCACCACACACCAGCACATGGTGCCTCCAGACCTGCCCGTCCCCAGGAACGGTAAGCGGGAGCAGGAATGGAGAGCTGCTGGACAGAGTCTTCACCTCAGTCCCAGGGAAGGACATGGAGTAGCTGAGTCTGGACCTGTTTCCAGTGGGGCTGAAGAACAAGAGTGCCTCAGGGGGTCTGTATGTCCTTCTCCTGTGAGGTGACCACCCGCCACCTACTCACACAGGGACACAGAGCTGGGAGGAGCAGCTGAAACATTGTAGGATAACACTGGAGTCAGAGGGAGCCCAGCAGCCCGGAGAAATGAGCAGATGGAACCTCCTCAAGTTCAACCAAAGGACAGGAAGTGTTTTGTCCTTGGTGGGGATCAGCCCCAGGCTGTGGGACACGCTGGAGGTGCCCGGCTGGAAAGCAACTCTGCAGAGGGATCCTGAGAGGGAGCTCTGGGCAATGGCTGCCAGCCCTGCGGGAGGAAACCCACTGGGCCAGCCCCTGATGCTGCCCCTCGAGAAAGGAAGAGGAGGAGGAAGCTGACAAATGAGCTTGGAATCTGCCAGTGCAGAGATTAAGGGACAACTGCATTTGGAGGCTGGGGCTCGGGGCCAGCCCTCGGGCACGGCTCCAAGCGGCTCCTGAGTCGGTGTCAGGGCTGCCTGTGAGGATTTCAGCCGGCACCCAAGACCAGCAGCAGCAGCGCCAGCCAGGCACCATTGGGATCTGCCCGTGGCTTCCCAGCCCATCAGGGCCACGGCCTCTCAGTGCTCAGGGCCCGAGCGCACCCAGAGCTGCCCCTGCTGCCACACCAGGCCCCAGATCCTCAGAGCGGCCCTGCAGTGCCACGGGACCAGCACCAGCCTCAAGGCCCGGCCCCAGGGCACGAGCTGCTCACCCTGGTGGCAGAGCCACAGCAGGGGGAAGGAGCTTAAGGAGCATCAGGCAGCCTGGGGAAGAGAGAGCCTGGTAGACTAGGCAGTGCCCTCCTTGACACAGGAACAGAAGCAGCCACTAGACAAAAAACACCAAGATAAAGGGGAAACAGTATCCACCCCCAGCAGCTTAAAGGCAGGAGCTTAAAGAAAAGAATCTTTTGCGTGGAAGCAGAAAAAGAGAACTTCCTCCAAAAAAAGCAATAAAATGCCATGTAGACTCCCTGGAGGAGCCTATTCCCTCTCAGGCTCCCCTAAGGTGAATGCAGGAAATGTTGGAGACCTTGCCAGCTGATGTAGATGCCACAGCAGCAGCTCCACTAGCAGAGAACTTCCCGAGCTTCAGCTGGACTTGGCAAGGGATTTCCTAAAGCCTCTGCCCAGGTGCTGCTTTGG
>VWPU01008306.1:0-50657 GCA_013398955.1 Callaeas wilsoni | reverse complement strand
ACAAATTCTTCCATTCAAACAATGAACTGGAAGTTAGTTGACACATTTCTGAGCAATGAGATTGCAGAGCAATACAATTCTCAAAATAAAAGGTACCCTGAGGAGGCAGGAATGTCCCTCTGAGGGCCCTTACAAACCTTAATAACTGGCTTTTGGTACTCCTTTACACACCAGATGATTCAAAGTGTCTAATTCATCACACTACCAAACCTGTACTCACATAGCTAGAATCCAAGTTTTGTACTCTTTCAACGTACAACATACTTGCAAAGATTTCTTGACCAAAACTAGTCAATGAATCCCAATCTAAATATTCACAAGTAAGGAAAATATTTATTAGCACAACTGTGGACACGTGAATTATGCTGATGTACTCAGACAGAAGTAGCTACTGAAGAAAATGCATGTTTTTCTTTCTTCTTTCCTTGCTGCAAATACACAATGAAATCCCCCATACTGACGGCTATTTTCTCTTCTGAATCCACACCCCACTATTATTTAGTACTTGGTCTTTTACCAAAAATTAGCACAGATTTTTTTAAAAAGATGATCAATTAAGCCTCTAATACATAGAAATCCACTTTCACTGTTAAATGAAAAAGGTTCAGCTGATTTCATTTGGCATTGGCAGGATAGAGCTATTGACTTAGAATTCTTCCCCCAGGTTTCGAGAAGTGATCTTCTATGGAAAAGTTCCACATTATAAAGATCAGTGTCACCTTCTTATTCCAAGTTTCGCCTTAATCCTCTAGCATCCAGCAAAGTAAAATTGTCTTAAAACAGTATAAATACACTTAGGATTATGCTAATCTAAAAACATTTCAAAACCTAAACCTCAGCTTTGGAATAACATAGGCAACACCTCCTTTCACTCCTAATTGTCAGAAATCACTAGAAACTAAATGTCTTTAATTCAAAACATCCTTTTTCTTCTCATTGTCATTGTTTCCCTCCACCTTTCTGGAGACATTAAATAATGCTTTTAACATATTCTGATATAGAAGAGCTGCACTGGAGTGCAGAGATACCTCCTAAGACCATATTCTTACTTGCACATAGATCCTGGATTTCTGTAAATTCAGACAAACTCTATGAATATCAATATTTCTCGCTGTTGGCTGAGCTACTTTTAGATCTCCTGGTTTTGCCAAGCCTGGGCAGGAGAGCTTGCCCAGCCACCACCTTGTGTGCCTTGTGGGTATGTGCTTTGAGCAGAAAAAGAGAGAGAGTTTGAAGAATCATAAATCAAAAAGGAGCCTACAAACTGCAGCTCTGAGAGAATCAGATCTGTGTGTAACCCACCTTTATCTTGTACAATCATGCCCTGATTTCTCCTTCCATTATCTATTAACGTTTTAAAATTCTGATTGGAGTAATTTCCATCCAGCATATTAAATCTGGGACAAAAAAATTAGAGCACTTTGTTCAGTTCTGTAACACAAAAGGTACAGAGACACCCCTACAGTCTGAACATTTATGGCCATATTGAAACTTCACTATGATTTTAACAGAGACTTCTCTACTTGGATTGAAGAATGTCAAAGACTCTTAAGTAAATGAAATGTGCTGTAAAGCACAGAATATAAGAATTGGGGTTGGAACCAAATGATCTTTCAGGTCCCTTCCAAACCAAAACATTTCATGATTCTATGAATTCAGCGACACCCACAATTAACTCGTTCCATTGAAACAATACAGCAATTTAATATAGAAAAAAAAAAACTTTTAAACACAACCCGAAGACTCAGCTATTTACAAACCTCAAATTTCCAACTTTTTCAAAACTCTCTCATACTCAAGCTACAAACAGTCTCAAAATAGTGTTAAGACACTACATTAGATGAATATATCCCATGACAACAGCATCACAACAAAAGCTTGAGTAGTCCAATTTTAGGTAATTTTAAATCACTCACAAGAGGTGCCCTGATCAATTAAGCAGACACCATCGCTTCCATGTGCCAAGTAACACAAAGGAACCTTTAAATAAATTATGGTTGCAGTTAGTCCTCTCCAGCTGCAACATCACATGGCAAGTTTACAAACTAAGGTACAACAGCCCACGGTGATGCTGTAGAACCTGAGTCAGAAAACAAGAACCCGTGTTTCCCAACACAAGAGCTTATTTAGAAGCTGAGTAACAAAAATCTTTCAGGCCACCCTGAGTCTCAGCACTGAAACCACCAAGTGAGGAAAGGAACCACAACAGTTCATCTCTCAGCTGAGATGAGGAGCTGTTCAACAGTTGTGCCTGCAGATGGGGAAATGCGTATCACATCCTCACTAAATGGCAATTTCTAAAGCTCGTTTTGCCAGCCCTGCAGCTCGAATTTTACAGATGTAAAGTACAGAGGTGACACAGATTGGGGAAGGAACAACTGTAACCCTAGACACAGATCATCAAAGCTGTCACAGATAGATAAGACTGCTTATTTATTAACTGAGTTAAGTTGTGTAAGACTTCATTTTCTAAGTCATACAAACTGTAATCATGTCATGTGCTTTGTATTCCATTTCTCTTTGTGCTACCTTTAACAGACATAACCCAAGCTTGCAAAATCTTTCTCTGCAGTCAGTTTGCATACCAGAGACTACACCAGCTCGAATACGAGGATCATTACAGCACACAAGCATAAGGACAGATGATTTCTTCACTGGTATTTTGTTAAGGTTGGCAGCAGCACACTCCAACACCTGGAACACTTGGAGTCCCACCTACAATGTATGCCAAAATCCAAACTGTATGTACTTAAACTGAAGCTGGGATGCATGATGTGTTCTGCTGTCTTATGCAGATGGAAATCCAAGTGTTACATTACTGAGGAGGTTAGTGAGTACATATAGGCCATAAAATGTGGATTGGAATGCTGAAAAGGTAGTCTCATGTCTTTTCATGTTTCCAAAATTTCAAATTAGCAGAGCAGGCCTGATGTAACCTTAACCTTACTGAAACTACTTTCTGATAATAACTTTACTGTCCAGCACAGAGCAGTTCATTTTCTATCAGCTAGACACAAACTTGAAGAAAATCAATTATTAATTACTCTCTCCTTCAGGAGTACAACACTTGAATTAGAATAAAACCCTAAAACTTTGATAACATCAAAGCCTTTTTTATCATCTCCTTCACTTTAAATTATTTTACTTTGTGTGTCATTGGGACTTCAAGGACAACGCTCATAAACCAAGATATTGCAAACTATCTTTTTATACTACAATCTTGCCAGTTTATCTGCCTGTTCTGCTTCCTGTCTCCTTTCCTTCAATCCCTGATGGTCTGCAAGAAGGAGAACTGGTTGTGATTGAAATATACTGCAGCCTGTTTCCTTCCCACATCCCACAATGACCGAGCCAACCTGTGGGAATGGAATTCCTGTAAGGACACTTCCTGAACCCCTTTGCTTCAGAGCCTCAAAACTTAAGATTTCAGATCATATCAGACCATCACAAATTTGCTCAACATCTCTTCCAAGTCAGTCTCAATTTTTTGAGGAACTTAATATAAAACAAGGTGTTTTGGCTCTCTAATTTATTTTCATTAAGTTAAAAAAAAGTAAGAAACACAAGTTTAATATTTTGACAGAAAAAAACCCCAAAATAATGAACAATATCTCCTCCATTGAACAGAATGCTCCTTTAAAAATGACTTCATATTTAGAAGTAAAAGGGCCGGGGTTCCTTCTCCATATTTAACAAGATTTAATAGTTAAAACCTTGAAACATGCAACACAGGTCTTAAAGTCACCTTAATTCAACATTTTAAATGGAAGATCAATGTTTTCTAAAAAGGGTTTTGTCAGGTTGTTGCAGTAAGATACTGTAGCTGTATACAGATGAAGTCACATAAAAAAAGACATATATACCAGGATTTTTTTTCTTTTTTTATTTAAAGGCTGTACATTTGCTTACCTAAGCAGCAAACACTGTTTTGTACTAATGTGGTTAATACCCTCAAAACAATTGCATTCAAACTGATGACAATTATTGGAAAGAAAACAATTTGCCACTACATTTAAAGAGACAGATCTTTTTCCCTCTTCACTCATCCACACAGTTTATAACATATACTTCTTCTTTAACTTTCCCTTTCCCTTTAATTGAAGTGTACCTCTTTCGATAATTAAGTACTCCCAAAATTAATTAAACCTCCAATTAGTCACAGTATCAGCTCATTTACACATGGCACTGCAGCTTAAAATAGTGATTGAACCTTTCTGTGAACTAGCACTTCAGATTAGAGGGCATCCTCATTTAGAAAGCCATCACTGGCAACGCTGCGTTGACACTTTTTGTTTTACTCCCAAAGGAAAATTTAAAATAATGCATTATGATGACTATGGCACGGAAGAACATTTGGGTTGAAGATCTGATACTTTAGAAAATGAGATATACCAGTACAAGCCACAAAACTGAGTTCCCAGACAGCAATATTTCCATCACATTTTATCTATTTCTACTTTTCAACAACTTACATCTTTGAAACCAAGTCTGTGTTTAAACCCAGCTTTAGGGTGAAACCTACAAAGAACAAAGCACGAGACAGCAGTTCCCTGGATCTCATCCTGATATGGATACATACTTTCTAATATTATTCAAATAGAAAAAAAAAATAAATAACACCAAATCTTAACCATTGCTCTCCATCCACAAGAAAGCCAAAGAAGGACCAGCTACTCCAGTGCTTGTGAAAGGGAAATATTCCCCAAGAAAACCTTAGGGTCTGCTTTGAATTCTTGCAGCAAACTGAAAAAATATTTACCTTCAATTTTAGAGATTTTCTGGAGTAATTCAGAAGCTCATTTACATGGTTTTGTCACTATGAAAGCAAAATACAGGCAGAAAGAGATTTCTTCTCCTGTCCTGTCTTTCCTATCTCCAAGCTTAAAAGGGGGATAAGCTATCCTTAACTGATCAGTCACCTCTACCAATAAAAATGGCACATTTGTGGTTTGATTTTTCTTCTTATCAAGCAAAAAAGTCAGAATCATTTTATCAGTCATTCTATATATCTACCAAATCTCTCAGGCATACATACACTGTAAATAGATGCTGGTACGTAAAAATGTCTTTAATGCATCTAAAGTTTGTAAACAACTCTTCTTTTACACTGACTGGCTGGGATATTGAGGGGACGGAAAAGGAAGAACATTGAGATAAGATGCTCACTAAATTCGCTATTCTATTACCATGAAATAAATATTTCAGCACCAGGCACCTACAACATTCTTCACACACAAAGGATTCAGAAAGTATTTTTATGTTCACACACACTTCATTTTCTGAATTCCACAATTACCTGTTAACAGTGACCTTATCCTTGTCAAGTCTCCCACTTTATTCATAGACTCACAGAAGGCTTTAAGCTGGAGGGTACTTCTGAAGGGATGTGCTTAATAAATTTTATCAGAACATGTACTTGTTGCTATCAAAAATGATACTACCGTGGTTAGTTTTTCTTTTTAAGAAAACAGAAACTATCTCCCTCTTCAAAAACAAGCATTTGCAAATAATTATTCACCTCAACACACAGACAAGCAAAATCCATTTTCAATAAATACTGTAGTATTAGGTTTCATGTCTTAAAAGAATTGTTCTGAACACCGCAGCTGTGGCAGGTACAGAAATAGGAAATGCTCTTTGTCAAGGTCTATTGGAGCAAGGTCCAACAGGAGCTGCTGGGTGGCTTCCCAAGGGCTTCCACAGGAAGGAAGGGCCACAGGGCACACACAGGAGGTCACAGCACGTCATTTCAGGGTCCTGTCTGGCCGACACTGAAGTGTGGTGACTGTTCCAAACAGAAGCAATAGCTACTGACACAGAGCAGCCCTTCAAGAGCCTGTCCTCAGATCTTCTCTTACTTCCTATTTTTCGAGTCATTAAAGGTCATTTCCCAGTGAAGGGTCAAGACCTCAAATTCAAGTAACTACTGAGTAGACTCTTTAAGGAGTGCAGGCTCTTGGCTCCACAGTGTTGTGGTGACTGAAGCAACCACAGTAATGCCCAGGGGGCCACAGAGCCCAGATAAAGAGGTTTGGTGGGCTGGCTCCAAAGGTTAAATGCCCCTCTGTGAGAATGGCTTCTCCCATTGAATTCCTGTGACCTGATGTAGGCTCGGTGTGTCTGATTGACAGTGGAGAGACACCCCTTGTATCTCCTAAGGAAAGGCAGCCAAACCTGTCCTGCCCTTCCCTTCTTCCTATAGGTCATTGCTATGTCATCCCCGCCTCCTTCTCTGTACCCCTTTTAAGTGCATCACGAACGGAAATTCGCTCTCTTCGTTTCCGGACCCCTTCGAGGGAGTTTCTCCAATAAACCCTTGGAATACCGACCAAAGAAGCCTCCTCACTCATTAATTTCTGGCTACCCTTGGGCAATCCATAAGCCCCGGGCGCGCGTGGCTCCGTGCCTTCCACCGCACGGGCGAGGGAGCTGCCAGCGAGGCACACAGTGCCACAGAGTGTCCTCCTCTCGCGTTGGGCACCTCTGGACAAGCTGCAGCCCTCCGGGCCCGGCCAGCGTGCTGGAGTACTGATATACCACAGATTCCTCTTTTAGCTCATTTCTGCCTTGATAATATGTTTCCAGTGATTCACTACTAATTTGCTTTTGCTGCAAGATTAGACACTGGACACTCTTTTCACTTTCCTAAAACAGCACATAGGTCCAAAACTATACCAGAATTAATCTTCAAGAAAGTACCTGATTATTTGTCCCAGATGGATGAAAGAAGGAGCAAAAATGATTTTTAGGCATGTATAGGCGAAGCATACACAGGTAAATGATGGGACACTTCCCTAACTGAGGTATAAATAATTATAAGGATCTCAGAAAATGGAACTTTTCAATAAGGGGTTTTTGACCACTTTTTTAAACTGTTGGTGTGAAAGAAGAATCAAAATTGGTTCATTAAGCTGAAATGAAACATTCTGCCCCCTCAGCAATAAAGAACTCAAGAAACTGATGACGAATATAACTTTCTCTCTAGTTCACCTTGAAGTAGATGAGAATCTATATCTCACACAAGAAGTGATTTTGGGCCAGTGAAGACTGGTAATCAAAGCACACATTCTAGTGCTTGAACAGGAGAGGGGAGAAATAAGGAGAGCTTTTTCCACTGATAAATTTCCACTGTGAGTACTGGAATAAAAGCATAGAATCAAAATCGCCAGAATTTTATTTTTACACTCGAACGTTCTGTAACACTTTACAGAAAAACACAACATGCCAGCAGCTGAATCAAAAGTGGCAGCTCAAGAGTGTTCAGAAAAACTGATGCTGTTGTCCTAACAGACTCCTTTAATATGTGACCAAGTGTTTTGCCTGTTTCTCTTCCCTGCGAAGAAAAAGAGCAGAAGATCAGGAGGCAGTGAAGGAAAACAGGAAAAAAAAAAGAAGTAAAACTACTTTAGGTATTAAATCATTCAACAGTGAGGAGAAAAGCAGCAAGAATGAACAAATGTGTCAAAAAAAGCGCTCAATTACAGGAACAAAAGGGAGTATATTAAAAATAATAGCTTTGCCCTCAAAAGAAGAGATGTTGTAGAGCACCTTCAGGCTTGGCTCATGAGCTAGAGATGGTGATCACTATTTTTCTCTTTTTCCATTCAGAGAACTTTTTTTATCCCATTCATGTGTACCACAGCCTTGTTCCATCCCAGGCTGTGGCTTCACCAGCATTTCTTCAGCAGAGTGCTGGACAAACCAGCAGCCCCTCTGGCTACTGCATCATCCCAGAACAGCTTGGTCATGGTTACACTCAACCAAATCAAAGGAGAAACAAAAACTACTCAAAACACCCCAGATGAACCAATTCTCCCCTTTTTTACTGTGCTGTTTTTCACTCAGGGCCGGTGCTGGGTTTAGCTTAAAGCACAGCTGTGCAAAGAGCTGTGTCCAGCCAGCCAGACCCAGGAAGGAACAGCTGGGACAGGAGGTGCTTTGGCAGAGCTGCTGCTGAAGCTGAACCTTGTCTCAGACCACAATGATTTTTCATAGGGTCCTACAGCCCCCTGCGGGACCTGCACCAATACTTCACACCTGCACTCATGCAGTGAAGCAAAGGAACTGATCTGAGAGTCTCAGGTAAATCCACATACAGCTGCCTCCACCGTGTATTTGTGCTGCAACTACAAGTGCTTTTGATAGCACACAGCACACAGAGCAAGATGAGTAATAAAACCAGGAATATGTCAGCCACCACCGCTGCCAAAAATTCCTTTATGAAATTACACCCTCAGGTGAACGTAGATGCATTAACCACTCCCTGCCATCTCTGGCCCTGCATTCTGGTTATGTTTTAAATTTCCCCTTTATGACTTTCAATGCCCACTTTAAATCTATTAGTCCTGTGAATAAAACTGAGCTTACATACTATTTCCTCTACTCTCTCTCATAGATTTATGCAAGCCTAACAAAATGCTTTTTTTTATGATAGGTTCTCTCATTTCAGAATCTCTTCTTAGCGCCTGTTCCACTTCTAATTTTTCTTAACAAAAGCAACCAGAACTGTGAGCAGAGCTCCAGATGAAGTCTTAGCAACAGTCTGCACAATGCTAACGATGTTTTCTTTTCTGCTGGAAATATTGTGCCTGGTACACAGTCCTGTACTTGCCTTGCTGACACGCCTATCATTGAGCCACCTACTCTCGCCGCGTTCTTCTGCTGAGCTGTTTACAGCCAACCAGCCTCAGTCTACCCCACAGGTTGTTACTACTTTTTCCATTCTCAAGTGGTGAATCCTCTTTTAGAAGTTCATAATTTCCACTACTAAAGTCCTTTCTGGATGGTGTCCAGGTCCTCCTCTGCATTATCCTCAAACGTCGCCTTGCAAGAAGGATACTTTAACTGTAATAGTACAATTCAATTTAGCTATTTTTAATTCTAAAATAACCTGACAGACATCTGATCCAAAACTGGCCTAAGACAACCTTAATTTTTACACTATTTCTTCTCTGAATGCCCTGTGTTCTCTTCTTTAATCCAATATGGACTACTTAGATTTACCATATTGCTATGCTTCTGTTTGTTTTAAAAAACCCCAGCAACCCAAAGTACAAGAGGGAAGTCAGAGAGAAGCACTGGAAGATCTGACTCATAAAAGGGTTTTTCTCATTGCGTGGAATACACCAGCACTAACTCAGCTGCCCCAACACTACTGCCTTACAAATCAGAAGCTTCATTACAGGTTCATTGCACATCTAACTTGCACTGCCACTGCAGAAGTAGAGAAGAAATGTAACATTTTTCATGGAAATAACCTAATTTAAATATTGCTATTATGTCTGTGGCAACATACGATGGTTCCTCAGAATTGAAAATATATCACCTTTATATGCTATTATATGCAAATACATCAGCAGTTCTTTAGGGGCCTCTCTGTACTTATCTGAGTAAAAACAAAATTCCCATTTAATTTGTGAAGTCTCAAACTTGAAAGACAGCTATGGTCAAACAAAAGAATATTTTCATAACACACACACACAGACATAAACAGAATTTACTCTTATAGTCTGTTCAATCAAAATTGCTTCCTGTATAGCTCAATATTAATTCTTGTTTTTAAAAAAATCCCAACCAAAACCAACAACTCAGGTCAGTTTGGCTGTCACTAACAATCAAAGGCTCAGGGATATTTCTATGTGAATACCAATTCACAAGACCTTTTGGAGCTAATAAACAGAAGTTATTGAGGCCAGTGAGAGAAACCAAGTTTCTAAGTGAGAAAGTTCTCCATTGCAGCCCTGATCAGTAAAGCCAAATTATCTGAAACATCTTCATGCCGACAGACTTTCCTGTACTTCTTACAGAAGCGTGGCCTCTGATCTGCCAAACATATTAATGTGCTAGGAAAAGTACACTGAAAAGAAAGTCTGTCTTGTGTGTTTCAAAAGTATTAAATTTCATAAGTTGTCATCAAAATCGTGTATGAAATGAAGGAAAGCATAAATACTTGAGGTTTTCTTTAAAAAATGCTGGAGAACTTCCAGTATTTCAAAAATTGAATTTATGACTCAAATCACCAGCCTTTAGGGTCATTCATAACATTTTGAATTATGAAAGGATTATGGGATTTATTAAGAACATTCAGCTGAATATTGGGGGAAAAAAGTTTCTGGTTACGATATTTATAGAAGGTTGTTGAATTCTCTTTCCAGGGGAGAAATGAATGAATTCTGACCTCCTAAGGTCTGAAGCTTTCAACAATGTACTGAAATGGAAAATCTGTCACAGATGAGGAAAATTTAGTTTCTCTATCTAGATCTGTTGCGTTTCTGAACAGTTGTACTTTTACATATCTAATGCATATAAACTACTGTTTAAACTACTGAAGTTACGGTATATTTTCTGGTTTGGGGTAGTTTTTTCTAATTTTTTTTAAAGTACAGATTACAATTTTTTTTTTTAAGTATATGTTATATTTCAAGAGTCTAGGAATCTCTATGAGAGAAACATTAGTCTATATACCACCTGTACTAGTTCAGCCTTTTACTGCATTGAAATAAGTTAATTTTTAGTAGTTTATTAAGAGTTGGACTCAATGATCCCTACGGGTCCCTTCCAAATCAGAATATTCTGTGATTCTGTGAAATATCATCTCTCTTGCTAACTTCAAAAATTAAGCTTCTGTGATTCTCGGAAAAAGCTAATGCAGCGACTAGAAAAACCTTTGAAACTGAAAAGAATTATTCACCTAAGTAAGTATCTGGATGGTAAAAAATACCCTTCCTAAGCATTTAAACATGAGATACCAGCTTCCTCTAAAAGAACTGTTCATGAATTTTAAATTCAGCTCTTCTCTTCATGTGCTAATGTAAAGTTTGAGGTCTCTCCTTAGCAAAATCGTGTCATCAGGAAGACTCAGCCATACAGAATCTCTCATTTTAACTGCAGGACAATTATTCCTGTGTGAACTATAACAACCTACATGACAATTATTAGTACACATGCAGCATAATGCATTACATTATCATTTCATAACTTCTTTATTAAAAAACCCACAATGTTTTCTAATGGCTAAACATTTAATAGAACTGTTCACTGCAACTAATTTAGTTTAAGTAAAGCCTTTACTCAAAAGCCACATAAAATATTTTTCCTTTTTTTTTTTTTTCCCATTACTAAAAGGGAAAGCTGCCTGGCTGAATTTCCCAGTGAGCTCTGAGCACAGCTGTACTGAAGTTTGTGCCAGCACCACTGTGAAGAAAGCACAGGGTGCCAGCAACCTGCCAGGAGAGGACAAGGGTTTTACTACTGCTTTTCAAAAAGGACCAAACAACAAATTACTACTGGAAACACAAATTAGCAGGAATCAGAGCACTGACTCCATCTGTGCACGACCACATAAAGTGCACACACTGAAACATCCCACACTCCTGCAAGTGGTTATTTGACCTTTGGGACATTGACAAAAATAGGAAGCTGAATCCGTGGTCCAGGTCAGGAACAGCATCTGACATTTCAACTGTTTCCAGCTGCCCTTTATTTACGTTCAAGGACTGAACAGTGAAACGAGGCAGCCAAGCAACACCTTGGGTCCATGAGTAGATCTCAGTTTGCTTCACTCTCACACCAAAAAGCAAAAAGTCAAAGTATTCTTTCAGTCCTATCAGTTCAAATTCAAATCAAACTAAAAGTGACTTCACCTGAAGTGATAAATGCTGTGGGGTTCCTCATTTGGACCACAGAATCATATTCCTTCCCTAAATTACTGTCTCAAAGCACCAAACCACATGTGCACCGATGTTCTTAAAATTAAATTAAAAATATCCAGTGACACTGGTAGAAGTCCTAAAGAAGAATTAGGAGACTGTTCAATAAGAAACTTGCTGCTGCGTATTTGAGGCATTCCCAAGTGTTGCTCATTTGGCTGCCACAAGCAGCTGGTGCTGCTGTCACTGGAAAGGAGCCCAGCAGCAGAAATGCAGCTTCCAGCTTTGTTCCAGGCTATACACATATGGAGAAAAAAGCACATCTCCACACCAACCTCCCTGGCAGTGAAAAGGCAAAAATAGAGAATTTGACTACTCCTCTGGTTTCAATGATGGTACATTCTTGGAGCTATGAAGAATCCCAAGTATTCAAAATATAAGGTTACAAATGTGAACAAAAACAGGATTTAAAAGTGCCAGTTGCTTTCTGACTAGTAGTATGTACCTACACAGCAGCCTGCTGCTTTACACTAGAAATTGCATTGAAAATTCAAGTCTAACCATGTTTTTAGATGAATTGAAGGCTACACAAAACAGAACCAGAAGTTAACTGCTAAGAAAGGCAACATTTAGGAAAAAGTGAATGAGGAGAAAAGTGCTGGCAGCGCTGAAGATGGGGGAGAGGGAAATGGGAAGAAGAAATCAAATTATCATACTATATTTTCTTTATTATTCTTCTCTAGTCAAAACAATTTGAAGAGAGAGAAAAAGAAAGACAAGTGCTACAGACTGCACAGAATACAGAGCATTACTCAACCGCAGAACACAACTCCCTGTTGGAGTGGTTTTCAAATAACTGTACAACACTGCTTGTAAAGATGTAAAAATATAAATACCCAACACTCGATACTATGGGCAATGCATGTGAAAGTGGAAACCAAAACCCAATCACAAACAACCTCCAAAACTTTTAAGAAAGCTTATGATGGTAGTTAGTCCCTTCAAACTTTTGAGTCAGTAACTGGGCAACTGTTACTGCAGTTGAAGTTGACATCAAGAGTTTATTTGGCTTTTAGGAGCACAAGATCACCTTTGATGGCCAAGGCCTGTTGGGAAGGGACAGGTTCCACAAAAGGAGGACAGAGCAGTTATGCCAACAGGCTGATCACCCTGGAAAAGGAGCACTTTACACTTATGTTCTGCTATGGGCTGGGGAGAGTTAATTTTCTTCATAGTAGCTGATCTGGGGCTATGTTTTGGGACTGAGAGGGAAATAAGGACCAAAGCATAATGTCTCACCACTCTCAGTGCAAAGAATTTCTCTCTTATGTCCAATCTTAACCTACTCTATTTCAATTTAAAACTGTAGCCCACACTCTTGTCACTACAGGCCCCGGGTAAAGTCTCTCTCCATCTTTCCTGTAACCCTCTTTAAAATGTTGAAAGGCCACAATAAGGTCTCCCTGGAGGCCTTCTCTTCTCCAGGATGAACAACCTCAACTCTCTTCACAGCAGAGGTGTTCCAGCCCTCTGGGTATCTTCGTGTCCCTCATCTGGGCTTGTCCAACAGGCCCACGTCCTTCCCATGTTGGGGACCCAGAGCTGAATACAGCACGGCAGGTGAAGTTTCCCTGGAGAACCTCCTCCAACAAGTTATGGCTTCACTGGAACCTCAGCAACCCCCTGAAGATTGAAACTTTATTGGTTGATAGTACTAAAGTAAGTTTCTAATTAAAATGAACACATGGTAACATATTTAAAACAGTGGTTCCTGCATACCATGAGAAATTCCTACACTAAATTCCCTGATAAAACTGCTGTAATATTCAAAACTCACTCAAAACAACAGAAATTTCAAGGAGATACCCAAGCTAGATTTAGCCTTCTCAAGAGTTGAAAGAGTACATTATTTATAATATATACTGGCATAGATATACGTGATGCATATATTCACACCCCAAAGCTCCTCCCATATATGAACACATAATTAAAATGTGGTATACCAAAGCAATTCAAATATATGTTCCAATCAAATCTTTTGCAATCATTCTACAATATACTCTTCTTCTCTGAAAATTCAGTGCATCTGAGACTGCATTACTGGGCCATCATTAAATAGCTAAGATCATTTTTCTATATTTAATTCTATTGGAGTTCTTATTTTTCAAAGACCAAGTATGCAAAATACCAGAGCAAGTCATTGCCTTCTGAACAAAAAAACGAAACAGAAAGCCTGATACAAGCATAATAAGTTTTCAGTTTCAATCAGTCTTGCACAAAATGCCTGTCTGAGGTATCAATTTCCCCTACCTTAAAACCTTAAAGTTACATATTTTAATTATTATAGCACACCAGCACAAAAACATCTCACACAATGGGTCAACAATGAGGCAATCCCTCAATAATTTAACTGATATTAAATATGAGTGCTTGGAAGCATTTGTCAACAATGTAGTGCTGATCAGACAACAAATTAAGCCATCCTGTAGAAGTTAGAGTTGAGCAAAAATCAGCAGTCACAGACATTAGTGTGCTTAAAGACATGGAAGTGCTCATGTCTGTGAAGCACACCAAGATTTAACTTCACAGAATAACAAAAACCCAATTCAGCAGGATTGACTTTGATACCTCTTGTCATCTGCTAAAACCTCTTTCATTAGTATCCTGTGTTCTCTACTCTTTTCACTCCTTAGCTAAAATCTTCACATTAGTACAAATAGAAAAAAAAAAGGATAGACCTTTTTGTTTCTTCAGGAAAATTTAAAAAGTCAAATCCCAGTGAAAGTGTAAACTCAGTGCATTGCTGAAATCTATCACTCTTCCTGACAATTACTAACGTGTAATTCGCAGAAATCTTTAGCACATGGAAAACTCCACTAGCGCAAATTTCAAGCTAAACAGCAACACAATGAGCCCATTCAGTTTTGTGAAGTTTATATTCACGATTTATAATAGTTTCTTTAGTCCAGCACAGAGTTGGATTTTTGGTTGGAATGCACAGTTGCGTCCCATCTCCTCTGTTGCCCTATCAGTCTTTCCCATCTATTGACAAAGGTTTTGCTTCAGATCACAATCTAACAACAGACAGTCCTACACAAATATTTTAATCAATATTTTTATGTTGTGCATCAGATCTTTATCTGGGAACAATGGGTCCTGAACTTCAGTTAAAAGAAAATTCCTCTACAGACAGCAGAAGTGAAACAGATGAACACATTTAGAATGCAGACTATTTGCAACAGCTGAGAGTTACTTAAATCCATAGACATAATTTAACAAAAAAAAAAGAAAAAAAAGAAAATTATCTGAGTACCACAGAAGTCTCACTGCCAAAGTTCTTACAGAAAAGACGTGCTAAAGGCTTGGAAAACTGGCTATGTTTCCACGCTGATAAGCACAGATATTCACAAGAGCACACTGCAGGTATGCACTGATATCTGGTATTCCTGTCCCCATGTCCCCTCTCCCTGGCTTAACCCTTGCTATCAGCTACAGAAGGAAATCACAGGAGACATCACTTCTTCACCTCTTGGTTCTTCTCTTGCGAGTGAAATGCAGAGCTACAGGACCTTGCCATCTGCCAAGATGACATAAGAGAGCTCCCCATTTTTTTTTTTTAATTTCCCTGAACATCTTAAAAGCCACATCATAGCCTGCCTAAATTGAAGTTTCTAATTGCTCTACTGAGAGCCGGTTTGGGAGAAGAAAAAAGCAGTTTATGGAGTTTTTCATTTGGAATTCAAGCTATCCTGTGATACCAACAGAGAAAACGGTAGTCCTGTGCTTTCACGTAGACTGGCAAAGAAATATAGATATCACAAATTTACCAACAGAGAAAATACAAATGGATGATGCTCCTTTTCTCAGAGCATTTTAGTCTTCTGCTGTTTGCAAAAAGTTATGCTGAAAGTTATGAAAACAACTAGAGCTGCCAACGCAGCAACGGATGAGAACCTGCTCGGACTTCCTTCATACTAAAACTTTGTAGTAAGCTCTTAAAATTCTTCTTCTCTCCATGGTGATGAAGCTTAACACGACACTTCTCTGGCTGTCCCCCTTGCAGCACTCCAAACTACCAAATCTCTTGAAATCTTTAGAGATAAGCTCCCTCAGTAATTGACCAAGGATGCCTTATTAATGAAGGCACTTCCTATAAGCAAGAGCTACAGTTTCAGTGTATGCTTTTCCCCAGATTTTTTCTCACGTATTTGTAAAATAAAAAACATTAGAAGTTATTCTTAAAATACAAAACAATAAAAAAGTTATCCTTAAAAGCTAAACACTAAAAAAGGTAAATTAGTCACAGGTTACCAACTGCAGCTCCTGGAAATGCACTGTTCTCCATTTTGAGCTGCCTCTGCCTTGCACAGAGCATCTTTCTTTGCACCTTAAGATCAACACAGGCCACACCAAAGTGCTTGAACATTACAGCTGTGACTGAATGACAAAGCTAAATGCACAAAACAAAGCTAAAGGCACAAGAAACATTCACATGGCATCTGAACAGAGGTCTTTTAAGGCTGGCTGCTTTCCTAGCAACTTTCCTTCCCAGGAACACCCAGAGAGCAGGTTGTGCATTGGACAGGCTGTAGGAACAGCTGCCCTCCATGCATTAAAATAACAAACAGAACACAAATTTACTAAAAAAAGAGTATAAACATTTTCACACATGCCTTAGAGTAATTTAAATGCAATTTAGGAACCGTTTTGGGTCAAAACCAAATACCACCAATAAAACCCCCAATTACTTAACATGAATTTCCAGCACAAGCAGAGAGGTTTCCACTCTTATGTACCTCCTTTACACGCAAGCGGATTATTTTGGCCAGACTTCAATGACTTTTCTGTGCTCTGTTGCACCTCTGGACATTTTACAAGAGCAGAAAAGTTGGGGAGATGCCAAAAGTGACTCCAGCTGCCACCTGGACTACGGCTTGATGAGTGCTTTAAGAAGAACTGTTATAGAGGTTATCGGGAAATGAGGAAATCCTGTCCTTCCACTGCTGCCAGGTTCCTCCTATCATCCTGGGCAGAGGTGTGGCCACAGGGGTGAGACAGGTAAGAAATGGACCTGGTGAAAAACAACCCTTCACACAGAACTGGGCTTTTATGAGTTGGTTTTCAGTTCTCTTCTGGCCACTGGAAGGATCACCTCTTTCAGAAATAGATGTTACTTCAGTCAGCTTGAAACAAAGAAAGGAGAGCGTCACTTGAGTGCTTGCCAGTGTTAAAGGACAAAAGATCGTTAGCAGAATCAGACAGGTCTCAAAAACATTTGAAGAATCTTATTTACAGAACAGGTTTAGCTTCTGTTTTATACTGATACTCTTCTATTTTACACTAATTCAAATTACACTAAGATTACTCCAGCCAGAAGCTTAATTATAAAAACAAAGCTAAGATCTCCCTCACATGAAAGCAAAATTCATATCCCATGACTTTTCTATCAAAAGCTAATTCATTTTGCCTAAAGTTTAGATTCAAAGAATTAACCTGTCATTCAAAACTATGGCTAAATTAGGTGAGAATCACATGATACACAATGCTGAAACAAAACCTTTTTGCTGTTCCTACACCTATTAAAAATCCCGAAATTTTAATATTTTAGTATACAAACAGATGATCATTAAAAAGAAGCTCTCCAAAACATGTATTTCACTATCAATTAGATAACCCACACTGCACTTCTGTAATTACGCAAGTTCAAGTTCAGAGGTTATTTGGGCATAACACCTACCTGAAAAAATCTCCCAAGTCACAAGCCAAATAGAAAATAATTTTAAGTGAGCATTATTTGGCAGACTTTCCAATATGTACTACCATATAAATAAGGTCCTAAATGATGTGCACAAACCCCTTCTTTTAGCACAGAACCAATCCAGTGTTACTTCCCACAGATTTTGGACCACCTGCATTTTCCACGTTTGTTTCCATATCTGTTTTTTAACTGTAAAGTGCATTTCTCTGGTGGGAAGTGACCTCTGGAGGTCATTTGGTCCAAGCCCCTGCTCCAGCAGGGCCACCTAGAGCCAACTGCCCAGGACCATGTCCAGGTGACTTTCAAGTATCTCCAGGAGTCAACAATCTCCCTTGGCAATATGTGCAGGGCTCAGGAACCCTCACAGTTAAAAAGTGTTTCCTGGTGTTCAAGTTCGTGCCACTGCCTCTGGTCCTGTCACTGGGCACCACTGGGAAGAGCCTGGCTCTGTCCTCTTTGTACCCTCCCGTCAGGTATTTGTACAAATCAGCGAGATCCTTCCTGAGCCTCCCCTTCTCCAGGCTCAACAGGCCCAGCTCTACAGTAATGTCACAATATTTACACAATATAATGCACACTACATTAAACCACATTGTTTTGTTCTGTTAACAGGACACATTAAATTGTCTCTTCACATCTGTGTTGACGTCACTCCCTCAGGTTTGCCCGAGTCTTGACACACATCACAACCAACATCTGGGCTGTCACAAATCAAAAGCTGTTTGTCAAGAGCTGTCTCATCCTGGCAAAATGCAGTCACATGCACACAGAGTGCAGAAGAGTTTCCCTGAAGAAACAGGGGTAAGGTACCCTCCCCACCAATTTTTTCCAGATGATAAAACCCCTCGGTAAAAGTTACCATATTTATGTCTGTCAAGATAAAACTTCAGGGTCAAAAGACCAAATGTCTGTAGTTTCTTTTTGACATCTAGCCTGGCTAGCACAGGCTGCTGCACTGAGATAATGCTGTGAAGTCCAAAATCCCAGCAAAAGGAGAGTCAGTTTGAAAATTCTTCCCTGAAACTATAAAAGCACGTAAGAGCAGTTTCAAAGGTATTCTTCTGATTTGAGATATGACCAAAATGTGGTAAAGTTTAAATCTGTCCATGCTAACCAAGACATACCCATGTACATTCCCCCTAAGTGTCAAAACTACATGTCTTAAAATACCTCCAGGGATGGCGACTACTCCACTTCCCTGAGGAACTTATTCCAGCACCTGACAACCCTAGGTTGGGTAAAGAATTGTTTCTTAATCCAGTTCAAACCTCCTTGGCACAAAACTTGAGCGAAGCAGGGTCCTCCACTGAGAATGGGAGCCGAGTAACAACAAACACCGATATGGTTAGATAGTGTTCTCGTTTATTGCTCAAAACAAGCAGGATTATGTAGCATTTCCAACTAGTCATCCATTGTCCATGCACTGTAACTAACTCTATGATTGGATACTTAGGTAAAATCATGCCCATCTACTGTCCACTAATTGGTTAACATGTGGCAAACAAGTGTCCTCCCTCCTCCCAGCTTGCGGTATCGCATCCCGTTAAACCTCCCTTTTTTCTCATGGATACCTCAAGGACACTCTCAGCACTAAGTCATGTTAATCTCACAGCACTCAGGGCAAGCAGGCCCTGCTAAGTCTGGCTTGTTCACTGCGGTCAGATACAGACCATGTCCATTCTGCTCTAAGAATTCTTCTACATTTGAGGACATCTCCTCTTATCTTCACTTGTTGCCTGAGAGAAGAGATCGATCCCCATGAGGCCACAGCCTCGTGTCAGGGAGTTGCAGAGAGCACAAAGATCTCTCCTGAGCCTCCTTTCCTCCAGGCTGAGCCCCCCAGCTCCCTCAGCTGCTCCTCATGAGATCTGTGCTCCAGACCCTCTTCCAACCCTGCTGTTCTTCTCTGGGCTCGCTCCACCCCCTCAATGTCCCTCCTGATCTGTGGGGCACAGAAGTGGACCCAGCACTCGAGGTGTGGCCTCACCAGTGCCCAGTACAGGGGGACAGTCACTGCCCTGGTCCTGCTGGCCACACTATTGCTGACACAGGCCAGGTGCCATTGGCCTCCCTGCCATACTGACAGCTTCTTCTGCTCACCAGGCAGCTCTCCAGCCCCTCTGCCCCAAGCCTGGAGCTGTTGTGACCCCCGTACAGGACGCGGCACTCGGCCTCATTAAACCTCACACAGTTTGCCTCAGCCTGTGCAGATCCCTCTTCTGCTCTCCAGCAGATCAACACCCAGACTGGTGTCATCTGTAAACCTCCTGCAACTCCTGTCCAGTCAAAAAATCACTTCAAATTCTGTACCAGAGCCCAAGCCTACATTAGCAAGAGGGGCAGTGCAGTAAGAATAGACTGGCAGAACAGAAAAGTATTGAGAATCCAAACATTCACACTGAAGGTGTTTTCAGGGGTCTTGCTGTGAACTAGGTTTAGTCTGGTCCCATGGACTAAAGATCCAGTAGTAGATGGAGAGCATTATGTTCACATCAAGACTGCATTATTCAGCTTAGTTTAATACAAAACGAATTCAGTTCTCACACTCTTGAGATCACTCTACCATATAAAATGCAGCAAAGCACGTTAAGGTTGGATGATCAAGAGACTTAATTCAAAAGAGCACTCATGACTCGAGAAAAAAAGAAAAAACAGCAATGGAGACACACCCATACTGCACATCTGCTGATTTAAAAAATATTTTTCTGTTACTAAGAAATCTAAATCTCACATTGGTAGTAAAGAAAAATACATCACATACTTCAAAACCACCTACACTACAAATAGAAAGGGATTAACAGTGTTGTATCTTTCTTGCACATTTGTTCTTGGGGAAAGGTATGCTCATTTTCAAGTACGAGATGCGTAAATTCTGAAGTGTTTGAAAATTTTGAGAAAGGCCAGAAAAGTCACATGGTTTACACAGTTCTGATAAAGCCCCACATTAATACCCATCCTCTTCTCTCAAACATCATCATGAATTAAACTGTGATATATGCTGATGTGACTTGGAAACATTAAGTCATACCATTGTCAGGCAGACATCTGGAAAAAACAGTAACTAAAAAGAAAAAACATCAGACAAATGAAAAATTTTAACAAGTATTAAAAATTTAATTGTTTCCCCTTTGAAGAATTAATAAAAGAAGTGACAGAAGAGTTCAATTTACTCTTTCTCAAATTTACATTGCGTAATTAATCTCTTGATTTTCCTTTTTTTTTTTTTTTCTGAATTCACAAATAGAATGCTAAAGTAACTTCAACACTTCAATGCTTTGGCAGCAATCTTCTAAAACACTCTATTAGGAGACACACCATGTAAGCTAGGGGCAGAAATAGTTACACTCCTTTTCATACTTCCAGTGTTATTTGAACTTCTTGCCTGGCTTTTTTTAGGATCACAGCTATATGCCCTAAAATGTAATATATACAGTTGGAGCATCTGGAAGGCAAGATGCATGCAAGTCGTATGAAATCTATCCACGTTCACTGTATCAATATTAAAATACAGATACATTAAGAAAATTACTTTCACTGGCTTACATTCTCACTGCTAGTTAATAATGGCACTACTTTGGTAACTGTTGTGGGTGAACCCAGCAAGGAGCAAACACCACACAGGCACTCGCTCACTCCTCAGCCCCCAGGGGGATGGGGGAGAGAAAAAAGGAAAGTTGTAGGCTGAGATAAAGATAGTTTAGTAGGACAGAAGCAAAAGGGGAAATTAGTATCAATAATATTATTATTATAATTTATTATTATTACATGCCAAACAAGTGATGCACAATGCAGTTGCTCACCACCTGCTGACTGACGTCCAGCAGCCCGAGCAGCAGCCCCCGATCATCTTTTTCCCTCTAGTTTACACACTGAGCCCCACATGGTCTGGGATATCCCTTGGGTCAGCTGGGCTCAGCTGTCCTGGCTGTGCCCCCCCGGCTCCCTGTGCAGCCCTAGCCTCTCGCTGGTGGGATGGATTGAGGGGCAAAAAGGCCCTGACTCCCTCTAAGTGCTGCCCAGCAACAACTAAACCAGTGTGTGACCAACATATGAAATCCAAAACACTGCACTGTGCCAGCCACCAGGAGGAAAATTAACTTTATCCCAGCTGAAACCAGGACAGTGACCAATGCAGAAAGAAGTTTTCCAAAAATGACACTGTAGAAAGTGGGATTTGTTTAGCTGTACACTACAGAAGTTTGTAGAAGTTTTGGTCCCAGGCGCTGCTGCTCAAGTTCCAGACTTGATGTGCTTTTTTCCCCTCAGTTAATATCCAGATGCAAGAATCTGCTAACAAAAGAAAAGCTTCAGCTAGGAAGTAACTTCAGTATGTGCCACAAAACCAACAAAATCAGCACACAACTCATTCTGTTCTTCAGTTTGAAAAGTCAGACTCAAAAGCAAAGAGCAAACTGCTGTAACCAGTGCTCAGAACAGAAAGTATTGCACTGAATGCTTGATCAGCTTTGAACTGCAAAGCTATGTACAGATAATATTGGAAACAGAATAATGTTAGATGGTAGAAATTTAAAACACAGACTTGTAAAATCAGTAAGCCAAGTTTGCTAGATATAACATTTCTCAGTTACTAGTACTGGCAGGGCACAGTTTTTATTTAAAACAATGCAACTCATTGAAAGAATTTTTTATAATGAAAATGTCAACCCTAAGTTATATTCAAACAACCTTGAGATAGATGATATTTACTTCTATGTATTTAGAAGAGACAACACAGAATTCTATTTGAGCAAGACGTAACTCAATTTACCCAAAGAATGTGAACTGCAAGTGTAAAGCAAGCCATAACCCAGAAATGGTGAAATCTCTTAAATGTCTGTATATCTGAATTACAGTCCTTATCTGAATGATAGACTTAGCGTTACCAATATTAAAGAAATTCAGCAAATACTTCTAGCAATAGTGTAATATGCCCAGGCCATAATAGCTATGGAAGAATAGTGTTTGTAGAAGAAGTTGTGCAAGTTTTACTCATACAGGTTGAAAAATCACATAGACAACACTTCCTCTAATGAGTTCTGACAGTAGAGTTTAATGTAACTCTAATCCCATAACAACATGCATTTTACTGATTGCATTCCAATTTTGTTAGAATATTTTAGCATGAACAAGCAGTAATTCTAACAATATTCAATTCTCAAAACACACACAAAGTCTAAGGGCAAAATTCTTGTTCCAACTATTAAAATTCTGGGAAACCAGTAGTTTTGTCTCAGAAACAAAATTAAGTAGCTCTCATTCACTCACATAATTTCAGACAGGAATGATTACATTAAACGACACAAAGAGGGGCACTCTCTCCTCTGGTCCAGTTTGAACCATCTGTCAGTGGCACGGACACGCTAGAAAAGCTACACACAAAAGAGGAGTTTAGAGAACAGGAGTCTGTATATCTAACACAGAAAATAAGATGCTACTCTCAACAGTCACAACAAAATACAGCCCCTTGGAGAGCTATGTATTTTAATTTGAGACACACTGAAAACTGAATACACAGCACTAAGTTCTGCACATATTCCTTATGGTCACCTAATTCACTGAATGTTATTTCATTACTTGAATCACTACAGAGCTTCTGTAAACACAAAATGTGTCTCTTCAACGCAAAATGCAGACTAGTTTGGGAGGGTTGTATGTTGTGTGTGTTTGTGAGGTTTTGGTTTGTTGTGGTTTTTTTTTTTTGGTTCGGTTTTGTTGTGTTTTAAAATTGTTTTTTGTTTGGTCACAGTTTGTGCACAAGACAAACTTTTTTTGCTTTTAGAAGAATATTTTAGTATTACTTTGAGATATATTTTAGCCACTGAAGATGATGTATGGAGATCAGTTTATTTTTATTAAATAGTAGTAGTACAGCAATTTTCATAGCATGCAATAAAGTTACCTGGAAATTGTACAAGAATTCCACAGGCACTTCAATGATAATTAGCTGGTTGGTACATACTCACATCTAGTTTTATGCAGTATCACGAATTATTCTTCACTTTTGAAAGAAAGATTAACAGATCCATATGGAATATAGGAAAAGTAGTTACAGTACAAGTTATAAAGAAGAAAAATTCAGAGTTAAGAAAGTTGTCATTGTGTCTGACTTACACCATTATGCTTGCAATCAAAAACAGTAGCACTGTTGGTTTATATTAAAGAATCACTGCTCAGTGAGTTGCAAACTATTTCATTTCTGTTTTCACTTAACTGAAAACGGTCTCACCATTCATAAGTAGCATCTGCTCAGGCTGCAACCTTGGGTTTAGAGAACCTTAAACACAAGAAACAGAACCACTAAAATTACTGTCCAAGGACTATGCTGGAAGGCATTACCACACGCAGGATAAACCCACTTAAACAGTGCCCATATTACTAAGTTATGCTATTTCCAAAACAACAGAACCTGATTAATTGTAATGCTCATTTGCCTCTGCTAGTGATGCTCCTTGTCAAGGATCTCTTAGACACAGAGGTACACAGAGCTCCCAAGATCGTGCAAGAATGCAGCGACAAATGTTAATTTTTCTCCATAATGTTTTAAGATGAACCTTCTGACAAGTTCATATATATTTTTCAAAGACACAGATTAGATACCCAATAAAGGATGTTTACACATGCATAGTACATGACAAACACTGCTCTAGAATACTGTGCTTGGAAGTATCAGTGTGGACCTGAGAAAATTGTATCTTTTTTATTTCTCACTTATACTAGAAAAAAATTAGAGTTCTAAATAAAATGCCCAAATAATACATTCTCCAATTATTAGTGAAACTATTTTATTTCCCTCTGTACTTGTCAAAGCAAGACTTGTCAGAATTGGCAGGGGGAACGTGCTCCTGAAATTTATTGTCTTTATGTACTGATATTAAAAGTATTTGCCAAAATTATGTTACAATAGAGTTTTGTTATTATCTCTATAGAGAATAATAGTATTTTCTGTATCATGGCTGGCATTAAGGCTACAGCCATGTCCTTAAACCCCAAACAAGTTACGTTCAGAGGAAATTCAAGCACACTTTAATAATATTGCACAAAGGAGCACAGACTAAAAAACCCCAACTTCTCCCAAATTGCAATTTGCTGCCATACTATTTTTCAGCTCACAAACATAATGCGCTATTCATAGTTTCCCAGCTGTTAGTCTCAGTAGTTTTGTTTTAAAGTTGAATTCTCTGTGACTGAGTTGCAAATCAGAAACATTCCTTAATCTCTTAAGTGGTCAAGACTTCCAAGCAAGTGGCTACTACAACTAATTCCACTATTAAGCAAAACCAGCTTACAGACAGCACATAACTGACAGGTTTCAATACTACGGGCAGCTAAACACAAATCTTGGCTCTGTTAATGAAGAAACTGCTTTGTCCCTCATGAAATTCCTCCCTCTGTGTGTCACTGTACTGTACAGAAACCAAGACAGGCTGCTTTGCATAAAACAATTACGGTGCACAGCATATCATCAGAATTTTTTTTTTTCATGGGTAAGGCATAATAGACAACAATTCTGATGCACTTCAGCCACTTTGGATACATGTATATATACCCATTTTAAGCAGATTCAGAAATTAATCTAAATAGTCCTTCTTTGAAGACCTAATTACTCATCAAATGCCTACAAGGTCATTTAAATGAGAGAAATAGCATAATGCTTTCCTGAAAAAGTTTTTTAAATTATGTCTCTTGGCAAGTAAATTATTTCTATCTGATAACCCTCCTATGACCTTAACATTTCTCTAAAAATTTAAATAGTGTATATAAACAGTTCAGGTGATCTCTGGTCTCCCATTCTTGTGTAGCAAATTTTGACGACATTTTTTCCAATTACTACACAAGTTCAAGACTAATTTAACAATGGAACAGGTATTTTACGTTTATTCTTCCGGAGCTGCAAGTTTGGAGCAGGTGATCCTTTATGCTCTTTTACATATCAATTTCTACTTACGTCTTTTTTAATCACTGAGGAAATTATAAATGATATCAGTTGTGATGGGTGAAGCGTGGTATACTCAGAGAAGAGCAGAACACTCCCTGGATATTTGACAATGAATTTATTCAACTAATTACTGAGGCATGCTGGCAACTCTTGAAGATTTTAAGAGCTAAAAATCACTAGATGGATCCATCCCACTCCCTCTTTTCCCATGACTAAAAATTTTACTTCTTTTCTTATTTACTTTCACCACTGAAAAAAGGTCCACTTAAAAAGTGAGCTTACTCACCAGGTGGGTCTCCCAGACACACACAGCTCAGGCTGTAAAGCACTCACAAGCCTGTTATGGGGCCTGCTGCCAAGCACTGGCTTTAGATCTATTTATAGCATAAACATGGTGAAGGCCAGATAAGTCTTATTAGCCTATTTAACAGTTATTTGAAGATTTGTTTATTTAAGATGCAATAACTTAAAAATAACTGCATAAGCTTTGGTTTCTTCAAAATACTTTAAAGCTTAAGCAACACCCTGCTAAGTTTGTTACCAACACCACCCTTGAAAGCCTGGGACACCTTTAATAATGCAGAGTATTGCTGCTATAAAGGACCTCGTGAACCCCAACAAACTGAACAATCACAGCAAACAAGCCTTTCATTACATCACCTTCAAGCAACAGACTGCATGTGCATTCTAAATCAGCAAGACAAATTCAAGAACTAATACCTTTTTGTAACTGGATTTAAATAAGCTAATTTTGGTCTTTGGCACTAGGTCTCAGTGACAGGAGAGAGGCTTAAAATCACAGACCCACGTGGCTAAAACAGAGAAGAGTAAACATTATTGCTGCACAGATGTCATTGGAGGTAGAAAGATGCAACTCAGAAAAAGAAGAAAGTGATGATTTTTTAAAAGGAAGAAAAAGAATCTGAACTCATTTTATGCAATGGAGTGAAAAATAATGTACTTGAAAGTGCATGCCAGAAAGGCAAACAAAGCTCTAAGAATCACTCATGGCCGCATTAATGTAAATCAGTCTTAAGAAACAACTTCCTCTTAGGAACCACAAATTCCTGATTCACAATTAAGGCCAGAAAAAGGAAAAAAAAAAGAAAAGAAAAGAAAAGAAAAGAACAAGCAGAACAAACTATGAACTGCAAGCAGCTGGGCACATTTCGCTACAGGAAATAAGACAATTGACGATGACCCTTTTATTACACCTGACTCTCAGTGTGAGGTGTATCTCTGTATACCATCCTCCTGGTTTAACATTTCAGTTTAAATTTCACTATCATTTGAAGGGGAGGAAAGGGGAAATCAACTCCATACTTGGTCAAAATGATTTAACAGTTTTAAGTTAAGCTCAGCTTTTTCCTCATCTTTCCTGTGCAGAAGACTATTTACTTCGGGTTTAGCAACTGTGATCCAGTGACCTAGTCAAATGTCTACATCGATTTAGCAGAGATTTAAATGGAAAAGCTACCTTGTACCCAGGTATTTTACCTACTGTTTTTATCTCTCTTCTCGAGAAGTCCACATGGAAAAACCAAGAGGAACATGCATGTTCATTCATGTTTCTGTCACGGATGCAGTGAAAGACAAGCTTTGAAAAACATTCCATTTTTCGCTTCTCTCTACAAGGCAAAATTAGAGGAGGCTGAGAAGCCACTAAAACTTTAAAAACAATAAGGTTTACTAGCACATAACTCCATGCAAACCTTGTCCATGCTCACAGCTTCTACAAGAAATGTTAACTGGAATGTGGTGTTCAAAAGGAGGAAAACATTAGGGTCCATGTTAGCTGTAGCTTTATTGTCTTGTACCCTTTTAAAGAACGATTTATTTCAGTTACCAGCTTTGCAGAGCTAAACACAATAGCACCACACTGTGGGAGAAAGCATTGCCATATACACATAGGGAATGAGGCAGCAATTAGGAATTGAGACATCATAAGAAATGTTTTCAAATGTTTTCGAAGTTGTGTACGGCACTCAGGTTTAGAGGGATATGAGGTCTGAAGTGCTGTCTAATAACTTCTAGTACTAAATGAAAGATTCAACTTAAGATGACAAACTTAAAGGTATATTACAGCCAGATTTTCAACATATTTCTGATCTCAGCAAACCTGAGCATGTAGAATTGTGCATCCCATTCCCACTGATTTTATAAATGGTGAGATACTGAATATAGTATCAGAGGCCATTCCACCTCAGAAACACCAGAAGCAGCTGCCACGTGCAAACCTTAGTTGCATCCAATTAAAAACTCAATGCTTCAGCCTCCTGCTGAGAAACTTGTCCCAGAGCTTATAAAAACCATGAGAGATGTTTCTCTAGATCATATACACAGAGTAAGAGAATGGCTGAGGCTGGAGGGAAGCTGGATGTCATCCGCTCCACCCCTCCTGATCAAGTAGGGCCACACACAGTGAGCTGCCAAGAACCACCTGCTTTGAACCATCTCCAGGCGTGGAGACTCAACAACGCTCTGAGCAATCGATGACGGTGGTCAGTCATCCTCACAGTAAACTCCCATGTTTCCTCATGTTCAGTCAGCCTCGTGTTTCAGTTTGTGCCCACTGCTCCTCTCACCTCCCTCCATCTCCTGGTAACACTCCTACTGAGGCAGCCCAGGGTACCGCTGTCCCTTTTTTACCACACGGGCTCGTGGCTGGCTCGCGTTCACCTCGGTGCCCCCAGCACAGGCCTGTCCTGCAGACACCCCCTCCAGCCAGGCAGCCCTTCTGCTCCATGGCCTTGTTCCTCCCCTTGTTCCTCCCCATGTGCAGCACTTTCCACCCTTATCCCTGTGGAACTGCATGAGGCTCCTGCCAGCCCACTGCTCCAGCCCATCAGCGACTCCTGGGTGGTGGCACCACGACCCTCTGGTGTATCAGCCACTTCTCCCAGTTTGGTGTCACCAGCAAACCTGCTGAGGGTACACTGTCCCATCACCCAGACCATTAATGAGGGTGTTGAAGACTGGACCCGGTATTGACCCCCAGGGTACAATGATGGTTTCTGGCCTCCAGCTGGACTTTGTGCCACTGATAAGCATCCTCCTCAATCCTCCTCACTGTGTGTTCAACCAGTCCTTGCTCCTTTATTTTCTCTGGGAATCTTATGGGACACATTTTCAAAGGCCCTTCTGAAGTCTAGAGAGACAATATTCTTTGCTTTCTCTTCATCTACCATAATTTTTTTTCCATAGGATTTTAAAAAAGAAAAAAAAGTGCCAGCTGCAAGTAGGGACTAAAGATCCTTGAAAACAATTGACAAATCAAGAATCTGATTAAATTTCAAACATTTGTTCCATGAGGGCAAGCTGAGGAAAATGAGCCTGTGCAGCCTAGAGAAGAAGCAGCAGTGTAAAGGACTAGCTGGCACTAGTCTTTCAGCAACTAAGAGGTTATCAGGAAGACACAGCCAAACTCTTTGCTTTGGTCCAACAGCACACACATAGTGATCATGCCTGGCATAACTCATTCATTTCCAAAACTTCATTCACTTATCTGAGTCCTCAAGCTTTTTTGTTTGCTTTGCCCAAGGAACAATGCAACACAAATCTTATTTATCCACTCTACTGCCTCTGGAATGATGGGTCACTATAGAGGAGAAAAAACTGCAACAGCAAAAAAGGCTTAAAGGGATATTCTTCTTTTTCCCACCCATAAATCTTCAGCCATTGAAAGAGGCCAGCAGCAAGAGAGTTTGTACTGCATTCATACTATACAATACATGAAGCATCTCCAGTCTTATTAGTCTGAGGCAGAGGTGACAATGACCTGCTTCTTTCCAGCAGCATAAAAGACAGAAAAAATCCACAGGGAGGAGGAACAGAGCACCATTTTCTATTGTTGACTGAATATAAATAACTGTTTGATTGACACAAAACCCCATCTTCTGACTACATCCATACACTGGAATCTTCTTTTTCAGTGACAGATAAAAGCATCACACAATTCTATAGAGACACGGAAAGCTGAATGGCATCGCACTATCTTGCATATTTCTAAGAAGGAAATGTAAAATTACAATGCCTGATTTCTGCTAAGCCACTATACAAAAATACTACATGAGTAAGATACGAGCAAGGTAATTTTCAGGTTTATGTTTGTGAAATAAGTATTTCTACTTGGCAACATCCTTCCAAGAGCGTTTAATCAAGCACTCTTTCTTTGTAACATACCAAAAGCAGCTGAAGGTGAATTCTGTCTGTTGATGACCTTGTACAATCCCACCCTTACTCAGGAACACTCCGAGGACAGGATACAGGAAATCACTGCCAGTGTAACAGCCCTATGCTGATTCCTGCGCAACTCATTCAAGTCTAGACAGGAGATTTAAAAAGCCAGTTTGGTTACAGTCTTCACATTGCGCATCGCAGGAAATGTAGAAAGTGTCACACTTGCTAATTTTAAAAGTCACACTTACTAAGTAGTCCTGGATAATTTTTAAGTTTGCAATGCTAGCAGGATTTTTTTTTTTAAACCAATGACTTACATGCATCATGTGGAAATCTTAACGAAGAACAAAATACTAAGAATTTCAAAAAGTGGAGAAACTTATTCTTTCAGAAGAAAGACAAAAGAAGTACCAGTAGGTAGATAAATGAAATCCACAGGACTCAGAATTCTGATGTTAATACAGAATACACTGACCATTCAACTTTAGAAGAATAAAAAAAACCAAACCATCACACAAAACTCCACCCCAAAACACCAAAAAAACCCAAGGCCAAAACCAACCAACCAAAACAAAGGAAAGGTCTGCTCTGACACCAAGATTTTAAGAAAAGTCTGTCAAGAGGTACAAAATTCTATATTTTCTGCACTGTCTAAAAATAAGTCTGTCAACTGAGCGTGAGCTGACAAATTTTGTCCAATGAATGTCTTCAAGGTCGGTTGTGCCAATAATGTTTTCATATAATGTTAGCAATTTGTATTAAAAAAAAGAAGACCCAAATGACTTTTGCTAAATTGAGAATTTCTATGTATTCACAAGACAGCCGCAGTACCATGCATGCAAACAGGATCAGGTAATCCAAGCTGGCAGAGAGCTGTCAGACAGAGCTACAACCAAGGGCTGTTCCTGCTATTGGAGATGAACACGCTCCCATCCCTCACCCTGAGATTCCTGCAGTTGTTCCCTAACCTGCTTTAGTCTGAACAAGCTAGGCTAACAACACGAAATTTTTGAAACATTTAAATTAACCTAGTTCATTTAAAATGAAGGGAGCTATGTCATAAGCACTGGAGACAAGGGAAGAGCAAGACTGAGGATTTAGAAGGAGTAATTTAATTAGTTAAAATATAAGGATTAAAAAACAGGGAAAACATAACTTCAGATGGCTGACAACAATCAACTATTACCACACACAATCACCCCCTGTGATTCAGCTCAGCACAATTTTCTGAAGTCAACACTTTTGTTCATACCTTATTTTAACATACTAAGAACCTCTACTCTCTTTGCTCTTCTGGCTAAATGGCACACAAATAAAAAAATAAATCACTGCAATTAAAAAACATTCAGCTTAAAAGCCACTGAATACTGAAGACTTGATGGCAATAATCTTGTCAAACATTCCACCCCTACTCATGAATCCGTCTTTGCACCCTTCTGCATACTCTGCTTTGCTAAAATGGTCTCTCTCGTGTTTGATTATCACCTCACTGATCCTAATCCTGCCTTTCATGATTCTCATCTTGCTTCCATTCCTCTTCCCCCTTCTCCAGCACCAGATGCATCTTCTCCACAACCTTTACTTCATCTGAGATGTTCTTCCTCTCACCTTTACAAATATCCTGTTATTAACCCATAAATTAATTTCTACTTGCTGCTGCTTTTCCTTCTCTCAACCCACTTTGTCTGTTCTTGCGGGCTGGCAATCACAAGATCTCCTCTGGTTGGTTCTTCAATTCCACTTTCCAAACTCTGTTCTTTATCCCTTCCTATGAACCTACTTTACTTATCTTTTTTCTTTCTCTTCCTCCCACATTCGCCCTCAGTAGGAATCTTTCCCTCAGCAGCTTCCTATTCCAACTTCTGTTCCCCTTCCTTCTCATCCTGCAGTATCAGCAGAATCAGGCCGGACCATGCTCCAATTAAAAAATAAGCTTTCAAAACCCACTTGGCCAGGATTTCAATGATTCCTGCTCCCTCCCCTTTAGGAATAACAGAAAAAAAAAGAGAAAAGGCATAACACTGAGAAGTTATACATTTATTTTAAACTAGGATTTCGTTTTTAACAAAATAGACATATTTTTCACAGATTGTTACAGAAGCCCTAAAACTTGAAGTCCTTCACTTACCAAACATACATAAATAATGAATCAGTCACATATTTAAAAGCTGCTGCAGGAACTCTTAGAATTATTATTTTTCCCATGTATTGTCTGTACCAATGGCTGCTTTTTCATACTTTTTCCATAAAACATTATAATACAGTAATTCTTAGTGAGAAAACAAAGAGGTTTTTACACTTGTATGCTCCAGAACATTTTTGTTTCTGCCTTTCTACAGTCTTCATTTCTTTGTATTTATCCTCCTTACAGAAGTCTAGTATGTTGCATCTAAAATGCAACTGTAATCAATTTCACAGAATTCTAGGTCAGTTTTCTTTAAATATTGGCATCTATTCTCCATCTTCCTTTTCCTCCTATTTTTTCTTGATGTGTTAAAGCTCTCTTTATGACCCTCAATGACATTCTTAAATTTTTACCCCTACTACTTTTGTTATGATATACCTTATGTCTTTTTATATGAGCTGAAACAGTGTCTTCCATTATTGCACAAAAGACAGCTCACTAGGAAAAATTAATAAACCAAACAGATTCTTCAAAGCAAAGAAAAATCCCAAACCACAAAATACCAAACCAAAAATCAGCATTCATGAGATTTTGTACACAAACAGCCAGGAGGAGCATATCATACTTTAATGGACTGAAGTGCTCTTCCTTACAGCAGCACGGAACAAGACGAATAAATGGCACTAGAAGCTCCAACCTGTACAATGGGATTTTCTTTACAGGCAACAATGCAACCTGAATTCCCCATTACCTGTAGAATTGTGTATTTTTGGGTACAGAATCACCCAGCTATGACAGCAGGATTGTAGAGTTCCACATCTGACTTACTGCTCCAGTATGTAATTATCAACTCTTTTCAACACAACGTGAAATTAAGGTACATAGGAAGCTTTAAATAAGTACATTGTAACACCAGAACACTTACAAAGTGAACCACAGCCTACAGCCAAGGCTCTGCCAGGCTTCTCAAAGTAGAATTTGGGCAAAACCTTTGGTCTAAACATAGCTCTAAATCAATTCCATTTAATACACGGATGTAGATTTTTCTTTGACAAAAGCAGTGGCTGGAACTCACCAATGACTTTAGCAAGCACATTATATGACTAAAGCTAATTCTGGGGGGCGGGGGGAAGAATGAAATGACATTTTAGAAATATAAAGCTTTTTTTTTTTAAAATGCAGAACTTCATCTCCAGAAACTGCCTATTTACTCCTATCAGGACAAAAAGCCCAATGACTAACTCAATGCCATTAAACCACAGCTAAGTATCCCTTTAGCTTGTCACATTATAAAAGCTCAAACTTTTAATTTGCTTTTATGTGTAATAACCCATAAGAGATGTGAATATGTTTCAAAAACATCTGCACTGGGGATATTTGGAAAAACATAATAGTTTTATTCATCTTAAGGCAGCAATGGTGAAATACTAATTAAGATAAAACTTGGCATCTCAGTATGAATGATGGGTCCAAAAAGCACTAAAATGACATCTTTAGCCTGGACATGGAGAAGCATGAAAATATTTCAGCAGGTAGTTTTCTCTAAATAGAGACTACTTTTTCTGGTGTGAGGTATCTGACAGTGTTCATTGTTGAGACCTTCAGACAAAGCAACGGAGGGAAGTTCCAGAAGTGGACTTAAAGTCTCACAAAATATAACATCCATCTACCTCAATAATATTAATAATAATAATAATAACAACAGTACTACTAGTAGTAATAATAGTAATAATTGAAGGAAAAAAAAAAGGCTTGTAGATACTACAGTAAATGCATCTACCTGCCTCAAATTTGGGTGCAGACAAGGCTCAGTCTTGGCAATGAGAAACTGGGAAAAGACAACTGAAATATGCACCATGATTGGTGGTGAAAGCCTTCTGCAGACATGGCAGGAGATCATAAATCTGACACAGCCTTCGGCAGAAATGCAGCTTCAGTACAGCTACAACAAGCAGAAAAAAGTTTCAAGGCTGTACCACATGAACCTTCACAGCTGGAGTAAGGTTGAATGCTGAAAGGAAGGATTTACTGCCAAGCAGTCTGTATAAAACTCAGGTTTTTTGCCTCAATATACTGAAAATTATGTTACACATATGCTTTAAAAATAAGCAAACGAACAAACCCATTTTTGCCTCCACAGACAGTTATCAGCTTATAAAACTCTCTTGGGTAAGCTTAGGCCATATTTCAGAATTTAATGTACTAATTAAAATAAGGACTTGCAGCAGCTAAGCAAGGTTTTCTTTAATCAGTTTGCTCAAGCATTCATTTCAATTCTACCCTACTTTGCAAAAAACCAAGTCTGATTTACTTCTACCTGAAGACCCAGTGACAGGTTAGAAGGAACCAGGAAGAATGATGGTCACAATTATCTGCTTTTTCTCTCCACATTCAAGCTGAACAGGTCTAGAACTGCCACCTTAAGTACCCCTACTAATGGAGATACCATTCCTGATTGTCAATGCAAACACATACTACAGACTGAATAATCAAAGTCCCTCTCCTTATTTTTAGGTTAAAGTGCAACTGAAAAGACTAAAGGAATACTGCACACCTCCTGGGATTCAGATCTTGCTTCTTCTCTTCCCTTTGGGTGCAGACTTGGAATGCAAAATAAATACCATCTCCTGTATACCTTGGATCTGTTCTCTATGAATACCAAGAGGGTAATTCCCACCCCCCAATTTATTGTGGAAATCTTACTCAATACCAACTGCTATAGCCAAAACCAGATCACACTATGGCCAAAACCAGAATGAGAACAATGCATGAAAAGGGTGCTATAAGATATCTAGATAACATTTTAGATAGTTCACAGATGTCACAGTTCAATTCCATGTCCAGGGTAGCAGTATTTGGGTTGAGCCACACTTATAAGATGGATTATTTCCAACTGTTGGCTCATTTTATCTCTTAAGGAGAAAGGACTCTCTTCATATGGCTAGAAAATTCCATCTTTACAGTCTTTTCTTTTCTGCAGGTATCTGCCCCAAACAAAGCTTTAAAACCATTGCTTTATAATCAACAATCTAGTCCAAATGTGACATCAAATACACCTGGAGGAATACTTTGCCAAACTAAAAGCATTTGAAAAAAAAAAAAAGTATGTTCAAAACTGCTAATGACCTCCTGGTCCTCCTCTACATGTTTTTTTTTGGATCATTCAAGAAGGGTGCTGGTCTGGTTCTCAACAAATGAATTTCTACATGTGACACTGAAGGAATAGATAATTGTGTTTACTGTGTGATACCACTCTGCGACAAACTAGATTTCAAGTACTGCTAAGGCAGCATCACTGAAAGGCCCCTTCTCCCACTGATGTTTCCCAGCACGTGACAACCACAGGTAATCAATCCACCGAGAAGCAGAAAATATTTGTCTGGGAGATAAAAAAAAAAGATATAATCTGTGCTTTCCTTCCAAAGATACAGACATGTAATCTTACTTCTGATAAACTGGTTTCCTGGTTTAACTGTTTTCATGGCTTCCACTGCTCCCCAATTCCTATCCAGGTAAAGATTAAAGTTTGAAGAGTAATTGCACTGTAGTTGGAAAACTGGCCAAAATCCCTCAAGAGAATGACCAAGTGGGAAACTTATGAAAGGGGTGAGGGGAAAATGACACTTTTTAATCTTGATTTTTTTTCTCAGTCCAGTTTAGGCCCCAAAAGAGCAAGAACATGAACAAAAATGACAAAGAGGGGGGGAACACATCTCAAGGAACACTGCTTGATAAGACTTTTTGAGGTTTTTTTAGAACTTCATCATATAAATTTTACTACATAAAAAGCTTTGAAAATGAACACTTGCACAGAAACTCCTTTCTGGACCAGACGAAGATAAACTTGATCCTCAAAATAAATATTGTGAATATTTTCTACTATTTGCTGTCAACTTCCTCACAAGGAGATAATTCCCATTTTACAGAACTGCCTACAGAAAGCTGAAAGAATTTCATACAGTGTATAAACATTATCAACTGTTTACATAAACAAACATGGACTATAATTTAAATAAACTGTTTTTATCAGAACTATCTGACTATAGTTAGAATCTTCTACTACTAGACACATTTTTCAAGAACTTAAATCAAGAAACCATTTTAACTGGTAAAAGAGCATATTCTAATCAATTTTAATTAGCAGCTCACCTTCAACATAATACTGAGAAGCTGAACGAAACTCTTTTTTCAGTCCACTCTGAATAGCACCAAACATTCCTAAATGCACTGAGAATTTTGGACACTGGATCATTCCAAACCATACCAGCATATTTACCATGTTGATTACCAGCCCACTAATACTGAACAATAGCCCTTCCCAACCTACCTGCTAAAAAAGAGGAGTAACATAAAATGTGCTCTGTTGAGAAACAGGACTAGGGAGGAATGTGACAACATCTGAAACTACTTGGGGGGGAGACAAAAATGACAATAAAGTAGAGGATGCTTTCACATCAGATCCACACCGTCCACTTTCTCATTCCTACTGCATGCAGTAAGTATGCCAGGATCAACAATTTGCTCCTGATACTGACTGTAACAACTCAGCTCCCATGCATTAAAGCAGACAAAAATAGAGGGGTTTTGCACATTTTGCAGGGTCTTAACTCTAAGCAAGTATTTACGCAGCACTTAGTCAAATGTGACTTTGGACTTAGCACACCCCTGTGCATTTGAGCCATTCCAAGGAATGCTGATTAAAAGATTTTTGCACATCATTAAAGAACAGCATATTTTCTGAAGCTTTATGAACGACACATTTCCAAAGAGCATTTAAGCTGATAGGATGGAAGATCGTATTTATGGTTGCTAGAAATGAAGGAGAATGGGCAAAAAAATTGAAGTATTTTACCAGCCCACTTACATGTGGATAAATTTAAAAATAATTAAAAAAACCCCAACCCAACATACAGTGTTGATATTGTCTCTGAAATACTAACAGGGCAGGATTACACATCCCTTCAAATGAGTTTACTGGTGTAAGATTTTCCACAAAACATGAACTCCTGCACAAGACATGCTTCAGACTTTGGAGGTACAACTTTCTCCTTTCTCTTGGAAATTTGTATTTCTGGAAGTCCTTTAACTTGAGCAGTAGGTATGAAAGTTTTCCTGAGATTTCAGGAGTTATCCTGTAAGACAGCATCAGCCTAAAGAAAGTAGCAAGCAAAAAAAAAAAGGCATTTTTAAATAATTCTTTGAGGACCACTCCCTACTCCAGCAAAATCACAGAGATTAGACAAAGTAGAAAAATGTGAAAAATATAAAAAGCTAGATTTATACAGGGAAGAGTGGAGCAGATCTGTAATTATTAGGTATAAAACACTTGTTTTAAAAGTGTTGTTCCTGCAAAACCCTTCTTTTCCCAGAAACTGATTGAGTAGGGAAGCATGGTTGCTAACACAAGTAGGCCAAGATCTTATTTCCCCCATGGGGAAAGATCAGATAAACTTCCTTCTTCCACACGTGCTCACAGGAACACTGCTCACCTGCATCTTTAGTCTGATGCTGTCTTACCTGATGTAAGACAGCATCAGGCTAAAGAAAGTAGCAAGAAAAAAAAAAAAGGCATTTTTTAATCATTTTTAATCATTCTTTGAGGACCACTCCCTACTCCCAGCAAAATCACAGAGATTAGACAAAGTAGAAAAATGTGAAAAATATAAAAAGCTAGATTTATACAGGGAAGAGTGGAGCAGAATTGTAATTCTTAGGTATAAAACACTTGTTTTATAAGTGTTGTTGTTGCAAAACCCTTCTTTTCCCAGAAACTGACTGGGCAGGGAAGCATGGTTGCCAACACAAGTAAGCCAAGATCTTATTTCCCCTGGTGAGGAAAGATCAGCTAAACTTCCTTCTTCCACACGTGCTCACAGGAACACTGCTCGTCTGCAGAGAGCTTCTCTTCCTTGAATTCTAGGCAGAAGCGGTGGAGCCACACAATTTTACTTTTTCCATGCTGCAGGGGCAAAGTCAACCTGTAAAAAGCACTTTCCTCTAAAGCTTTTACAGCTGTTAGGGGGGAAAAAAAAACAATCCAACCCAACCCAACCAACAAAAAAAAGTCACTTATTAAACGCCTGAACTGTCATCGGGTCTTTGAGGAGACAGTAAGAGAACAGGTTACCCTGTACCACTCCCTCTGCAGAAAACAAACACAGGTCTCAACACTGCAGTCTCAGCTGGCTGCAGATTCAAAGACAAAACTCTAATGATGACGCTTTTTCAAAAGTTCTTGTAACTCTGAGGAGAAACCCTTTGTTAGCTCAGGTTTCAGAGAATGAAATTGTTGGTTGATTTTGCAGCAAGCCGGTTTCCATGGGAGCAAAATTCTGATTGAGGGCCATCCTACAAGTCTGCTGGGAGCCCAGGGAGCCTGAAGGGAACTAAAGCTGATCTCAGCGTAAGCCAGAACACACCGCGTGAAACAATGTCTACAAGCACTGACAGGGAAAGAAATGCCACGCAAAGTGAGGGGAAAAAAAAAATCCAGAAGGAAGCTTTGGCAGAGCTACCGAGGAGAGCCACATTACAAAAGAAATGCTGAAAGAATGCAAACTGGCAGAGAAACATTTAAAAATCATTTGGATGTATGGACACTCAAGCTGGAAGTAAAATGCTGGTACTGAAGAGACCAGCAAAACCCAGAACTGTTCGATATTCAGTAACCAACTAACAGAATATACTGTCTTTTATCATAGTAAATACAGTAACAGGAGTGTGGCTTACAAATTTTTAGCAGCCAAAATGAGAGCAAAAAATGCAGGAAGTTTGCTTATTAACTACAGCTGTATCTGAAGATGAAACAAGGAAGAATACAAGATATGAAGAATACAATATATTTCTCCTTAGAAAAACTCCCTAATGTATTCTAAAGGAAAAAAACACAGGGGGTGGCTATTTTCTTCACTGATACAAGCTTTACAAAACAAATTTTTCTAACAGCAGTTGTGAAATCCAGCCAAAATTTGTCTTTTTAAGAATACAGATGAAAATGTAGGACCAAATAGCAGCTCGAGATAAATTTCATCAAGAAACTAGAGATGGCAGCAAAGTCTCAAGCTAGCATCTGAGTGTAAGAGGAAAAGTTAAATGAAAAGCAAAGTTCTGAATAATTCTTACAGCTTTGTCCAAATGGTAAACATTTCAAGTTGAGGTTTTTTTCCTTTTTCAAACAGTGACAAAAAAAAATCAAAGCTATTAGTAAGAACAGCTACAAACCACTGTAAGGCTCTATTTTTAAATGCAAAAACTTCACAGATCAATTTTTAGCACATACAAGAAAATGGATTTTAAAACAGCTTCCAGCAAAATACACATGATTAAAATCTAACATACATCAATATTCTCACAAGTCACCGCTGATTTCTGAATGTTCCAGCCATATATGTCAAACCACATTTCAGGAAAGTATTACTCTTATACTTTTCCTTGTCTTTGCAACTGTAACATATACAAAGAAGCTGGATATAGGCTGGGTTTTGCGAAGAGAATTTCCCACGTTTGTTTTCTGGAACACTTTAAATTTTTTAAAAATACATTAGCAGTATGAGAAACTAAGTCCCATTCTGAAAAACAACAAGCACTCAGGGAAAGAATCACAGAAGTTTCTCTAAGTGACCTCACCCTTCTGTTTAACTGCATCCCTGAGAATATTTCAGATTATACGTCTGAGTTTGCTGTTTAACACAACACCTAAAGGATCCTGAATACTGAAAAGCAGTCTCAAGAGACTGCTGTAACTCACCAGCATGGAGAATACCCAAACCAACAGTTTTGCTGTGGATTTTGCCTCACTACTACCTGGGACATGTTCTCAGAACCTGTCAGTCCACACCAGTGCAGTGGCAGCTGCTACTCATCAGTGCTTGGAACAATCCTCCCGAAATCAGGACACTCGTACTAAAATCCTTCCCTAACACACAGTGCCTGCAGAAGCACGCACTGAGCTAGAAGACAGAGAAAACAAAGGTATCCTTAACACTCCCAGCTGATGTTTTATAGAATCATTTAATAGTCACCAGATCCACTAAGAAGGGAAATGAAGCATCCACGATGATCGTATTCACGAAGCAAAAAACGAGTCCGATTCCCAGTCCCTGTTCCGAGTGAATTTTAAGTATTTCATACACACAGCACAACTCAACTCTACAGTCAGCAATCTATTTGAAAACATCCCTAATCAACAGAGCAAACAGACAATGCCAACTTTGGAAAACTTCAAACAACTACGAAACTTTGAGTCCAAGTAAGAAGAGTCATCTGCAAGAGCTGAGAAAGTATCCTCCAAGTGTATCTCAATGGTAGCTATGAAGTTTTGAATACTTTACAATTACAAGCGCCTGCAGCTGATAAAAAAGAATTGACACACTTGAGATCTAAGATTAGGGAAAGAACTTCTGATATTTTAAGCACCCTGTTTATTTTATGCTTATAAAGATAATTGAACCTTAAGGGCTGAACATCCGAGAAACTCAGCCAACAGATAACCACTTTTTCCAGAAAGGAAAAAGTAAGAAAAATATTCTTAATCTAATAGCTCTAACTGACCAAAACAGTTCTGTCTGACCTTCAGTTTTGAAAGCCCCTTTTGTTCCTTTCCTGTCTGTAGTGCTGAAGGTCTGAAATTAAGATACTTGCAGAAACACACTAAGAAAGAGGTTACTTCTAGTTTGGGGGCTGTAGAAAGGAAAACAGTGTTTTCTGTAAATGGAAGTTGGTACCTTTCAATCTAAACTTGATCTAGATGCACTAACACAGAACTTTTCCTAAAAAGACCAGAAACAAAAACCAAAACAAAAAAACCCAACAAAACAAATAGAAAAAAAGGCAGATATTTTAACTGAAACAAGTTCCTGATCAATACAATACACTTTACCTTTAAGTTCAGAGCAAAACAAAATCTGGAAATAAGTGGCTCAGGAAAACTTTGCTTTTGAATTTCTTGAACATTCCTAAATATGCAATCTGAGCTTTTGCACACATCACACCAGAACCACAAGTAACAGATTTGGTTTCTATAAAGATTAGAATTGCTCACAAACATCAAGTATGCTTGCTGTTTAGAGGACATCCAACTGTGAACATTTTAAGTCCTGAAAGACCCAATAAGGCACATGCACATTTGAAGAACATCTAACCATGTCAGAAGCTAATATGCGTCAAAGAATTAATTCAAATATTAAAAAAAAAAAAATCCCAGACTTAGCTACCTTCCTAATTTTAACTGGCTGTGTTGCCAATTAAAATCCTGAATGAAGTAAGGTCCTGATATAAAGTTAGTGCCTGGTTTTAATTACAGGGAATGTCTATGTAAGACTATAAAAACAATTGGGGTTTTTTTGTGCATATGTATTAGTAATTGCAAGTTAATTTTGAATTTTTTTTTCTCCTCAAAAAAAGCAATCTGTTTCCATTTTTTCTTGCCCTCTCCTTACCATTGGCTGGATTATTGCAGAAAAGGGTTTGAAAGCTAACTCCCTGATTATAGAAAAAAAAGGCCAAACATGCTTTAAAAAAAAAACCCTAACACAGCATTTTATGGTAAGGTCTTAGTAATTCACTGTTGTCAAAGGTGAGAAGGGGGAGAGGTGCCTGCACACTTTATCTCTCTCCATCCCTGAGTCTGCTCCCTGGAGCAAGGCCTGACTGCACTGTAGGTCTGGTCAAGCTGTGAAAACAGCAGAATAACCGCCCAACAAGTGAGTATTGTTGTACCTGGCTCATACAGATCAGACGAGTACGGCAGCTGGCACAAGGGAAGGGTGGATCACTTGGGGCATGGAAGCACATAAAGAGAGCAAGATCTCCCTCTTCCAGCAGCAGCAAACTTAATTCAGCTCCTGTCGCCAAGCTGCCCTCACGCACTCCTAGCAGGGGGCACAAAGAGGAGAAAAGGCTACTACTGCCATGTTTACACAACCTCCAGCACAGCTACAACTTGACACAGCTCTCCTTCAGGAATCATGATACACTTAGAGAGGCTGCAGGATCACAAAGGTGCAGGATTTCAGCTCAGTTCCCACCCTGTTTCCTGCTCTGCATGCAGCCAGACCAGTGCTGAGCAGACAGGTCTCTTCTCTAAACCCATCCAAACTCAACATACCTGCTCCTGCTGCGTTCAGGTTCAACCCTGCCAAACAAAGAGCTCCCCAAAGATCTGCTCTTCCCTAGGAAAAGTTACTAGTTCGGATCACTATTGATGTAGAAAAGATCCTATCACTGTAATATGTATTTCCCTAATTTTTTTGTAATCTTCACAGGCTACCCCCACCCCCACCTTCTCTATCATCTTCTGGTAACCAGAAGGAAGAAGGGTGGAGGAGTGGTTTAAAGAAGGGAGATAAGATTACCTCACTTGCTTCTTCACTATCGCTTCCATTTACAGGTGTATTGATCCCTCTAACTGACTGTAAATTAGTGCTTTCCCACGGTTCAGAACTGTTGCCCTATGGTCAGAATCAGGAACAACATCTGGAGCCAAAAAAATAGGAGAAAGTGGGCAGCTGACAACTCCATTTGGATTACCAGGATTTCCCTGGAGCAGGGTGGAAGTAAAGCAATAACACACTCTTTTGGCTGGCTTCTCTAAGCTGGAATATCAAGGACACAGCCAAAGGTTTCACTCATAGACCCTCTCCCCAAAATGAAACTGGGAGAAAAAAGAAGATAGAGGAACACGCCTAAGTTCTGGTCAGATGGTCAAGAAAAGTTGAACTTTCTTTTAGGAGAAATACTAAGTTCTTTAGTTCTTTTTTTTTTTTTGCTTGTATTATGTCTACTTTACAGACCCACATAACAAGACATTTGGAAAAAGATTTTGTGAAGTTCTGAGTATCTTAAAGACCACTGTACCCAAGAAGCCTCAACCTCTCTACAGTAAAGACTTCCTTCCTCACTCCTAGAGATCTTTGGATCAAAAATTTCCAAAAGTCAACTACCTTCCAAACTCTGGTAACTGAATATAAATGAAGTCACAAGTTACAAGAATAATGTGTTCCCTAGGAAAAGCACGCTTTGAAATTCTAAGGGTTTCTCAATCTCAGCTGCAGCGGAACTGACACTTTGATAAGACAAAACTAGTTTTGCAGCTTACCTTAAAGTGCTTCCAAACAACTGAACAGAACACATTTTGAACCACTGTAAATGCCTGTACAGGACTTACACCCCAGTTTTTACTTCTAAAGAAATTTGTTCAAAGGCAAGTTTTGTACAGCTTTCTCAGTTCACATATCCCAGGAAATTTACTCACTATTAAATGCTAGGAGTAACTGTTTATGTCCACATTATCCAGAAAAGAAAATGGAGACGTTAGTTAAAAATCAAATCAGAGTAGCTGCAAGCAGTTACCTGCCATTGGGTAGCCAAAGGAACAAGTGAAGGAGCCAAGTGAAAATCTATTTAACCAAATGCAACTTAGAATCCCTGGCAGAAGGCAAATATTCAGAATTTCTTAAACAGACAACGAACTTCTTAAGTTTGAAAGAACTATGCATAAACTAAAAATGGCTTCAGGTGATGAAGACATTTTAACTACTGACTTCTGAAAAAGTTAAATCAATACAGAAACTGCCGAAATACAACACAAGACTTCTGACAAATCCTAAGCCTGGAAGGAAAGCACAGCCCCACTGCACCTTGAGCACTGCAATAAAGACAGAAAGTAGGGAGTAACTTTCTGGCTACCGCTTCTTACCCTATTCTAGAAAAAAAGGGATGAAAGTAAAAGAGCAGGATACTTGTTAACCAAGGGACATTCAATCCTATCCTGTGAGAATACATCAGGCAATAGTCCTCAGTCCTTTTAGTCCTAAATTTATCCTGTAACAGTTTTTTAGTAATATCTCTGAAAAGACGCCTTTGCTTCTCATACAAATGGAAGTGAAAAAAACCCCCCTTATTACAATGTAAAGGTCTTTTATGGTCAAGCTCCAAAGACTATTTGAACCTTATTTCACCTCCAGAAAAAGATACTGGTAAGAGGGGCCTTAAATACCCAGTAACACAAAGGTGACTGAAATGCCACAGTTTTGCTGTGCACTGCTGTTTCCAACAAGGGCAGCATTCCTTGCACCAACAGACACCTCCCCAGGAACACTGTAACCCATTCTGAATACAGCAGAAGTTTATGAAGCGATGGTATTAACCTGGCACACTAAAACATAGTTCAGTTCACAGCTGTGCTGAAGTCAAGGCGCTCTCTTTCTCATGCTTTGGATGCCTTACCAAGGCATAATCTTACAGGCTTATCTGATGTAGGCAAAGAAAAAGAAAAGTTTCTTGGGGTTCTTTTGGTGGGAATAGCTGATTAGTACACTACCTTAAGAGGTAAGTCTAATTTTTTTAACAGGTAGGGATGATAGTTCTGGCCATGCTAATAGTCACGCTGCATATCCAAAAAAAAGTACTCCATTCACGAGAGTTATTTTTATCAACTCCACAATTCGGCACAAAATACCTACTTATAACAACCACTCATTTCTGGAGTCATCATTCTTTAGATGACACATTTAATATGACTACAAGTTTCTGAGAAGTGATCTTTGGAAACATCATATTGAGGTTAATAATGCTTGATTACGGTTCATAGTAGTGACATCTGTATAAAAGATTATAAAAAAGTGCAGTGTATCAGACAGAGGGCTAAGTAGGTGAGTGGCTGTTGGCACAAAATGTGTCTCTCTTCTTTCCCTAATATTTCTTTATCCTAAAGCATTTTATCTTAAACATTATGTTTGAATTGAAATTATTATCAGGAATTACTTGGGTCCTGAAGTCTAGCCCCTGTTTTTTTGAAGGCAATGAAGCTTCACACTATTTTAATACAAAGATCAAACTCCTAACTTAGCAAATCTTCAAGACAAGGTCACCTTTTTTATCCCCCAACTTCTCAGAGACAGCTAGTCCAGAATCTCAGTAGTAAACTGGTCTAAAATCTTCAAACCTTCAGGCTGAACGTACACAGGACTAGTCCGCTCAGATCTGCTCATTTTCGAGGCTTCCTTCCCTTGGGTGTTTAAACACATAAACACATTTGCAAAGCCCTTTCACAATCTTTCTCAGCTTGTATTTTCCCAGATTGAGTTCCTCCAAACTCCCCTCTTTAGCAAGCCTCAACTTCCCAATCACTAGAGCTGTCCTGTTCACATCATAAGAATCACAGAATTATTTATGTTGGGAAAAAACCCCCGAGATCATCGACTCCAACCTCTGACCGATCACCACCCTGTCAAGTCAACGATGGATGGCACTGAGTGCCACATCCAGTCATCTCATGAACAGCTCCAGGGATGGTGACTCCTCCACCCCTGTGGGGAGTTCATTCCAATGCTTAGCAACCCTTTCCATGAAGGAATTCTTCCTGAAGAAGGATGTACTCAAGGGTGCTGCTGCTTATCAAAACAATACTAGAAAAAGCCGTACAAATAGAGAGTCCTGATTGACATGTCGTACTCTGCAACCAGGTTTATTCACTCTACTCTCTGTTCAGCTGCTTCTCTTAAGTAGGCAGAACCTCTTAAGTAGAAACGGGTCACTACTACAGCTAAAACCCATAGCAGAGTAACTTAGCTAAGGATATACTCTAGCAATTATACACTACAAATAATCAACCACTATTTTCCTGAAGCAATGCACATTTTGACCTCATGCTTAAATCAAATATATTCTTACACACTGTAACAGAGAAAACAGCCAAGAATGTTTTATTAGTAGAGGGTTTCAAATAGCACTAAAATACTCAAAAGCTAAACTAGGCAAATCAGTTGCCGTATCTCAAAGAACTTCCCGTCTTCCTCCCCCCTTTACAAACAGTTGTTTCACATTTTCATTTGGTTTGTCATTAACTATACCCATCAGTTACTTGCATCGGTTTTACAGGAAATGCAAAATCTCAACAGCGTACTAGAGTAAAAATATGTTTGAGAGTCAACAGCATAGTGAAAATGGAGGCAATAATGAAAAACAATACCACTGAAACCATCAAAATACCTCTACATAGTTTTGTTACTGCAGTAATTACAATTATTAAAAGTTTTAAGTATTTCTTGGACAAGGAATCCATGAGCTCTGTCCTCCCTTTCCTGAACACTCCCAGACTGAGGCATGAATTGAAAGCACCTCCTACTCCAGGTAACAGCTTAGGACGGAATTGCAACCACCACCCCTTGTCTGACTTCCGTGGGATAGAAGCTTTCGTATTTTAATGAAAAAGAACCCAAAAAACCAACCCCTGTCCCACTTCTTTGCATCCTCAGCTCACATCTGCGGTGTTCCAGCAGTGTTGGCAATCTGGAAGGAGAAGGGAGAAATGCCTGCTGGCTCTAGATGGAAGGGCCCAAGCACAGAGATTCATCCCATCACAGAGGAAAGAGGGATGAAAACAAATTAAAATCCTCACGCGTGCAGTGCAGAAGAGGGTTAGCCCTAACCAAGCCATAATGCAGACAATGTCCTGACAGCTCTGACAGCATTAGCACCAAACAGCATGTTATACCTGGGTACTGGAAATGCCAACAACTGCACTGCCACACACACAGTGATGGTACGTATGGCCCACAAATGGAAGAAAAAAATTACAGAAATGTACAGTTTAAGTGACTATTACTATCACAGGATAAGGCTGAAGGGACATCAATGAGTCCTCTGGTCCAACCTCCCTGCTCAAGCATGGCCATCCCAGAGCACATGGCACAGGATTGTGTCCATATGGTTCCAGAATATCTCCAGCGAGAGAGACTCCACACCTTCTCTGGACAATCAGTTCCAGTGTTTGGTCTCTGCACAGGAAAGAATTTCTTCCTCATGTTCAGGTGGAACTTCTTGTGCATTGGTTTCTGCCCGTTCCTCCTGTCCCATTGCTGGGCAGCAGGGAGCAGAGCCTGGTCCATCCCCTGACCCCTCCCTGCAGACACGGACACACAGGGATGAGGTCCCCTCTCAGCTGTCTCTTCCCGAGGCTGAACAGGCCCAGCTCCCTCAGCCTTTCCTCAGGGAGATGCTCCAGTCCCTTCATCATCTTTGTCACCCTCCGCTGGACCCGCTCCAGGAGCTCCATGTCTCTCCTGTCCTGAGGGGCCCAGAACTGGACACAGCACCCCAGGTGATCCTCACCGGGGCTGAGCAGAGGGGCAGGAACACCTCCCTCCACCTGCCAGCAACGCTCTTCCTAATGCATCCCAGGATTAATGACTTCGATTATGACCAAAGCCCTTTTAAACACAAATAAACGTCTATCATCTTTATCTCATTGTATTTACAACTTAAACATTTGGAGAAATTTTTAAGCAACCTCCAGTCCTACTGTTAGAAAGGTCAGACTATCTTTATGGTCCTCCTCTAATGCTAACATAAACTGATATGGATCTTAAGAGGTACAGAAATGTAAAACCAGGTGATTTAAAATAAAGTCCTTGCAGAACAAGGCTCTATCATAAAAACCTCGCCTCACTCTTCTAGATTCAACACGTACTAAAGACAGGCATTCTCTCTTTGGCATAAAGAAAACTCCTGCTATGTGTATGTGGAGCTCCTATGATAAACTCAGAACAGTCTGCACCTCGGATGAATAGCCAAGATGTTTCAATTTTACACCTACTACGTTTTATAAACTACTCAAAGCATTTTGAATGAAAATTCTAATAAAAAATAAACAAGTACACTTAGCACTACTATCTGTGAGCTGTCCGTCAAACACATGGTCTGATCCACATAGTAACAGGCTTAAAGATTTTAGATTGTGTACTTCTCAACCAATACACAGAGAGAATCTCTTCAAAGTTACCTGGAAGCAAGTTTGAAAAAAAAGTCACACCTGTATTTTTCATCACTATCACTTACCCTGAGATATGTTAACACATTTTAGAAGGTTAATAAAGAAATCCCCAATTTACTTCTTGCTGAGTATGTTTGTGTCAGCCAAGTTGAAGACGAGACAGTAACCTCAAACATAACACGTCTGGCAAAGTAAAAATACATGACTAATTGTAGTGTCATAAATGCTACTTTAAAAAGTTCAATCAGAAATTGGGATTGTTATTCCAATTTGTATTTTCATATAGCTTTCAGCAATGGAAAGGTATACTGAAAATATATGCAAAATAAGATTTCCCCTAACTTTTTTTCTAACGAAAACATGAACTAGAATTTCTCTCTATCCCTCTCGGCCTTTCTTTCCACCCATACCCCTTAAAACTGAAAAATGCATGCTTGCAGGACTTAAACACACTAAATGTCACATAATAAACAGTTTGTCACTGTCATTCCCATCAATTCATTCATATACTATTTCCCTGTAATTGTTCCTCACCAAAAGCTATTATTGCTGCATTTACTCAAAGTCAATCTTATCAGTTTACTGTATTTAGAAGTGTTTAAAGCTTATCCTAAAGATCAGAATACGCCTCAACAAATTCGACTGCCTAGTCTCAGCCACGAAACTATCTCCTGATTTCTCTAGTAAATTGCATGGGAACTTTGACAAAACACTCAGACATTTTACATGCAAAGACCTCCTTCCCACACCCTTTGTGAAAATACCTTTTACTACCCTAAGTGACAGCGGTAAATATCTATTTAGGAAAGATATATTACACATTTTAGTATTTCATGTGTCTGAAATGCAAATCAGAGCCAGATGTGCTATTTGCAAGACCTTAATCACTGTATCAGTCAATAACAAATCCCAGAAACATGCAGACATTTAGTGCACGTTTCACTGAAACACGTTTGGTCAGATGCATACGTAGCAATTCAAAGCAGATTTACAGCAGCTTTCCTCAAGTTTCTTATGGACAGGCAATGTGGTACCCAAAATCTGTAAGCTAAATAAAGATGCTGCACCCCTAGTCCCCTGGAATCTACCTGCATAGCACTGCAAAGAAACAGGAATACTACTCATAAATTGTACCTGAAAGTTGTGTATTTGTTTTAAATGTTTGGGTTTTTCTTAGAGGACTGACTTGACATCTGTGCAGAAAAGCCTGAGTAATCACAACCAGCTATCAGCCCTTCACACCACCACTGCTATTTTCAGTGATACACCCTGGTTTTGCTACAGTGCTCTGTAGCACATCATGCTACTGTGATTCAATATTTATCTGTTAGATCTAGTTACATCACAGCACTCTCTATACTATCTAAATCTCCTGTGGAACTTCTGCGGCTAACACCTAATCCACCGGTTTGGAGCTCTCCCTTCAAAATTCTCCAGCCACGAAACAAAAAGTCACTGGAGATGTGCAAACATCTGGCCCCCTGTGAATCATCCATCCTCCGAAAGGGTGTGCGGTCATGCATAAGCACTGCACCTTCTCTCTAATGGCAATCGGGCAGGAATAAAACAGAGTGTGAACTGCAGTGGTTAGCATAAAACCACTGTGAAATCAGTGTGCCAAAAATTGTCTTCAAAACACCTTTAGTAACGAGAGTTTTGCTCTTACCAGCATCAAGTTAAAACATTTATGATGGCAAACAAGGTCCTTGGAGCTTAATATTTTTAAAAGTTGTGTTAGGAGCAAGGTGGTAATGTCTTGTGAAACGACAGAACTGAGTGCTGAAACTTCTGCTGACAACAAAGCCACCTCCTATATCCAAGACCAGCATTTCAGCATAATCCTGAGAAAAGATTAGTTCTAGAATATTTTTAGCCCTAGCTTTGAAAGCAGACAGCACTCCATATAAACTGAAAAGCATACGGGTGGAGAGCGGGCAAGAGAACACATGCAGGAAAAATTCTTTGTTTATAGTCAAAACATGGTCAATTATTCTCATAAAATCCATCGTCATGAAGAAAAAACTCCAGGTACACTGAGCAGTGTCACTGTTAAAGCTTGCAGAGCAATCTCAGCTTCGGAATCAAAACACGTTCAGAAAATTAGGCAGCGCCAGTATCATTGTATCTTTCGTGTCCTTTTTGCAACACAGACACAACTACAGAAAATGCATGAAAGACGATGAGGAAATAAAGGATTTCAAAACTGAGCAGTCACAGAAATATGGGGGCAGGGGAGAGTGGAGTTCAGGTTTAATTCTCTAACACCATCTGGTTTGGGGGAGTCTTTGCATTTTCTTGGTGACTCGAATTGTCATTTTCATCCAACAGCGGTAACCCGAAACAGCAGCTGGGGAACGCCAGCCACTGCCTCAACTCCCAGGTTTCATACAAGCCTCGAGCATCGGTTTAACAGCAGTTGCATAATAAGACTCAAAAGGCCAAGCACTCCTCCTGCCTCGTACATCTCCATTTCCACACGGACGAGAGTGATGGATCTGGACGAAAACCGAGCACTACCCGAGCGCCACTACCAAGCTGGTTATTATGCAGCAAAGAAGAGGAAAACCCAACACCTGGCGCACAAATATGCAGACACCCAGTGAATAGGTGGATCTAGGGAGAGCTATCTTCCCCTTCCTTTCCCCAATAGGCAATCCTTGATGGGTGTGCCAGGAATGGGATATCGGGGGGGAGGAGAAGAAAAGGGGTGGGAAGTGGTTGCCTCTTGCTGCAGCCAGGCTGAGCGATGGCGAGGTGGTTAATCATGGTGGCTGAGGAAACATGGGGTCACTTCTCCCCCTTCCGCCTCCCGAGTGACGAGGACGGTGGGCACCGGCCACGGGGGGGGACCCGGACCCCGCACGGACCCGCCGGCGACTCAGGTGGGTCCCGGGCGGAGCATCCCCGTGCCCGGTGCGGGCGGAGGGCGCGGGGCAGCGCTCCCCCCGCCCTGCCCTGCCCTGCCCTGCCCGCTCCCCGCCGCACTCACTTGCCGATCACCTCGCAGAGCTCGTACACGTCCTCGAACAGCACGTCGTCGTCGGCCATGGTCCGGGCGGGGGGGCTCAGCCCGAGAGGCGGCGGCCCCGGGGACGCCCGGCTCCCCCGCCGCTCAGCGCCCACCGCCACCACGGTAAATCCCGGCCGCTCCCAGCGCCGCCCGCCCGCCCGGGGCTCCCGCGGCCGCGCCGGGACTCCCCGCTCCTGCCGCTCCTCCTCCGCCTCCTGCCGCGGCCGCC